>OU015746.1:70679040-70689165 GCA_907169655.1 Acomys percivali | reverse complement strand
TGAAGTCAAATAATGTGACAATGGCGAACGGTACCAGAAATACCTCAGATTCATTATGCATTTAATTTCTAATTACCTTTTTGGTTTTGCATCTTCAGAAAGTGTTTATTGTTGCTTTTTTTCTTTCACAAAGCCTATAGCCATGCACACAGTCCAAATTGGGGTCCTAGACTAAATATTTAGGCACAGATCTAGTATTTGGCTCCTGTCATAGAGCACCCAGCATGGTGGGGGAGGGGGAGGACCATTTGCATGCTTCTCATATCTCATCTATTCCAGCAGATCATCAAGACTGTTCTCAAACAATGGGAGAGGCCGAGGGAGGGCAAAGCACCTGTGGTTGCTTCCCAGCCCACTGCAATGCTAAGCTGAGCTCAGAGAGATAAAGACTTCAAATCTGCACAGCATAGGCAGGGGCCAGAGAGAGTGGGAATTTAGGCCAATTTACAGGCTGTCACAGTTAAGGGTTTTGCTTACATTAGAAAAATCAAAGCTTCTCCCAAAATCTTTTTAATGCTTTTGTATCAAAACACAAGACAGTGGCACCACTCATAAAATCATTCTTCTCTTGGCTTGATATAAGAATTTTTATGTATTTTACTACCGTTACTCCTTAGCTACCAAGAACATCAAATTAAAATACAATGTACTTTACAGAATTATATTTTGGAGATACTTTTTCCCCTTTATGTGCCTCTAAGTTTTTATTGCTTTGTGTGTGTATGTGTGTGTGTATGTGTATATGTGTGTGTATGTGTATATGTGTGTATGTGTATGTATGTGTGTGTATGTATGTCTGTGTGTGTCTGTGTGTGTGTGTCTGTGTGTGTGTATGTGTGTGTCTGTGTGTGTGTCTGTATGTGTGTGTGTCTGTGTGTGTGTCTGTGTGTGTGTGTCTGTGTGTGTGTGTCTGTGTGTGTGTGTCTGTGTGTGTGTCTGTATGTGTGTGTGTGTGTGTGTGTGTTTGTGTAGATCAGAGGACCACTTATGGGACTCTGTTCTTTCCTTCTCTCCGATGAGTCCCAGGGATTTGGCTCAGGCTGCCAGCCTTGTTGGCAAACATCTTTACCCACAGAACCATCTCTCATAGTTCTGCATTTATATTTTTAGTTGAATAATCTCATCTCTTTTATCTTACAAAAGTCCTTTGAAATCACTTGAGAAACTAAGAGGATTATAGAAATATACACAGACAACTTACTAAGATAAGACACTGTGACATTTGAGTCCATGTTCTGGCATTCAACTTCTGGTGGGAGAGAGAGAGCTTGGTTTTCCCGTGGAAATTCAGCATAAGTGTGTTTTAATAACCTACTTCGTTCTTTTGTAATTCACTTCCGCTTTCAAAATGGTGGTCCAACTCTTACCAGCCAGACATCTTTCCGTGTTGAATTACACTCTGCGTTTACATCTGCAGCTTCTCGCTGGCTAGGAACAGAATTAAGACTATTACCCTTCGCACTGTGCCTGCTCAGGAGCACTGAGCTCTTCCATAGCAGGAAACACACACACACATGCCCAGTTCAAATTATTTACTTCATCGCACAAGTAATCAATAGCAGAGCGAGGAGGAGGCCTGTGTGGCCTGCTCTTGCCATGTGCCAAGCCTTATTAAACCCTGCAGACTCACGTATACCCCGTAGTCAGGGCGAAGCATGGACACTGGACTGCTCATTTCTACCCAGGTGGAAATGTGTGTACAAGGCCTGTTAAATATGTTATATTCCTAACGCACAGCAATTACCAAGACACCTGCGACCTAAAAGTCAGCCTGTAGTTTAGGGAAAATGTGCCCCTCATTCAAATAGCTGGCCTCACATTTCCTCACTCTTACCTGAGGTTATATGATCTGCTCGTTCTACAGGAGGACGTGCCACAAGAACTGTTTCTTAATTACAGTGACTCCGAGGTGTGAGTGTGTTGATTTGTGGCTTTTCTCTTAGAATTTTGGCTAGTTCCAGTAGCCTGTTATGAAGAAAACGTGTTTCCACGGGGCGTGTTCTTGCACTCCGGAAAAGCCATCTGCTGAAGTTATCAAGGTGTGGTGAACACCCCCACACCGAGCTAGGATCCGACCTCCACTCAGCATCTGGAAGTTCCCACTAAGTCCCTTAGTTCAATAACAAGCCGCAGGCATTTGTTGCCCAACAGGTGCAAATCAGCTCTAGAGAGCCAGGGAGAGGGATTGGGCCACACTTCTCAGCCTGGGACACTGGGGTGTGTTTACACAGCTAGGTACCTGTAGTCACGGCTTATTTCTGAGGGATAAAAGAACAAGTGGGAAATATAAATAAAGAACATGTTGACAGGGCGAAGGCGAGAAGACATAATTCTTACAAATCAATCTTCCCGTCAGAGGGGAAAAGCATGGCAGCACTGTTTTTCCATAAGTTTAATGATAGTTTTCAGGATTCAGTTATCTTGCTTTAAATTTACTACATACAATATTTACATACTATCCAACTACTTGTGACAGCTACAGATGAGAGCATAAAGGTCTGCAAATGTGGGCCTTTTCCTTCCTCTTCAGGCTGCAGAATCCCACGGACTCGGACATTGTCTGTTTCTAATATATTATCCAGGAGAGAGAAAGAGGTACATTTACTGTTTAAAAGACCCAGAAATATAAATTATGGCACTGGAAATGTGGCCCATATGTTAAGGGTACTTGCTATTCTTGGAAAGAATCTGAACTCGGTTCCACCCACCTAGAGAACGTCTCAAAAATCACCCATAACTCTGACTGGGGGGGGGAAGGGTCTGTCTGATACCCTCCCTCTTGCTATTGTGGTCCCATAAACTCGTACAGACACACACACACACACAGACACACACACACACACATCAAATACATAAGTAAACAAATAGTAGATGGAGATGCAAATTATTAGAGTAGAAGAATGCTTTAACAATTCTCTACTTGTATACACACATCACTACATGACAACCCTTCGTGACACCCTCATAGATTCTGAGACATTAAAACTGCTGATCAAAACTCCATAGAAACAGCCACAATTCTCACCTAGACTGCCCAGCTCCAGAGCTCACTGGCTTCACCCTGTCCTTTCTCTCTCCATCGACATGTTATTAAATGATAATTTTAACAAGCCCATTTGTTTTCATACTCAGGCTTAGTACCAGGTGTGTTTCTTCACTTTTCTTTCTTGGCAAGCTCTTGCTCATCCCCCAAGGAATAACCTAGCTGGGAGCAGGGAAGGAATGAGGAACCTCAAACAGACACACAGGAAGAGGCAGGTTTGGGTGGTCTGTGATCTCGGGTGGAGAAACCTCAGCGGTCTGGATCTGGAAGTGCAGCGTGTTTATTATATGTCAATGGACAAGGAGGCTGGATTGCTACATTAATATAAACGTGGATGCGGGGTTTGTGGTACACAACTAGATCAAGGAGACAGGGTTAACTTACCTCAGTAGAAGCAGTCTGTGTAGGGGTTAGTTTTCAGGCCATGAACGTGGCAGGGGTGAAAACAATGATGGACACTATCAGCATCTGTGCAAACACCAGTAGAGAAGACTTTGCAGTCTCCCTCAGAGCCTCAGAGGGAGGAGAGTGGAGGCTTGACCACTTCCCTTTGTGTCTGAGGCCAGGGTCCTTAACATGACTGTGCTTAGGGCAACAGCACACAATTACTCAGGGATTCAGTCCCAAAAGAGTCTCTCCACTACCTCACACTTTTTTCTCTTTTAGAACTATTTGAAGGCCATAAAACAGAGCGACATTGATTATTAGAAAATACTATAAAACCATGTTCCTAACAACTCATTTAAGGAGTTCAATATAAAATGTATAAACACATTACCTGCCTTTTGTTTTCCTTCTGGTTTGAACCCAAGAGGAAACTATTTGTTATATATGTGCAAGTACTGCTTATTCTCATACTTTAATATCTGTATGGCATTTATAATTCATTCCTAAGCATACACATGATTATCTTGCAAATTAAGCTTCATGTTATTTATTACAACAGAGCATATTGACATTTGAGTGTTTTCGCTTTGAGATTTGTCCGTGTTTTGTGACATCTGTACTGTCACATGTCATTCCAATGTTTAAATTCAGTTCACATTAGTGTCTGCTCAACTAGCAAGGAAGGGCCATGTTGTATATGTAACGATTGGATTCTTTGCAAAATGCATGCTGTAAAGACCTTGATGGCTCATCTTCACTGTCAATAAGACACTGTTTTGAGTCACCTAGAAGATCTCTCTGAGCATGTCTGTGAGGCTGTTTGTAGGGAGAATTAAAAGATAATTTAAGACTCTTTCTGAATGTGGATGGTACTATCCCATGGGCTGGGGTCTAAGACTGAAAAGAAAACAGGAGAAAATTGGCCAAGCTCACTGTTCCTAGCTTTCCACTTCCTGGTGGTAGATACAGTGAGATAATTGTCTTATGATCCTGCTACCATGTCTTCTTTTTTGTTTGTTTGTTTTGTTTTGTTTTTCGAGACAGAGTTTCTCTATGTAGCCTTGGCTGTCCTGGACTTGCTTTGTAGACCAGGTTGGCCTCGAACTCACAGAGATCTGCCTGCCTCTGTCTCCTGAGTGCTGGGAATAAAGGCATGCGCTACCATGCCTGGCCCATGTCTTCTTATAATAGACTTATAAGCCTTAAGCCAAGAGCAAAAATCTACTTAGTGAGAATTCTGGACATTTGAGTTCTTTAAAAACCACAGAAATATTACAAGCATATGTTTTTGTTGTAATCCCGTGAGTGGGGATACGGGTCTGCTTTGTAGCAACTACTATGATTTGCTTCATGCTCTGGCCAGGCTGTGATTTTTTCCAGCTTCTGATAGTTTCTGCAATTATGTGACATTTTCAGAGCATATGTAAGTGCTGGGGGCCCCGAGAGCATTGTAGGTGGCTGCTCATTGTTGTAGGTTGCTGTTGTTCGCGGTCTGTTTAGTCATGAACAAGGAAGAAACAACAAGTGGAAATTAGATATCCTGATGGCAAAGATCAAACTTGTCCCAAGGAACTGGACATCCCCAAACAGCAGAAAATAGTCTAAGGATAACCTCGCCCCCTTTCTGACCCCTGACTTCAGTAAGGGTTTGCTTACCTTTTCCCTTTCTTTCTCTCTTACCTAGTGTTGGGAAGTGAAAGGGAAGAAGAAAAGGGATGGAAACGGTGGGAGAAAGAAGAAGCCACAAAGTAGCAAAGGACAGCTCCCACCAACCCTTCCTTCCTCAATTTGGTTTTGTTGTGTCTTACGTCACAGAAACGGGTAACTAATGCAGTCATATTTTCTGAGTGACCCACCCACTCCTCACTAATTTGCAATGAAAATTCTTGTAGATAAATATTTGCATATGGCTTTTATGCCCCTGCTTTTCCAAGGTTTCTATTCTCCCCTAGTATCAACACATCTCTCTATTATACCACTCAGCTTGACCTTTTCTGTAAGCATCCATTTGTTTATGGGTTCTTTTACAGTGTAAGCCTCCATCGAGAGCCATTATTCTCAACCTGTGGGTCACGACCCCCACAGGAGTTGCATATCAGATATCCGGTATATCAGATATGTACATTATGACTCAGTACAGTAGCAAAATTACAGTTATGAAGTAGCAACAAAAAACCTTTATGGTTGGGGTCATCACATCATGAGGAAGTGTATCAAAGCATTAGGAAGGTTGAGAAACACTGATCTAGAGGTTAGGTAGAAGAAAAGTATATATGGCCACATCAGAGGAAAAGCATGAGAGTGCTAGAAAGAATGGACACGAGGAAGTGTTTCAAAGAAGCAATATGCAAGACTGGCAAGAGGTACCAAGACATTAGGTAAAGTCAGCATTAAAAACTCAGTAGAGTTGGACAGGCGTGCATTGGAACAATGAGAGGTAAACAGGACACAGGAACGTTGTACACGAAATTTCTTTTGAGAAGTTTGAGAGGGAGCCGCAACACAAAAATGTCAAGTTTACATTGATGTATTCTGAAAGTTGCTATGCTATTATATGTGTCTAACGATTATTTTTGGATTTTCCATGTTAAAAAAAATACATTATTTGCAAACATTTGCACCATTTTCCTTTTTCCACTTACTTTTCTTGGTGGAAGAGTCCCCTCCACTTCCCTCATTTCCGGTGTATGACCAATGGATGGATTCTGGAGCCCAGCAAATATAAGAGACAACTAATAAGATAAAAACAGAGGTTTAAAAAAATTTTGCATATATATAAAGGATTTGCACAGGAATGTGAAATCTGAAGAGATGATAAGAGCAAAATGCTATTGTGGGTTTTAATATAAAAGCAATAAATCTGTGAGGCAACGCAGGATATGTGGATGAGGGTAGGTAATTCCAGGGGCGTTACTAAGTGATACATAGAGTGTTCAGAAGCTAATGGGGCACAGGGGTGATGTCAAGCTTGTCGGTCTGTGCTCATTGCAGCCTCGATTGCCAGTTGCTGGTGGTCCAGGCCATTTGCCAGCACTGTATAGAAATGATGTCCCCACCTCCATCCCCCAAAGAATCTTTATTTCTTGGTGCATGAAGGAAAAGCCAGGCCAAATACTCCTCCTGCACTTAAGAGTCCCCCCAAGAGATAAAGTTTGGAATAATTCAAGGTCCATTTGAGCAGCCTGAGATGGTATGGCCTTTGCCCCTTTCCTGCTGGATAGATAAGTGTCTTACAGCTCAGGTAACGCAACTCATACTGCGGAAAAGCCCAGGTTATTGTGAACAGTTCTGTGTCGCTCCTGCTTTGGACTTTGCTTGTCTTTCTAGTCAAGAAAGGCTCAGTAAGGACCAGGTATGGAGGTTTGTGCATGCCTTTAATCTCAGTTGTTGTGTGAAGGCGGAAAGGACAGAGGCAGGAAGATCTAAGTTCCAGCCGAGATTTGTAGGCCAGCCAGAGATACATAGTGAGACTCTGTCTGAAAACAACAACAACAACAACAAAAAGCCTCTCTAGGTATTGTTTGTCACAGAAGGATACATCCTCTTGTCTTCAGATTTTTAATTAGTAGCCTGGCTTTTTGTCTACTTTATTGAGTTCTTATGTCTACCACCCTTCTTCACCCCAGTTCCTTCAAACTCCCCATAAAGAATTTGCACAGGAATGTGAAATCTGAAGAGATGATAAGAGCAAAATGCTATTGTGGGTTTTTATATAAAAGCAATAAATCTGTGAGGTGCGAAAGAAAGAGGGGAAAAAGGGTATAGCTTTTTATACTACTTCCTGTTGATTAGGGGTGAGAATTCTTTGGGGTAAGTCCAATCAAATTATTGTTCTTTTGAAGCTCAGCAAATTCTCGTAATTTCAACTTTATCATTATATACCATTTTTAACTGTGCATTTGCACCACCTCTCTTTTTTCCTAATTACAGCTTTGTCTACTAACTGACTCTATGAAGAGACAACTCTCATCTTAATTGACTTTTAAACTGTACTTTACATTCTGCTTTCATATTTATTTTGAGATTTCTTTAGGGGCCATTATTCTGTTCTTTGTTGTTGTTATTGTTGTTGTATTTATCTAGGTTGTAAATTAGAATGAATAGGGATATTTTAGCTCTTCTAAAATGATATGCATTATAACATACAATGGGTCTCAATGGTACATCCTTGTAACCATTGTCTGAGTGGGGAATCCTCATGCTGTCAGGAACACTGTGTGTTATCATGCAGTCCCAGTTGTATTCAACGGATGTGTTTTATTTTCCTCCAACCTATGAATTACTTGAAAACGATTGACAAGTTTAAAAGTACTTTTAAAGGTTACCACATCATTGTTTTCCTAATGTTTTTGATAATGTGTGTTCTCTGAGCCTATAACTAAGCTGCATAATTCTTTAGTATCCAATTATACTGAATTTTATTTATGGCCATGCATTTTCTTATTTATTGTAATTTTGCACTTCAAGCTTGTTTTTGACAGAGTTTTTATCTGTGTGAATACTTGAAGCACATTTCAGCTAATCCATTTTGAGGGAACAGGCATTTGTTTTGGCCACCAGTCCATGACTACTCACTGCACAGGATGGACCCTGTCCTGTAACAAACAACATAAGATGTGTTTGGAGTTGCTTTTATCACAAAGCAACTCTAGGCTCCTCTGAAAGTATGTCTAGGTACCCAAAGTATTGAGATATGATGTTTGTCTGTTTGTTTTGAAACAAAATCTTGCTTGCAGCCCTGGCTGGCCTCAAATTCATAGACATTGACTGCCTCTGTCTCCCAAGTGCTGGGATTAAAGGCGTGCACCACCACGTCCATATTGATAGCTTATTTTTTCAAGCAGTTTTTATTATAAGGACAACTGAAGGAATCGTGTGGTCTTTGATGCTCCTTCCTCATCATAGCCTCCACCATTATCACCACTCCCGAGCTCTCTTATTTGCTTGTTATGAGGGATGGCCACACACAAACACATTTTATTACCCAGAATCTATAACTTAACATTATGGTTTGTTATCTAACATGCTTCTTTCTTGGTTATATACTTCATTACATCTTGCAAGCTCAAA
Source organism: Acomys percivali (assembly GCA_907169655.1). NCBI lineage: Eukaryota > Metazoa > Chordata > Mammalia > Rodentia > Muridae > Acomys > Acomys percivali. The sequence continues at coordinate 70,680,665 of OU015746.1, read as the reverse complement.
TATATGTTCCAACTAAAATGTACGTCTAAATGCCTTATCTTCCTTTTTTTTTTTTTTTTTTTTTTCCGGTTTTTCAAGACAGGGCTTCTCTGTGTAGTCTTGGCTGTCCTGAACTCACTTTGTAAACCAGGCCGGCCTCGAACTCACAGCGATCCACCTGCCTCTGCTTATCTTCCTTTTTACATTCTGTGGTGGACCCATAGGTCTATAGGGACTGGCACTATCAAGGTGTGGCTTTGCTGGAGGAGGTGTGGCCTTGTGGAAGGAGGTGTGGCCTTGTGGGAGGAGGTGTGGTCTTGTTGGAAGGCCTGTGATTCATTCTCTTCCTGCTTCCTGCTGATCAGGATGATCAGAAAATAGAAATCTAAGCCACCTCTTTAGCACCATGTTGGCCTATATGCTGCTATGCTTCCTGCTATAAGGATGTTGGACTAAACTTCTAAACTATAAGCCGATACCGATGAAATGTTTTTATTTATAAGACTTGTCAAGGTCATCGTGTCCTCACACAGCAATAAAACACCCCAACACATTCTGTAGTTGGAACTTTTGAAAATGAATGACTAGGAAGTTCTGATATCACTGAATACTGTATACCTTAAACATGCTCCCAGGTTAAGGATTATTTGCCCAAGGCTCACTGGGAGTTGATAGAGGCGCCATGTAAGATGGAAACAACAGAGAGCTAAGAAATGAAGCAGTAGATACAGAATGAGGGGACCAGCCTGCCCGGGCAGCCAGTGGATTATGGGTGTGAAGCCGACATTCACTGCACCTCCATCAGCCATAGAGTTTCCAGTTTCTGCACTTGCGTGTGAAATTGAATCTCAGGGGTGCCAAGTGCTGCTTCTGATGGCTTAATCAACTCTGGCTTACTAGAGCACAGAAATTATCACTGACACATTAAGGCAAGGAAAATTATCACCTTATAGAAAAAAATTATCATTTAGGAGTTTTACAATTTTCATGTTAGATGTGTGGTGCAAACTAGATGGGCTTTAGCCTTTGCTTATTTTTACAAGAAAAAAATTATAATGTGCAGGAAAATATGAAACACTACTGACTTCAGCAGCTGAAGCTCCTGACCCAGTATAAGGTATTCAGTTTAGAGCTGTGTAATGTTGGCTAACAAAGGCAACATTAAAATATAATGAGCAAAGTGAGTGGTGGCTTCTTCCTATGATGAGAAGCTATAAAGAAAGAGAGTGTGGTGGTTGAAAGAGAAAGTGTCTGTCCCTGTCACTCGAGTTTAAATCATGGCTCCTTCACCTATACCTGTTCTGTACTGGGCAGTGAATCTCACCCTCATGTCTCAGTTACTTTATCTGAAATATGGGAATAATTGCGCTTTCTCCTAAGGTTGTTATAATGACTTAGCAAGTTGGTGCCGGTCATATAAGAAACACTCAGGAATTGGTGCAATTACAAGAAGCTATGGGGGAATAACATAAAGATACCCGCATCTTAAAAGATTTGCAAGCAAACTGAGGGGATGAGTCAAGAGCACATGATCCTAGTTTACTTCCAGCTAGCAGGCATAGCGGGTAGGGGCAGCATACCACTAAGGCTCTGTGTGTGTGTGTGTGTGTGTGTGTGTGTGTGTGTGTGTGTGTGTGTGTGTGTGT
>OU015746.1:70656544-70674126 GCA_907169655.1 Acomys percivali | reverse complement strand
CTCTCTCTCTCTCTCTCTCTCTCTCTCTCTCTCTCTCTCTCTCTCTCAAAAACAAACAAACAAACACCTAATATGACCTAAAATTGGGATAAAAACCAAACAGATCTTGACAAATGACACATGAAGGCGTAGCTTACATCCAGTTTAGCATCTGCTATTTCTCACATTGTCATTTACATCACAACGGAGGGGAAAATGTTCAATGTTATATTCCTGTGTGTCTCCTGGGCATTTTATCAGATGTCTTCATGGCAGTTATGTTCCTCAATGCTGAGTATTTGAAGACTTACTTTGTGCTAGGATATGGCTATAATATGACTGACAACTTACTGCCAACAGAGGAAGTAAATGTATGTTCAGGACTTTATTCAAGTTCATTAGTTGTTCATACCTGAGCATACGAAACCTCTGCTCTGGACTAGTAGAAAGGAATCATAAGGGCTACAGCTTATAAAGCATTGGACCCAGGGACTTAGAGTAACAGCCCAGCTCCTTCAGTCTTCCCGTGCCTCTCTGCCCTGATCTTAAGTCAAGGTAATGATGCTGATCTGTTCCAGAACAGGTGTCAGGTGGGTGAAATTAATCACAAGTTAAGTCTCACTGAAAATTTACAAAAGAATGCTGACGTTTCTGTTAGCCATAGGAAACTGAAAAGAAAGTACAGCCATATTACCATATGTTCAATGTTTTCCAAAGGATCACTTGCTTACAAGGAACTAGGATGCTGGGCTGTAGGAAGAATATGTGTAAGTTTACAGCTAAGCACTGTTCATAGCTCTGCACATCTTCTACAAACTCAAGTTACAATATGCTGACATTTCAGTCTAGTGAAGGCCACTTGTGCCATAATAAGATCATAAAAGTACAATATAAGATGCTTTTATTTCTGACTGATACACTTAATGAATCCTTGACTTTGAAGCTTTCAGGATCCTTGCAGCACAGGCAAGTGTATGCATTTATGTTGTATTAGTTGCCTTTCTGTTGTGGTAAACTATCAAGCCCAAAGTGAACACTTGGAAGAAAAGGTTGATTTGGGCTTATAGTTCAAAGGAATAAAGTGAAGCATGGTTGGGAAGGAGTTGGTACAGACAGGGAAGGCATAGTGGCAGGACCAGGAAGGTTGCAGATCACATATTCATCCGAACATAGGAAGCAGAAGAGAGACAGCCTACAGACTCTCATGTGAAGTGACATACTCCCTCCAGTATGGCTGTACCTCATGATGTTTCTATAATCTTTCCAAACAGTACCATCAGATGGGGACAATGTATTCAACCACAGTGGATGCTATCCAATGGGCAACATAGCAGGAAGAAGGCGTTTAAGATCAGTGCTGGGATGAAGGAGAAGAATACAGCTGAGGGGGGGGGGTCTATTTTATTTTCCCTTCTGTGATGTGTGAAGTGGATGAAGAGAGAACTGGGTGAGAGAGGGTGTATGAAAGGGAACAAGGGTGAGGCTTGGCTTTGGGGAAAGTAGGGGTGGGAGGTGAGAGACCTGGGAGAGAGAAGGGAAGCAAATGGGGGCCACCTCTTGGACTAGCTGGAGACCCAAGATGAGGTAGGCTCATGGGAGGATATGGGAGTGACTCCTGCAGAGACTTCTATCAGCCAAGGATATGGAGACTGAAATAGCCACCTCTTATACTCAGGCAGGACTTCTAGTGGAGGGAGTTGGACACTAATCCACCCAAAAATCTTTCAACCCAAATTTTATCCTGCCAACAAAGTATGCAGGAATAAAGATGGAGCAACAATTGAGGGAAAGGCCATATAATGACTCGCCTAACTTAAGACCCACTTCAGGAGAGAAAGCCAACCCCTGACACTATTAAGGATAGTGTAATAATGCTTGCAGATAGACTAGCATAACTGTTCTCTGAGAGGCTCCACCCAGCCGTGGATAGAAACAGATGCAGAGACCCACAGCCAAACATTAAGCAGAACTTGAGGAGTCTTACAGAAGAGTTGGGGGGAGGAAAGAGGGACCAGGAGGCAAAAAGAACCACACAAGAAGACCAACAGAGTCAACTAACCGAGGACCATGGGGGCTCACAGAGACTAAACCACCAACCAAAGAGCGTGCATTGACTGGATGTAGGTCCCCTACACATAGATAGCTGATGCCCAGCTTGGACTTCATGAGGATCTATAAGCAATTAGAGCGGGCCTGTCTCCAACTTGGAATCTGTTGCCTCCTTTTAGATCATTTTCCCTTAGCTCGGCTGCCTTGTTGAGCCTCAATGAAAGAGGATGTACCTAGTCCTAATGTGACTTGATGTGGCTGGGCTGGTTGGTGGTGAGGCTCCCCTTTTCAGAGGAGAAGGGAGAGGGGAAGGGGAAGAGGAGAGGAGAGAGAGGCCTCCATGGGGAGGTAAAGTGAGTTTTTTAAAGGACAGTTGGGGTGAGGACCTAGAAAGCCAAATGTCAGTTGGGGATGCTTAGTTGAAGACTTTTCAATTAGAAATTTCTCAAATATAGCTTCTGAGTGAACCTACCCAGCACATCTCCTCTTTTAGTTTTCTGTCCATGACCTTCTATCCCACAGTTTTTTTTTTTTTTTCTTCAGGAGGCAATGTGCTAGTCCGTGATTATATTCTGCAGGATCTAGAAAATTACAAGTCTATTAAAAGAAGCTTAGCCAAGTTTCGCATTCAGTAACTATTCAATGTATTTTCAAATTCCTCTGAGAGGAGTGAGGTCTTAGTTTCATTTTTTCGGCCTGCTGTTTTTGATACACAGAAATAATGTTGGCAAAGACTGCATTGTCCTGTAGCTGTTTGGTCATTTTCAGCAACTGTCCCTATTTTTTATTTCTCTTTGGAAGATTATTCAAATAAATGTTTTTCTTTAACAGAACAAAATCACTGTACATATATTTAAGTGAATTACATGTTGTTTTGAATTAATATTTAAATTTCATGGTTATAGACCTTCTTAATGCAACCTTAAGCTAAACTTCATTCCTTCATGTCTCTAGAGCATTATACATGACAAAATAATTCATATCTATTTGCTTTGAATAGAAATTTTAGAACTTATGTATATAATTTCATGTACTTACATCAAAACCAGAATTCCTTTACCCCAAAAGGAATATCTACTTTTTATGTAGTTCTTCCAAAATATCATTTACATGATAAAATTGATGATATTAAATGCTAAAAAGCTTTAAAATCTTTTAATTTTATTAGTAATGTGATGAACTATTCCCAATTGTATTCATATCATATTAATACTTTTAATCAAATTAATCTTTTATTAAAAAATTAACATTTTAGTAAATATACCTGTTCACAGCAAAGTGCAATCATTAATTTAAATACATTTGTTGATATATATCTTAAAATGCATTCTTTAGTACGCATACAAACAGCTTTCACGTTGAAGTCCACAATGTGTTCAACAGCCATAGATAGCTCTTTCAGGCTCACAGGTTTTGGGTCAAGCAGAACTAGAGGGTAATTGATAAAAGCTCATTTAAAGTATGAAAAGGTATTTCAAAAGAGGATTATCCTATCACTACAATGTAATGAAGCTCTCTCTTGGCAACTTGTCATAACAATAAGATATAGAATGATGTCAGGAAAATTACAGGATAAACTACAGAGTGACATCAGCAAAGCCACATAATAATATTCAGGGTGATGTCAACAAGGTTGCAGAATAAGATGCAGAGTGACATCAACAAAATTACAAAACAAGAGAGAGTAACATTAGTAGGGTCACAGATTCTCCTGGGCTCACCATTTTAACTCATAACCTTCTGCCTTTAATATAAAACTATATCTTAAGTCATACGATTTCATCTTCCATAACTTTGATGTGACTCAGTCTGCTGCTGATGCTAAGAAAATTTCATTAAATTAGATGATTCATCTATAAGTATATGATTTAGGCATATTATAAAGTAGAAGTATATTAAACTAGTATTAGTAATATTCTTCTAAATGTTAAAGTGCCAAAATAATTTTAGTTTTTAAATTTTTCATTGTTAATATCTATATGTTTGGATATAGTTCATAATCTCTGTAAAATATTATACTGGGAGAGGAGAAGTGTAGAATCCAGGAACCTGGGCCCTTCCTGCTTTAATTGTTCATTATTACACAAGTCCTTATCCTCTGTGTCTGGATAACATCATAGGGGTTGTTAGACCACCAGCAATAATGTAATAAAATATATGCAATTATCAATCAACTTCACAATGTTCAATGAATAGGCTTTTTAATAGCACCATCATTTTCTACAGCAAGACCATAATCCCATGAGTACTATCCATAATCTAATACAGGCATTAACAATTAGAAATTATATAGAAGTAAAACTATTGTACAGTATCAAAAGTTATTAACAGTTATAAAATACATAGATACAAAGGGAAGAACTGTGCAAAACATTTTCAAAATTGTGCATCCGTGTCTTCATTTACATAGAACCAGACTATTTAGAAATAAAAGACTAAAGTGTTTTCATACCAACTTCTCTGCAAGAGAATCAATTATTCAATACAAACATCTGGCTCATATTTTAATACCATCTAGCTCTACTGCTGAAATGAAGAGTTTGGGAGACTGAACGGTCCCTTCACAATATTGAGAGTTCACTGCAGTGTGAAGCTCCTAGAACATTCTCTCATTGCTGTAGAACCTGTGTGGTTTTGTTCATTCACTCTGGTACCCACCTGACTTGATCTTAGGTACCACTGGCACTCAGACTCTATACAATTAAAACAGGTATTTTCATCCATAACTTTTCATGGCTTTCTGACATGTTCATTTTTGCTACTAAGATAGTCTCAGTAGCCTACACACTTTGGAAGAATTCCATGCAAGCCTCAGCAAGCCTGGGTGCTTTATTTTTTTAAACAACAGGTTAATCTAGGCTCCCAGATAATTCAAAAAGCATACCGAGCTGTATGTAAAAGCATAAATAAGTAAATAAATAAATAAATAAATAATCAAGTTAAGAATATCAATGTAAGGAGAAGAGCAGACTTAAGTCAAAGGGTATAAATTGTCATTTATAAGACACAAAGTCTTAGAAGCAAGTAAATATCTGATATGTTAATGATTGCAATACACAAAATATGTGTTGTTATGCTGAAAATGCTATTTTTTCCCAAAAGACCTTAATTGTCTCCCTCTCCTCCACTCTACATTCATAAGATAACTAAGTGTGTCAGAAATGTTTTGATTAATTTGACAGCAGTAATCACTTCAAAATGTTCTACTTTAGTAAATAATTATATTCTATATATGTAATCTCTCAATTAGATATCATTAAATTTGTAGTGGCATTTAAAATGTTTGTAAGTACTACTGACATTTCAAAACATACCTAAACAGAGATCATTCAATTTTTCTTTCATTCAGATTTTAACTTATTTATGGAAGTTCAACAAAGTACCTACCACAGCTACCCTGAAGGTGCTGGATGAAGTATTCATGGCCTCCCTTTTATGGGACTACTTGCTGATCCTCCCACCATCCCTACCCTACGTAAACGACACTGGAAGAAAGCACATAACAAGTGAAATAATATACTTTTCATGTGGAATTTTATAATATACATCATGTTATCCCACATGACTAAACAAAAGATTCCAGGATCAGTATTCTAGGGTAGACTATGGGAAAAAATCTGTGGAATTTATTTATTTATTTTTAATTTTTTATTTATTTGATTAATTTATTCTTGTTACCTCTCTATGGTTATCCCATCCCTTGTATCCACCCATTCTTCCCTCCCTCCCATTTTCCCCTTATTCCCCTCCCCTATGACTGTTCCCCTATGACTACCTCCCCCTGCATATGCTCATAGGGTATCAAGTCTCTTCTCGGTGACCTGCTGTCCTTCCTCTGAGTGCTACTAGGTCTCCCCCTCCAGGGGACATAGTCAAATGTGAGGCACCAGAGTACATGAGAAAGTCATATCCCACTCTCCACTCAAGTGTGGAGACTGTTCTGACCATTGGCTAGATCCGGGTAGGGGTTTAAAGTTTACTGCCTGTATTGTCCTTGGCTGGTGCCTTAGTCTGAGTGGGACCCCTTGGCCAAAATCTGCCTATCATAATGTTCTACTTGTAGGTTTCTAGGACCCACTGGATCCTTCTACATTGCTATTCTCACATGGTTCTCTTATCTAGAGTCCCAATAGGATGTCCTCCCATCTGTCCAAGTTTCCTGGTAAGGGAAGGCTTTCGTGGGACATGCCCATTGGGCTAGTATGCAGATATAAGTGAGTATATACCATTTGAGTCTTTCTGCTTCTGGGTTAACTCACTCATTATGATCATTTCCAGCTCAATCCATTTATCCACAAATTTCGGGAGTTCCTTGTTTTTAATAGCTGAGTAGTATTCCATAGTGTATATGTACCACAGTTTCTTTATCCATTCTTCTACTGAGGGACATTTAGGCTATTTCCATGATCTGGCTATTATGAATAAGGTTGCTATGAACATGGTTGAGCAAATTTTCTTGTTGTGTGCTGGTGCATCTTCTGGGTATATTCCAAGGAGTAGAATAGCTGGGTCTTGAGGAAGCCCTATTCCCAGTTTTCTGAGATAGCACCAGATAGATTTCCAAAGTGGTTGTACTAGTTTGCATTCCCACCAGCAATGAAGGAGTGTTCTTCTCTCCCCACATCCTCTTCAGCATGTGGTGTCACTTGAGTTTTTGATCTTAGCCATTCTGATGGGTGTAAGATGGAATCTCAGAGTTGTTTTGATTTGTTTTTCCTTGATGACTAAGGAGGTTGAGCATTTCTTAAAGTGTTTCTCAGCCATTTGATATTCTTCTGTTGAGAATTCTCTGTTTAGTTCCAAGCCCCATTTCTCAATTGGGTTATTTGGTTTGGTGGTGTTTAATTTCTTGAGTTCTTTATATATTTTGGATATTAGACCTTTGTCAGATGTAGGGTTGGTGAAGATCTTTTCCCAGTCTGTAGGCTGTCGCTTTGTTCTCTTGACAGTGTCTCCAGCCTTACAGAAGCTTCTCAGCCTCATGAGGTCCCATTTATTAATTGTTGGCATTAAGGCCTGGGCTGTTGATGTTCTGTTCAGGAAGTTGTCTCCTGTGCCAATATGTTCCAGGCTCTTCCCCACTTTTTCTTCTAAGTGACTTAGTGTCTCTGGTTTTATGTTGAGGACTTTAATCCACTTGGATTTGAGTTTTGTGCAAGGTGACAAACATGGGTCCAGTTGCATTTTTTTACACATAGATATCCAGTTAGACCAGCACCATTTGTTGAAGATGCTATCCTTTTTCCATTGAATGGATTTGGCTTCTTTGTCAAAAACCAAGTGACCATATGTGTGTGGATTCATATCTGGGTCTTCAATTCGATTCCACTTATCAATCAGCCTGTTGCTGTGCCAGTACCATGCTGTTTTAATTACAATTGCTTTATAGTACAATTTGAGATCAGGTATGGAGATTCCTCCGGAGCTCAGTTTCTGTTTCAATGACTTATCCTTCAGTGAGAGTGGGGTGTTGAAGTCTCCCACTATTATTGTGTGGTGATTGATGTGTGGTTTGAGTTTTTTTTTTTTTTAGCAGATCTTTTACAAATGTGGGTGCCCTGGTATTGGGAGCATAGATGTTCAGAATTGTGATGTCATCTTGGTTGACTTTACCTTTGATGAGTATGAAGTGTCCTTCTGCATCCCTTTTGATTAATTGTGGTTGAAAGTCTATTTCGTTTGATATTAAAATGGATATACCTGCTTGCTTCTTGTGACCATTTGCTTGGAATATTTTTTTCCAACCTTTTACCCTGAGGTAATGCCTATCGTTATAGGTGAGATGTGTTTCTTGAATGCAGAAGAATATTGGATCTTGTTTATGCACCTATTCAGTTAGCCTATGTCTTTTTATTGGAGAATTGAGACCATTGATGTTGAGAGATATTAACGACCAGTGACTGTTAAGAGACTTAATTTTGATGTTGTTTCCAATCGAGTGTTTGTGTAGCTGTGTTTTTGCCATGGTATAGTTACCTAATTCCTGAGTAGTTTTGGTTGTAGCTTGACCATTTGGGATGGAGTTTTCCTTCTACTACCTTCTGTAAAGCTAGATTTGTGGATAGGTACTGTTTGAATTTGTTTTGTCGTGGAATATTTTTGGTTTTCTCCATCAATGTTTATTGATAGTTTTGCTGGGTAAAGTAGTCTGCCCTGGCATCTGTGTTCTCTTAGGGTTTGCAGGATCTCTGTCCAGGCTCTTCTGGCTTTTATGGTCTCTGCTGAGAAGTCTGGTGTAATTCTGATAGGTTTGCCATTGAATGTTATTTGGCCCTTTTCCCTTGCAGCTTTTAATATTTTTTCTTTGTTCTGTATGTTTTGTGTTTTGATTATTATGTGATGGGCAGTTTTCCTTTTCTGGTCAATTCTATTTGGTGTTCTGTAGGCCTCTTGTATGTTTATAGGTATCTCTTTCTTTAAATTGGGGAAATTTTCTTCTATGATTTTGTTGAGAATAGTTTCTGGGCCTTGGAGTCTGATATCTTCTCTTTCTTCAATGCCTATTATCCTCAGATTTCTTCTTTTCATGGTGTCCTGAATTTCTTGGATGTTTTGTGTCAGGAGTTTTCCAGATTTGGCATTTTCTTTAATGGTTACTTCAAGATCTGTGATTGTATCTTCTAAACCTGAGATTCGTTCTTCCGTCTCTTGTATTCTGTTAGAAAAGCTCACCTCTGTGTTGCTCGCCTTCTTCTCTGAGGTCTCACGTTCTCATTTTCTTCTGTCTGTGTGTTTATCATTGAATCCATTTTCGTCTTCAGATCTTGAACTGATTTTTTTATTTCTTTCATCTGATTTTTTGTATATACCTGAGTTTCTTCCATTGCCTCTTTATAGGTCTTCAGAGCTTGAACCGTTTTATTTATTTCTTTCATCTGGTTGTTTTTATTTTCCTGAAATTTTTCCAATTCCACTCTATGAGCTTCTTTTATGTCTTTCACCTGTTTGGCTGCGTCTTCCTGTATTTGATTATGAATTTTATTTGTTTCCTCCATTAATATACTCCTTATTAAGGATTTGAGGTCAATTTCTTGTATATCTGTTGTATTTGAGCTCTCTGGGTTGATTTCTTTGGGATAGCTGGAAACTGGAGACGCCATGTTGTTTTGGGGTTTTTTGCATATGCTTTTCCGCTGTCCTTTAGACATCTTGCTGGCTTTGTTTTTGTTGGGTAGCTTCCCGAGTTGGATGAAGGGAGTCTGATGATAGATTCACTTGTTTTCTCACAATTTCCATAGGCTGGAAGCTCTGATGCTTCACTGTTGTGGATGGCAGGAGGGTAGCCCTGTCGTTTTGGGCTCTCACAGTGAGTGATTTTCAGCTCCCCTGTGCTGTGGGTCCTGCAATCAATCTGGGTCTCTGGATGAGTGTTGGGTCAGGCCAAGGTATCCACAGCCTTCTGGGTTCCCTGCCAAGTCTAGCCAGGGACACTGGGTCCGAACCATCTGCCGAGCTCAGCTAGAATCTCAGGGCCTAATCCATCTGATGAGCTCAGCTAGAAATTCTGGGTTCAAAATGCACACCGAGTCCAGCCAGAATTTTTGGGCTGGGACTGTGCACCAAGCTCAGCTAGGGGCTTTTGGCCAAACTGCGTGCCGTGGTCAGTTATTGACTCAGGCCCGAACCATCCGCCCAGCTCAGCCAGGAAATCTGGATTCAAACTGCACACTGTGTCCAACCAGAGTCTTAGTGCCGGGACTGTGCCAAAAGCTCTACTAGAGTCTCTGGGCCCAATCTGTCTGCCAAGCATGATTAGGGACTCTGGCCCTAAACTGCACGCCGAGCTCCACCCGAGTCTCAGGGGCGGAATTGTGTACCGAGCTCAGCTAGGGACTATGGACCCACACTGCACGCTGAATTCAGCCTGGGACTCTGGGACTATACTGCGTGGATAGTCCAGCCAGAGTCTTGGGGCCACCAAGCCTGTGTGCACAGCTCAGCTAGAAACTCTGGGCCTAATCTGCCTGGCAATTCCAGCTGGGGCCTCTGGGCTGAATCTGCGTGCTGACCTCAGCCTGCGTCAGCGCCCGAAAACTGCCCTCTGAGGTGAGCTAGTGTCTTGGGCAGAACTGCTTGTTGATGTGAGCTAGCGCCTCTGGTGGGACTGAGCGCTCCCCCCAGCCTGCGTCACAGCAGGTGAACTGCGGCTGCGGTGAGCTGGCGCCTTCGGTGGGCCTGAGCGCTCCGCCCAGCCTGTGTCACAGCAGGGGAGCTGTGGATGCGCTGAGCTGTTGCCTTGGGCAGAATTGCTTGCTGCGCTGAGCCAGCGTCTCCACAGCACTGCACACTGAGCTGTACCCGGGACTCTGGAGCTGAACTGTCTGCCGAGTCCAGTTTGGATCACAAGGCACCACGTGACCCAAATCCTGTCCAGGGTCCCCTCTCCCGCAGTAATTCCCACTAGCCACCACACTAACCATCTCCATCGGAAGGCTCTGAGCTGCAAACCTCAGTCGCTGCTGTTGTTGCCTCTTGTGCCACCGCTGCTGTTCTGATCCGAGAAAATCCGCACTCCTCCCGTGTGCAGGGGCATGCAGGTCCTCCGCACCCTGGTCCCTCTGAACCGTGGAGCTCTCCTGCTGCCGTGGTGTCGGGACCTTGGTGTTCCTGGCTCAGAAATCTGTGCAATTCCCTGAATTGTTCACTGGAGCTTCCAAACGCGGTCCACACTGCTCGCCGCCATATTGGATTCCCCAATCTATGGAATTTAAACTCAACGTTTTAAAGGAAATCAATAATCTAAAGCCATATCCTCCTTTCAATCTTTGAAATTACCAGACAATTCCTAATTTGTGAAATTCAATGTTCTCAATAGACCATTAGACACTGAGTCATTCAACATGTGATCCATGAGGTCTTTTCACCATTAAAAAAAAAAAAATGTGTGTAATGAGGATTGAACCTAGGACCTTGTGCATACTTTTGCGTAGGTATTCCCAGGCCTCTTTTTACTTTTTACTTTGAAATGTGCTGGTTTCACTTAATTACCCAGGCAGTACAACGTTGCTTTTTATTTAGATATTTTATCAAACTTAATTCCTATAAAAATGGAGAAATGAATAATTCTAACGCTAAAGGAAGAACTGGGACCAGAAAGATCTCAAGGGCATGTTTTTAGCATCAACGGTGCCTATGAAGTTTTAGACACATCGCTTGTCATTTGACTAATCACACTTTCCCCTTCCTTCCTTCCTTCCTTCCTTCCTTCCTTCCTTCCTTCCTTCCCTCTTTCTTTCTCTTTTTGTTTTTGATATTTGTTTTTGAGACAAGGTCTTTCTATGTAGCCTGAGATAGCCTGAATTTTACTATGTAGGCCAGGCTGGCTTCATACTCACAGAGATCCTTCTGCCTCTGCTTCTTGAGTGCTGAAATTAAAGGTGTGCACCACCATACCAGATGTTTTTTTGTGAGGATTATAATTATGCCCATGGCTCTGAAGTAATTAATTGCCACAACCCACAGTGACTTGTCTAATCGGTGCCCACTGTCTGTCATTGCCATGGATGCCATCACCCACAGCTATTAAGAACACTGGGTCCTATAGTTTCTGATCTCATCACATAATTCTCTTTACCGAAAAGCAATAAAGCACCCAACACCCTGTTGAAAAGATTTCCTCTCACTGAGTTTTTGTCAATGTAAGGGGGGGGTATGATTTTTACTAAGTGATTCTTTACTTTAAATAATAGACGATCCAGACATAAATGGCCACAGTGAGAGCAGGGCTCAATCCCAAAGTCCCTTGAAAGCAGACAGATTTGGTGAAGTGGCCACCCTGAGGACTGGTCATTGGAGGATTTGTGGCACAACTGGCATGGCATTGGGTGATCCCCGGAGACTAACAGGTCATGGGTGCAAGTTAAATTCGTACAGCGAATGGGTGGAAACCTCTATTGCCTTTGACAGGAGCCGTAGGAACAGATCACGAGGCTACAGAGAGCTCCTGACACTGAAACCCATTTGCAAGGAGCTTACCAGCAGCAGAGTGCATAGAGAAAGCAGAGTTTTCTAACCTGAACATTCCAAGGTTTGAGCCATACCAATTGTCTTAGGAACACTGACAGTCAGGATGAACCTCAATGACATACAGTAAGCTTGAGACAAAGCAATGACCTGATTTTCTTCAGGGCTTCCTAAGAACAGCACTTGCGAGTAGGCACTAACTGGCACATGTGACTAGGTCTGGCGTCTGTGATGCTTCGGTGTACCAACCGCTGGTCATTTTCACTTTTTTTGTTTGTTTGTTTGTGTAATAGGAAAACCATAGAGAAACTTGCTTCAGGAAAAAGAAAAAAAGTTTACAGACCCTCAGAAGCAAAGCAATATTTCACACCTGGGATCTGCCCTGGGGGGGTTACCCCTGGATTCTCTTTATCATACACATAATCTTGAATTATTAGTTTTCAAACTGTAAATAAAGGGGCTGTGTATCCTTCATTTCGAATCCTACCTACCTTTCTTTTTTTTTTTTTTTTAAAGATTTATTTATTTAAGTATACAGTGTTTCACCTTCATATATGCCTGCATACCAGAAGAGGGTACCAGATTTCACTATAGATGGTTGTGAGCCACCATGTGGTTGCTGGGAATTGAACTCAGGACCTTTGGAAGAGCAGGCAGTGCTCTTAACCTCTGAGCCATCTCTTCAGCCCCCTACCTACCTTTCTAACGGGCAGCTAATTACTTAGCACCTAGGAAATGAAAAACATGGAGAGGGATGAATTCAAATGAAGACTCACAGTCCTGTCTAGTTTTATGTCAATGTGACACAAGCTAGAGTTATCTGAAAGGAGGGACCCTCAGTTGAGAAAATGCTTCCATTAAGATCTGGCTATAGGGTACTTTCTTAGTTAGTGACTGGTGGGGAAGAACCCAGCCCATTCTTGGTGGCATCATCATTTGGGTTGGTGGTCCTACTGCTATAAGAAAGCAGGATATGTCAGCCATGAAGAGCAATCCAGTAGGCATTACTTGCCATGATCCGCATCAGCTCCTGCGCCCAGGTATCTGCCCGTTTGAGTTTCTGCCCTAGCTTTTTTCAGTGATGGGCTACAATGTGAAAGTGTTAGCCAAACAAGCACTTTCCTTCCCAATTTGCTTTTTAGTCATGGTGTTTCATTTCAGCAATAGAAACCCTAATAAGACAGACACAATAGTGGGTTATAGTGGTGTCCATGATAGTATAATATTACTGACAACAATAACTGAAGGACCTGCTCCTTATCCACAAAGACAATGAAGGCTGAAAGCTACTTGATGAACACAGACTGCACTGCAGCCATAGTGGAAAACCCCACTCCTTTTCTATAATTTATACCAAAGGAACAGGTGGGTGCCTGGTAACCCATCTTCCTAACAGTCGCTCTGTTCTGATTTCACTGTTTGTGAATCCTAACTTGCAAGATCATCATTTTCAGAGGGAGCCTAACAAATAATTTTGGGTCTCTCAGCTTCTCCAGTACTGGTAGACACAGTAGAAACTGTGAAACAGACATGGGGTAAACCACTTGGCAGCATTGTCAGACCCTTTCCACCATCTGAAATGCAAACTCCTGGTTTTCTATTGGCTCTTTCCGTCGGATACAATGTAAACCCTGAGAAAGCTGTGGATTACTTTGTTCTCACTAACACTTATGCCCCCATATCCACAGAGCTGTCTGGAATTTGCTGGTCACTCATTATGCATTTATGATAAACGAGGAATGGAGAGTTGAATTCATGGACATTCATACATATCCTGAGAACAATGAAGGGGAAGTGGTCTTCATTAAACAAAGCTTTATTTCAATCAAGGCAAGAATTTGAAGGATAATATACTACATTATAATTTCTTTTCTCTAAATGTGATTATAGTGTACAATTTGTAAATCTGTTATGAGAGATAGATGGAATGATGTTTATGAACCAGGAACATAATGCTGTTCCAGCAACTCTCAACCTGCTGTTCTTCCACCAAAATAAGAGCATCTGAGTTAAAGACTTATGCGTAGGGTCTTTATTGGGAGAGGACTCTTAAGATCCAGGAAGAAGGATGGAGTGACACAAGGCCAGGCCCATTGAACACTGCCCTCCCATCTCATTATGGCAGCTTGCCTGGCTATCTATTAAGTCTAGTCCGTTCACCACCAAATGTCCTTCAACAATGATGGCTAACTCCATCTCCTGCAAGAACATGTTTCAAAGGGTTGATGAACAAGCCGAGTCCTTGGTTCAGGTGACCTTCTGGGCTTGACTAGGACTTGCCACATCCAGCCTCCACTTCTCCTCTTATGACTCCTTAACCTTCCACCCACATTTAGGACAGCCCACGAAGCTCAACTCACAGGGAAGCCCAGACTCTCGCTCTCCAACTGCCTAAGAATATTGTATGCTGCTTTTATGAAACCAAGCTGCTGCAACTTCTTTTTAGTCCTACTAACAGGCACAAAACCCCCAAAGCCCTCACTGCGTCCTACAGGTGGTAGTTACTCTTCCACTGTCTTCAGGGTACAAGAGAAATGTTAGCTTGTCACAGCATTATAGAAAAAGTGCCTGAACAATAAAGCAATTCCTTTTTATTTTTTTGTTCAAAAAGTTTGGACTGAAATCATTGCTACCAAACCAAATGTCTGTGTCTCCTGCTGGGCATATTTCTCCTATTTTGGAACCAATATTTTTTTTATCTTGGTAGAGGCCAACAATATGAGGACAAGATGCAAACATCCCAGTGAGTAGCGGGAGCCTGACATCACATGTGTGGGAAAAGATAGTGTAGGTGAACAGCGAACATCAGGAGGCTGGAGTGGGGCATCTTACTGTAAGATAGAATAGCGCCAGAGCACGGTGTATTAAAGTGGCAAAGAAGAACATTTTAAAGTGATGAAAGGCTCGATTCACAAAAATATAACAAACCCAAGTAAGTAGGTATAAAATTGGACAAAATCTAAGGAATGAGTATTCAATTCCACAATCACAGGTACAGAATGTAATGTCTCTCTCAAACCAACCAACCAACAAACAGATGGAAAAAGAATACAAATGAGCGACTTCAACATCCTGACTCAGTAGTTGAAGGTATATGAAATTTCATACACAACAAGGGAAGAAAATGAGTTATTTTCCAATGCTTAGCATGTCTACCTTCATGGTTACCTGGTGACTACACAAGAAGCCTCAAAACTCTAAATAACTGTGATTGGATAAAACATGTGTTTTGGTCGCCATAAACTTATGTTTGAACATTATAGGGGTAAGGGCTGGAACAGAGTGGTAGAACACATCTTTAGTATACGTGAGACTTGCATTCCACACCCTGCACCCCCCAGAATCAAAATATTGATAGGTTATTAAGGTAATATAAACTATGCAATTGAAACAGCATTATAGTTAGATTCTGACACATCTTCTATGGCTTATGGGTTTGAGCGCTTGATCCTTAGCCAGCAGTGCTGTTTTTGGATGTGGTAGCATCTCTGGGACATGCCCTGAGCTGGCAGTGGATCACCTGGTAGGTCTAAAATGGTTCCACCCTGAACATCCTGCATCCTGATTGGCCACAGCAGAAGCAGCCCTGGTTTCATGTTCTCACTTCCCTGAGCTGTATCATACCTTCCTCGCCACAATCAACCATGCCTTGTGGAACCATGTACACAAACAAACTTTTCCCCCAATAAGCTGCTTCTGTCCAGGATTTATTTTGTCACGACAACAAGAGGAAAAGTTAGGAAGCTAATAACACAAAGAGAAAAAAAAACCACAGGTGTTTTAGAATTAAATAAGAGACATATTTGTATAACCCAGAGGTTAATGAAGAAATCCAAAGAAAATTGGAAAATATTTCAAACTGACTGAAAGTGAAAATGACTGTTGAATTTTTAAGGAGTGTGTCTGAAATTATCAGGAAGAATGTGTCTCGTCTTAGGAACCTATACAAAAGGAAGAAAGGTCGAATTAGGTACTATGTTAGAAAGGCTAAAGAAGAGCCTAATCCCAGATCAGTACAAGGATGAACAATAGGAAAGACAGCACCCTCACTTGTGTGCATTGTGCAAGTGTGCATAGAATAGTCACAGGGCAGAGAAATGAGCAAAGGTGAATCCGCTCTTGCTGCTGCCACACAGTACCATGTACCCCAGACCTTGCTTTCTTTTGGGGTTCATTCTAATGACCTTCAAGTGTGTGAATCCCTAATTTTGCAGTCTCTTTCTGCCACAGATGATCACCACCAACCCTCCACTGTGGAGGATCACCATTGTGTGGCTAGCAGTTAAACCCAACGCCTACATTCTGTTTTCTGAGGGCACGCCCTGTGCCAATGGGTCAAGTCTTATAGCCACAGGGAGCCCAAGAGCTTGGAGACCCTCATATGAAAAGAGATCCAAGGATCAGGAATAGAAGATGAAAGTATGACATGGGAAAGGGATGACACAAGGATATGTTCTTGAGTTTACCACCAGAGAGGGCATTGTCTCATTCCTGCTGGCTCCTTTGAGGCAGCCCAGAACTGCTTCCTCCAAGGACACATGGAGAATCAGGGCTTATGCAACAACTTTCAAGCATATCTGGTCACCTTGGAAATGCAGAGGTCACTCCCTCACTTGTGTACTATCTGCAAGTGTAGGAGCAGGGAATACACTGAGCGGTTCTATGTTCTCACCAGTGGAAATGAGAGAAACAGGAGACGTGTGTCTGGAGCAAGGTCTGCTGGGATGATTTGAGGAAGCTTTGGAAAAGCCTATTTGGAATTTCTTACTACTATAGTGGTTATAGGAAGTTTTGAGTTGAGGGAATTTAAAGTGATGGATAAATACAATATATACTCATACAAACAGCACTCTGTCCAAGACCATATATGTCAGGAATTTATATTCAAAGAAGACAAATTTATTAAAATGTTGATCCCGATATACACATTCCTGGATAGAAGGATAGATGACAGGGTGTTCATGGAATTAGTTTTATTTGTTATAGCAAGCATTCTTTGAAAATTACTTTAAAGTTCCTTATCCTGTTTATAAAGTTGTGATTCTAAAGTTCTTAGACAAACCATGGACTAGCTTCTTGATCATTAGTCATGAATGTAGCTGATTAGACAAATTTCTAATGATTCAAAATGCTTCCAAAAGTAAAACATTTATTTATAATTTCTATGTGACTCCCAATGATGTTGCGATGGGATGCCTTATAGAATCCATTTGTTGTTCATTGTCCCCAGAATGGCAGACTCACCCTTATCACTGCTGCGTTCCATTGTGACCCATCCCTCAGGACTCCAGTAGCTTCCGGGAGAACAGAAAGCATACATGTGTGAAACAGCCCTATGTACCAGACATTTGTGAGTGGTGTCACATACTTGTGCAATGTGTGTCTCCAATCCTGATTGTCTAATCCCTCTGACATCCCTGGCACCCAAAAGACTGTGCATTCAAGTAGAGCCCCACATACAAATTCTCATCCCAGGTGCTTGTTGGTCTGAGATGTATGCTACTCTTCTGTATTCTCTTAACTGAAGTGGCTTGGGTACCCAATTCTCTCTCTCTCTCTCTCTCTCTCTCTCTCTCTCTCTCTCTCTCTCT
>OU015746.1:70610780-70656534 GCA_907169655.1 Acomys percivali | reverse complement strand
CTCTCTCTCTCTCTCTCTCTCTCTCTCTCTCTCTCTCTCTCTCTCTCCTTTCTCTCTCTCTGTTTCTCTGATGTTTGGGACCTTGCTGACTTTGGAGAAAATACTAAATATTTTTAAAGGATGGAAAGTAGCTTACCTTGATCATTTCATTACAAACCAGTCCATCCAGAGCTTATTCTCCAGACTGGCACAGTCCCGTCATTTCCTCTGCTAAATCACACTCAGTGCCAGATGCCAGGCAGCTGTGCATTGCAGAGCATACTGAAATTGTCCAAACCAGGCAGCCCAATTCTACTCTGGCTTGTCCTTTCTCTGCAGCAAAAACCACAAGGGGGCCTTTTTTTTCTTTAATCATATTCTATTCCATTATACTCCTAACTGACCCTGGTACCTGTCTTTGTGTCCCAGTGGTGCGGCATATCTGCTTCTCAAGGGATTGGTGAGTAACTATTCATTTAGTGAACTATTCCTTATCCTACCCTGTTGGCTTTATCATGCTTGCATAATAATAAAACCCTCATCCTAGAGCAGATGCCTGCTGCAAAGGAGGTATGTAATAAAGGCTGATTGAAATGAAATAATAGAAAACCTTTGATAAGAAGGAAAAATAAAGGCCAAGCCTTCAACTATCTACTCAAAATTCAGGGAGGTACCAAGTATAGCACAGAGGTGTATAATGGATCATAGCTGGAAAGGTGTGTGTGACAAAACAGGCAGCACAGATAAAAAGCACCAACACTACAGCCTTACACATCCTCATCTGCGTTTATAGATGTAACAATGTTCATGAATACAGCTTCTCCCGCCCATATATGCAACATTATTTGCATCTTCTTCTCTTGGCATATTTCTCCCTGGACTGACCACATTGGGACTCCTTCTGTGCTCTCCTGAAGCCCTCTACTCTGCTGCTGGCACTTGCTAAGTAATGAGCAAGCAGGGATCTCAGAACTCTGGTGCAGATTCTGGAGCCCGTGTCAGTGCCTAACAGTAGAATGACGAATGTTACCATTGTGCCCAATAATAAAAACGCTTGTTTCTGATTTCTCATTTTCTTCCTAACAGACAGTGGCAACTTGACTAGGACTTGTTCAGGATGTTAGCTCTATAAAATAGGAAGCTATAGAAAGGAAGTTTCCAATTAGGTATGCAAGAGCAGATGTTTTTCTTCAGTGGAAAGAAGCTATTTTTTAAAAAATTATCCTTTAGTTTCTTTGTATGTCCTAAACCATGTAGAATGAAAAAATAGGAAATTTTATATAAAAGAGATGTTACTGTGTGTCTAGTGGATATGATTTTCTACTTTATTCAACCACCAACCAAATGCCTGGTGCCTTGCACAATTGTAATATGCCCCGTGCAGCTTGATAACAGCCAAGTCGGCTGTTAACATCGCTAAAGAAGTAAGTATGAAGACAGAAGACCTGTGTATGGCAGTTGGAACAATTGATAAGAAGCTACAGATTGAACGACCTCACCCTTAACATTCAACATAAGAGGGTTTTCTCATTTGTTATTCTTTTTACAACTTGGTTGTTTCATGCTGAAAGATTAACTGGAGCTCACATTTAGAAAATTTCTTGGAATTGGAAAACTTTCCAGTATAGGAGCTAACGCAATACTCAGTGGAATGAGAGATGCACAGTGTCTACATAACTGTGGGCTGATGTCTGCCAGTAGCATCAGCCTGTACTATTCAAACGTCCAAAAACCTGCTCACCTCAGTTCCTGGCATAGGAAATGACAGAATTATGTTCCCTCAAGCTTCATTTATACACAATTAAACAAAATGTGTGTAATCTGAAAGTACAATAACTTGTGCTTCTCGATTTCATTTTTTTTTTTTGTTGTTGTTGTTGTTGGAGAATTAACTTGAATAAAAGGCTATTGAGCAGCTCCCTGTTGGTCCCTACTGGGTTAGTATGCATATATTTTAGAGGCACATTTGTTTCAATTCAGCTAAAATAGTCAGACAAAGAGAGCAGAGTATTGCATTGTTTATCTTGCGCCAAAGACACAGTTTGCATGGGTGTAGGTTAGAAGCCAAGGAGAAGGTGGAAAGGGTGGGGCTTCCATTCTTAGCTTTTGCATTTTGAACAAAGGAACCTACTGCAAACATGATCCGAAATCTTTGTTCCAGTCATATCTTGTGCTCCATTAACAACCACCATGGTATTCATGTGTGTAATCTATTACCTCTCAGTATGTGGGTGCCTGTTCATCTCAGAGGAGTTTCTGAAGGTTTTAAAAAAAGAAGAAGAATATGGATGCAGAGGGAAATTTTGATTTGTACCAAAGAGATTGCCAAGAGTTGAGGTTAGAGCATCAGGAACGTTAGTTGATGAGTTCACTATCAACTGTCTTGGTAAGTAGGCTCTAAAATAACAAGGCTGGAGATAACTGCCACCTCACGTCAGATGAGGCAATTCCCAGGAGACATTTTAGATAGCATTGCATTCTGGAACATTCCTTAGTTTCCTTGCAGAAGATGAACTAAAAACAAAGAGTGAAATAAACATTCTAGGTCTTTTTGTGGTGTGGGAGGAGGGCTGGGAAGGTAGATCTGTATAGGTAGGTTGGGGGGAGGAGGTGTGAAGAAGTGGGGGAGGGCACGAGAAAAAGTGTGTGTCACAGTGCTGTCAAGGGATTTTAAAAACATCCTAGGAATGAAGGAGTGTTCCTCTCTCTCCACGTCCTCGCCAACATGTGGTGTCATTTGAGTTTTTGATCTTAGCCATTCTGATGGGTGTAAGATGGAATCTCAGTGTCGTTTTGATTTGCATTTCTCTGATGACTAACGAAGACGAGCATTTCTTTAAGTGTTTCCGGCCATTTGATATTCCTCTGTTGAGAATTCTCTGTTAAGTTCCAAGCCCCATTTCGCAATTGGGTTGTTTGGTTTTGTATATCAAAACACTAGTCCAAGGGATACGTACCATGAAAAACTTTACTTACCAAGAAAGTGGGTCAGAGGAGAAGACATCCTATTGAGACTTTAGGTGAGAGTAGCATGGAAGAATGGGGAAATAGTAGGATCCACAGGGTCCTGGAAACCTACAAGAAGAACTTTATGACAGGCAGATCTGGGGCCCGGGGTCCTCCTCAATCTAAGGCACCAGCCAAGGAGAATATAGGCAGTAAACTTTGAACCCCTACCAAGACTTAGCTGACGAACAGGATATTCTCCACCGTTGAGTGGAGAGTGAGATCTGACTTTCATACGAACTCTGGTGCCCCTTTTCTGACCAGGTCCCCTGGATGGGGAGGCCTGGCGCCTCTCAGAGGAAGAATAGCAAGTTACCAAGGAGAGACTTGATATTCTAAGAGCATATATAGGGGGAAGAGGTCTCCCTCAATCACAGACATAGGGGAGGGGATAAGGGGGCAGGTGGAGGGAGGGAAGAATGGGAGGAAACAGGGGAAGAGCTAACAATCGAGATGTAATATGAATAAATTAATAAAAAATGATTAATTTAAAAAAACATCCTAGGGAACAAGCCTATGTATCCATCTAGAACTACTGGGTGCAGAAAGTGATAGGTTGGAAGGGATGATCAGAGAAAAACAGAATTAGGGCTCCAAAACCTTGCAAACATCATTTGTTCAAGGCCTCCCAACACTTTCTGAAACCCCGAACTAGAGAATTCTAGAAGAAAATAATAATAAATAATAAGATCTGATGCTGTCCTAACCCACTCTTAGGAAGTATCCTACCAGGGGCATTCTTGTCTTCAGTCAGCCTGAGGTGTGTGGGCTGATGGCACCTCCCACCCATTAATACTCAGGATAAAACAAATCTATCCTCCTTGGGATTACAGGGTCTTTAGAATACAATATATGACTTAACTATAAACCAGCTGAGAAGTCTGAATTATAGGAGAGCAGATTACACTGATATGGCAGAGCTATTTTTAGGTGAGTGGGTTTGCTTTCATCTACTTATTGTTGTTTGGTTGGTTTAAGAGATAAGCTAATTGTGTCCAAATAAGCTAATCCCTAAATAGCTGGCTACTCTACTGGACTAACCCAATCCTCCTTTCTTCAGGGATATGAGTGACCTGGATTAAAAAATAAATCCGTAGTCAGCCATTGTAGCTATACATTGTGATCCTCCAATTGTCTTAAATAAACTCAACCAACCCTCAAGGAAACAACCCTACTCCCTAAAAGCACCCCACTGCTTGGAATATAGAATTCTGCTAGATAGATTAAGGTAAAATAATCAATTGTTAATAAGAGTCTGTGTAGCCACAATAATACAGTGGTTAGCGTTTGTCCAATGTTATTCAATAGATACATATGCAGCATGATTAAAACATTGATGGATTGATGAATGAATGAATTTTATATGTACTCTAGATGACAATTTTATTTTCAAAAGAAATACCAACTACATAATCAAAATGTTAGAATAAGGAATCTGTGCGTATTCCTGATCCTGCATTTTATTAGATAATTGTTGTGTCTGCACCTGTGTGCGCACATGTGCATGTGTATGTGTGTGCATGTATATGTGTGTGCACACACATGCATGCATGCATATGTGTGGACCCCTTCCAGTGAAGGTTTCCTGCCTTCTGGAACAGCTCCTGTGTGATTTCTCTGGAACATAGCAATTTCGGCTTGTACTAATGTGCTTCTGAAATGTGCGATATCCTCCTTTCACTCGACAGAGACCTGAGTGAATGGGACAAAGGCTGTTTAGAGAGTCTGCTGGCATCTCAGCAGGATCTGGCTCAGTGTCTATTTCATATAGACCCCACAGAAATTTGCAAAGAACTGTCTCCTTTCTGTGGATGTGAAAACCATAGCACAGTAAAGAGTAATGTGCCCGGTCCACAACAGGATACAGCTTCCCTGCATTGTACGCATTTGATACAGATATTGATACAGAGGGGGTCATAGAGAATGCTCACTTTTATCAAGAAAATCTCACTTATAAAAGTGTACACACACCTATATGTATACACATAATTCAAGAAATTTAAATCATCATAGTCTAAGAGACATTTAATTTGCTCTACTTCCAAATTCAAGGTCAGTGCAGCTGTACTTTGAAACTGGCATGTGACAGCAGCCTTCTGTGCCCAGGCTTAACTGAGCTGCAGTTCAATACCGTTTTTTTCTTCTTTTTAAATCCCACCTCCTCACCGTGCCTAGAAAATGATATTACCTAATTGCTAACAAAGCACTCAGTTTTCCTGAGGTGTGTGTCCTAGAGAGGAGGCAGGAACATTGTCATCCCTAAGAAAACAGAAGCCTGATGAACTGGGACTTATCACCCAAGCCAACTGGATTCGTGGTCTGCAGCACGTCGCTTTCCAGTGTGTTGATGAACATGGCTGAGACATTAAAATCAAGTCATACTGTACACAGCTTGACTATGAGATGTAATCAAAGCCAGGCCTGCTGCTTGGGACTAGGATTTCAGAGTAAGCATTATTATCGCCGACTCTTATTTTCCCTGGTTCTCATGTGACTTACAGTATAAGAGAACAAATGTTGCAAGCAAGAGGGGAAAGCAAGCTAGGGAGGAGAATGCCTGTGAGCTGGCCTTTCTGTTCTGGTGTTCTGTTGTCCACTTTCCAGATGCCCTCCTGGGATCAGGCATCGACACTATGCAAATCCAATTGCAAACTTAACAAGCAGAAACTACATGGCTGTGTCACAGTTAACCCTGTTAATGTCAGGCTGGAAGCCGTTGACATGCCTGATCCTTCATTAAATCAATAGTAACTCACTTTAGATAGGAGAAAGAGGGAGGGGATTAGGGGAAAATGTTTCTTCCAGATCCTTGTTGTGTTTCTAGATGGCTTTCTTACCACTTGTGACAATAAAAAGTGGCCTGCTGAACCAAGCACTCCAAGAGGCAGGAATTTTTTTCCTTATTAATTTATTTATTCACTTTACATCCCAATTGCAGACCACTTCCTCCTCTTCGCCCAGTTCCACCCTCATACCTCCTTTCCCCCAACCCCTTATGAGTACCAACCCAACTTGGCACATCAAGCTGCGGGAGGACTAGGTACATCCTCTCCCACTGAGGCCAAGCAAGGCAGCCCAGCTAGGGAAAGAGGGTCCAAAGTCAAACAATAATCAGAGACAGCACCTACTCCCATTGTTAGGGGACCCACATGGTGACCAGGCTGCTCATCTATTACATATGTACAGGCAGGGTCTAGATCCAGCCTGTGCATGGTCTTTGATTGTTGGGTAAGTCTCTGTGAACCTCCATTTGGCCAAGTTAGTTTCCTTGGTAGGTGTCTTTGTGGTGTCCTTGACCCCTCCAGCTCCCTCAATCCTTCCTCCCACTCTTCCACAAGATTCCCTGAGCTCAGCCTATTGTTTGGCTTTCAGGTTCTGCATCTGTTTCCATCAGGTGCTGGATGAAGCTTCTCAGAAGACAAGTATGCTAGGGTCCTGTCTGCAAGCATAGTATAGCATCATTAATAGTGATGGGAGTTGGCTCTCTTCTATGGCGTGGGTCGCAAGTTGGACCAGTCATTGGTTTGCCTTTCCCTCAATCTCTGCTCCATCTTTATCCCTACACTTCTTGTAGACAAGACAAAATTTGGGTTTAAGGTTTTATGGGTGGATTGGTGTCCCCTCCCTCTAATAAAAGTTCCTCCTGGCTATAGGAGATGGCAAGTTCAGGCTCTTTAATCCCCAATGCTAGGAGTCATAAACTCCTGGGAGCCTTCCCAGTCCCAGAGATGCCCACACACCGGCTTATGTTCTCTTTCCCAGTCCTTCCCTTCTTCAACCACTCCCATCTCCTCACACCTGATCCTAACCCCTGTTACCCTCCCCACCTCCTCTCGTACCCTGTTCCCTCCCTCCATCTATTTCAGAAGTCTAATTGTATTTCCTCTTCTGAGTGAGGTTCAAGCATCCTCCCTTGAGCACTCCTTGGCTTCTTTGGGTCTGTAGATTGTTGCAATGTTATCCTGTATTTTATGGCTAATAAGTAAATACCATGCTTGTCTTTCTGTGTCTGGGTTACCTTACTCAGTATGATCTTTTCTAGTTTCATCCACTTGCCTTCAAATTGCAGAATATCTATGTTTTTAATAGCTGAGTAGTATTCCATTGTATAAGTGTACCACATTTTCTTCATCCATTCTTTGGTTGAGGGACATTTAGGTTGTTTGCAGTTTCTGGCTATTACAAATAAAGCTACTATGAACGTAGTTGATCATGTCCCTGTGGTATGGTAGAACATTTTTTTGGATATATGCCCAGGAATGGTCTAGTTGGGTCTTGATATAGAAATATTTTCAATTCTCTGAGAACCCCAAATAGATTTGCAAAGTGGTTCTACAAGTTTATATTCCTACCAGCAATAGAAGAGTATTCACCTTGCTCTATATCCTCACCAACACATGCTGTCACTTGAGTTTTTGATCATAAGACCAAGCCATGCTGACCAGTGTAAGATGAAAACTCAGAGTTGTTTTCATTTGTAGTTCTCTGATGACTAAGGACATTCAACAATTTTTGAGTGTTTCTTGGTCCTCAGTTGAGAATTCTCTAGCTCTGTACCCCATTTTTCATTGGGCTATTTTGTTTGTTGGTGTCTAATTTCTTGAGTTCTTTATATATTTTGAATATCATCCGTCTGTCAGATGTAGTATGGTTGGTGAAGATCTTTTCCCAATCTGTAGGCTTCTGTTTTCTTCTATTGACTGTGCCCTTTGCCTTGCAGTTTCATTAGGTCCCATTCATTAATTGTTGATCTTAGTCTGAGCTTTTGGTGTTCTGTTCAGGAAGTTGTCTCTTGTGCCAATGAGTTCAAGATTCTTTCCTACTTTCTCTTTTATTAGATTTAGTATACCTGGTTTTATGCTGAGATCTTTGATCTACTTGGACTTGAATTTTGTGTAACATGATAAACATAGATCTATTTGCATTCTTCTACATGCAGACATACAGTTAGACCCGCACCATTTGCTGACGATGCTTTCTTTTTTGCATTGTATAATTTTGGTTTCTTTGTCAGAAATCAAGTGTTCCTGTGTTTGGGTTTATTTCTAGGTCTTCGATTCTATTCAGTTGATCAACCTGCCTGTTTTTAGGCTTGATATTAATGGCTTTTATGACTACTGCTCTGTAGTATGGCTTGAAATCATGGATGAAGATACCTCCATAATGTATTTTATTGTATAAGATTATTTAAGGTATCCTGGCTCTTTTTTTTCCATATGAAGTTGAGTATTATTATTCTTTCAAGGTCTGTAAAAATTGTGCTGAACTTTTGATAGGATTTACATGGAATCTATACACTGCTCTCAATAAGATGGCTATTTTTACTATGTTAAACCTACTGGTCCATAAGCATGGGAGATCTTTCCATCTTCTGATACCTTCTTCAATTTCTTCCTTCAGAGACTTGAAGTTCTTGTTATGCAGGTGTAGGCGCTATTATTTTTAAATCTACCTTATTTGGGGTTCCTTAAAGCCTCTACCTCCCTTCCAACCCCTCAATCTTAGGTAGCAGAGAAAGAAGGTGAGAAGGGAAAGGAGTGTAGACCTCTTTAGGCTTAGTTCCAGATGGCTGGGGTCATTGAGTTCTTCGGGAAAATACCTATCTCAGTCGTCAGGATATCTAACAATCAAAGGCTTTTCAGCATCTAATGAGATGATCATGTGGTTTTTTTTTTCTTTTAGATTGTTTATATGGTGGATTGCATTGGTGGATTTTCATATAAACTCAAAAACATTAGTAGAAATGGTAAATGCAGCAGGACAAACAAGCAGCCTCTTCTTCCTCTGCCCATCTCCTCGAAGCCTCTTTCTCCCTCTGACTCTGATATTTATACTCTGCCAGAGTCCTCAGAACTCTACTAACCCCAGCTGGCATAGACCATGCCTAGCACAAGGCTGTTATCAGCTGTGAATAAACTAATACAGTCCCATATCCCATACTTAGAATTAAAACAAGAACATATTTACATAACATAACCGAGATTTTAGAGAAACCAAAGATTTTCATTACATACAGGTCTTTCACTTGCTTGTCTAGTGTTACAACAAGTTATTTTATATTATTTTGGGCTATTGTGAAATATGTTATATTCTTAATTTCTATTTCAGCCTACTTATTCTTTGTGTACAGGAGGGATACTAATGTTTTTTAGTTAATTTTGTATCCATCCACTTTGCTGAAGGTGTTTATCAGCTACAGGAGTTCTGTGGTAGAACTTTTGGGTCACATATATACTATCATATCATCTATGAATAAGGATACTTTAACTTCTTCCTTTCCAATTTGTATCCTCTTTATCTCTTTTAGTTGTCTTATTGCTCTAGCTAGAACTTTGAGCACTATATTGAAGAGATACTGGGAGGGTGGGCAGCCTTGTCTTGTCCTTGATTATAGTGGAACTTGTTTAAGTTTCTATCCATTTAACTTGAGGTTAGCTATTGGTTTGCTGCATATTACTTTTATTGAGTTTAGGAATAGGTCTTGTATACCTGATCTCTCCTAGTCTTTTAAGATAAAGAGATGTTGGATTTTGTCAAAGGCATTCCAGCATCTAATGAGATGATCATGGGTTTTTTTTCTTTCAGTTTGTTTATATGGTGGATTTCATGGGTGGATTTTCTTATATTGACCCATCCATGCATCCCTGGGATAATGCCTACTTGATCATGGTAGATGATGTTTTTTATGTGTTCTTGGATTTGATTTTTGAGTATTTTATTGAATATTTTTACATCAATGTTCATAAGGGAAATTGGTCTTAAATTCTCTTTCTTTATTGGGTCTTTTTTGGTTTAAGTATCAGTGTGGTGACTGGCCCCTCATAGAAGGAGTTTGGCAATGTTCCTTCTGTTTCTCTTATGTGAAGACTTCTTTCAAAGTCTTGTAGAATTCTGTGCAGAAACCATCTGGCAGCGTGCATTTTTCTATTTTTATTTTTGGTTGAGCAACTTTTAATGACTGCTTCTTTTTCCTTAGTGGTTACAGAACTATGTAGATTGTTTACCTGATCTTGAGTTAACTTTGGTCTGTTGTGTCTATCCAAAAAATCGTTCATTTTGTTTAGCTTTTCCAATTTTGTGAAGTGCAGGCTTTTGATGTAAGATCTAATGATTCTTTGGATTTCCTCAGTATCTGTTGTCATGTGTCTCTTTTCATCTCTGATTTTGTTAATTTGGATCTCTCTCTGCCTTTTAATGGGTTTAGCTAAAGGTTTATATATCTTGTTGATTTTTTTCAAAGAACCAGCTCTTGGTTTTCTTGATTCTCTGTATTGTTCTCTTTGTTTCTAATTTATTGATTTCAGTCCTGAGTTTTATTATGTCCTGCCTTCTACTCCTCTTCAATGTTTTTGCTTCTCTTTGTATTAGAGCTTTTAGGTGTGCTTTTAAGTTGCTAGTATGAGATAGCTCTAATTTCTTTATGAAGGCATTTAGTGCTATGAACTTTTTCTTTTAACACTGCTTTCATTGTTTCCCATAAGTTTGGGTATGTTGTCCCTTTGTTTTCATTGAATTCTAGAAAGTTGTTGATTTCTTTCTTTATTTCTTCTCTGACCCAGTGGTCAGAGTTTTTCAGTTGCCATAAATTTGTAGGCTTTCTGTTTCAGTTGTTAAAGTCCAGCTTTAATCCCTAGTGGTCTGATAAGATATAAGGAGTTATTTCAATTTTTTGTATCTGTTTCAATTTGCTTTGTGACTAACTATATGTTCAGTTTTGGAGAAAGTTTTTTGAGATGCTGAGAAGAAGGTATACTTTTCTGGGTTTTGGTGACATGTTCTATAGGTATCTGTTAGGTCCATATGATTCATACTGTTGGTAAATTTTGTTATTTCTCTGCTTAGTTTCTGTCTTGATTCCTATTTATTGATGAGATTAGGATAATGACGTCTCCCACTTTTAATGGATGGGTGGGTTTTGTTGTGTGATTTAAGCTTTAGTAATGTGTCTTTTACAAACGTGTGTTTCATTGCATTTGGAACATAGATGTTCACAATTGAGATGTAATCTTAGTAGATTATTTTCTTTGATGAGTATGAAATGTCTTTATCCTTCTCTTTTCATTAATTTTGGTTGAAAGTCTATTTTATTAGATATTAGAATGGCCACTCCAGGTTGTTTCTTGAGTCTATTTACTTGGAGAACCTTTTTTGAGCCTTCTACACTAAGAAAATGTCTATCTTTGTTGCTGAGGTATGTCTCTTGTATGCAGCAGAATGATGGATACTTTTTTTGCATCTATTCTGTTAGTCTTTGTCTTTTTATTGGGGAATTGAGTCCATCAGTGTTGAGAGGTATTAATGACTAATCATTGTTAGTTCCTGTTATTTTGAGGTTGGTGTTGGTGGTGGTAGTGGTGGTGGTGGTGGTGGTGGTGTGGTGTGGTGTGGTGTGTGTGTGTGTGTGTGTGTGTTTGTGTGTGTGTGTGTGTGTGTGTGTGCATGTGTGTGTATATTCTTTTGGTTTTGCTGGTGTAGAGTTATTTAATTCCTGTTTTCTTGGGTGTAGTTAACCCCCTTGGATTGGAGTTTTCCTTCTATATACCTCCTATAGGGCTGGATTTGTGGATAATGTTGTTTAAAATTGATTTTGTCATGGAATATCTTGTTTTCTTCTCTTTGGTGATTAAAAGTTTTGCTGGTTACAGCAGTCTGGGTTGACATCTGTGGCCTCTTAGAGTCTGTAAGATATCTGTCCAGGCCCTTCTGCCTTTTAGAGTCTCTTTTTGAAAAGTGGGTTCTAATTATGATAGGCCTGCTTTTATATGTTACTTGGCCTTCTTTCCTTGCAGCTTTTTAATATAATCTCTTTGTTCTGTACATTGTTTGATTATTTGGTATCATAGCTGGAGGATTTTATTTTCTGGTCAGATTTATGTAATGCTCTGTAAACCTTTAGTATGTTTATAGGCATCTCATTTTTTAGGTTGGGGAAATTTTCTTCTATAATTTTGTTGAAAATATTTTCTAGGCCTTGGATCTGGGAGTCTTCTTTTTCTATTTCTTATTCTTAGGTTTGGTATTTTCATATGTCCCCGATTTCTTGGATGTTTTATGAAGGTACTTTTTAGATTTAACATTTTCTTTGTCACATGTATCCATTTATTCAATTGTATCTTCTATGTTTGAAAGTCTCTCTTCCATTACTTTTATGCTCTTGGTGCTGCTTATGTCTGTAGTTTTTGTTTTCTTCCCTAGGTTTTCCCAGGATTCCCTCAGTTTGTGTTTTCTTTATTGCTTCTATTTCCATTTTCAGATCTTGAATAGTTTTATCCATTCCCTTTGCCCGTTTGATTGTATTTTCCTGTATTTCCTTAAGGGGTTTATTCATTTCATCTAGAAAGGCCTCTATCATCTTTATAAGGTCGGATTTAAGGTCATCTTCTTGTGCTTCAGTTGTGTAGGCTATCCAGGGCTTGCGGCGTAGGGATCTGGTCCTGTCATATTATCCTGGCTCTTGTTGATTGTGTTCTTATGCTGTCCTTTAGCCATCTTGTTGTCCATGGTAATGGCTGGTTGGTCGTGATGCTCTCAGGACTCCTTGGGCAGGTAGCCAGCCATGAACTTGACACTGGAGCTCAGAGAACAGTACTGTGGTCACATTGGATAGGTTTCGGTGGGAAGGCAGGCAGAGCCATGGAACTCAGAGAACAGCATGGAGCATTCAGCACATAGCTCCAAGAGGCAGGATTTTAAGGAACAGTTTTTAGATGCTGGTTTGATTGACATAAATGACATCATGAAAATAAAATGGCTATTGGTTTGATCATAGCAAACCCAATCTAAATAGAAATAAATACAAACAACCCTCACCTGTCTTAGGAAATAGACCAGAGCCCAAACTGAGTCCTAAAGCTTAGTCTCAGACCAGAAGCATTACTTGGGGATTTACTAGAAAGCTCAACTTCTGGGACACAGTATGGAACCCTTGGTATCAGAAAGTCTAACTAATAGCCATCATGTTTTCTGTAATGCACACTGAAGTTTGAGAACCATTGCATTTATAGATACACAGCTTTTCCCTGAAATTCAAGAATCTCCTCTTCTTGAGCCAGAAAACTTGAGTTCATCAAAAACAAAAACAACAACTATAAACAGTTTTAATTAATATTTGAAGTAACTGGTTTTGTTACTGGATTTACATATGAATTAAAAAATAATTATATGGTCATAGGCTATCAAGTCTCATCTTGGTATCCTGTTTATTCTTTTTTTTTTTTTTTGAGTGCCACCAGGCCTCCCCACCAAGGGGAGGTGACCATATAGTGGGAGAGGAGGTCCCCCTCGGTCATAGAAGTAGGGGAGGGGAATAGGGTGAAAGCAGGAGGGATGGAGGAATGGGAGGATACAAGTGATGGGACAGTAATTGAGTTGTAATCTGAATAAATTAATAAAATTTTAAAAATTAATTATAATGATAAAATTAAAAAGAACAATTTACCATTTAACTAAAAAAATATGGGATTCCTCCATCTCAGCAATATATAAGATGTACAATGATCATCTTTTGAGGCTGTCATGCATATTCCAGGCTGTTTCCTGCATCCCTGGCCTCTACACATCAGCTGTGATCATA
Source organism: Acomys percivali (assembly GCA_907169655.1). NCBI lineage: Eukaryota > Metazoa > Chordata > Mammalia > Rodentia > Muridae > Acomys > Acomys percivali. The sequence goes on along the minus strand of OU015746.1, from coordinate 70,642,976 downwards.
ACTTGTAGACATTTTAAAAATAGCTGTTTTATATGGCTTCTTGTATCTCTACCTACCTTCCCACCCTTATCTCTTCTACCACCACCCTCCCCAATGCTAGGAAGGACAGAAAGAAGGTTAAAAGGGGAAAGGGGGTGTAGATCTCTTTACCCTGCCATCTGCTGATTAAGGCCTTGGATTCCTTGAGGCAAGTCCAGTCTTCTTTGTCAGGATATCTCCAGCTTCTTCTCAAACTGCAACAGGAGCAGCAGGGGGAGCAGCAGCCTTTTCTTCTTCAGAGGATCCCCCAGCCTCTCTTGGGGTTAACCCATTTATACCCTTTTCAGAGTACCAAGAATTAAACTAGCTGCAGCTGGCAAAGATCATGCCCTTGCTAGTGCACAAGGCAAATCATAATCAGCTGCTGTGGAGCAGCCTATTATCCCATACCTGGGATTAAAATGAAAGCATAGTCACATAACATAACTGGGTTTTTAAAGAAACAAAAACTCTCACTGCAAGCACCTTTCTCTATTACTCAGAAAAGAGAGCTTTCCCAAAAGTCCTTTCTGGTTCACACCGGACATATGCTGAGAGTCACAGATCTAGTTGATCATTGAAAACGGCTTCATTTTCTCATCAACTTAAATGCCTGGATCTCTTAGGGCCTTATTGTTTTCACTGGCATTGTATCTGGAAGCAGGGTATTCCATGGTATACCAAATTTTCTCAAAAATTACTACGGAAACAAATTTGTCTAGATCTAAACTTGGTCATTTTTTTCCCCAAGTTTGTTCATGTCACTCTTGACCCTAAGAGAGATAAATGATGAGGCTTTATGCTATATTGGAAAAAAGTAATAATCATAAATTAAGAGATGTGCTTGTGGCTTGCTGTTTCATCTCTGTTACTAATTAGTTATAATGTCCTGGAAAAGTCATCAAATCTTTTAGGTATCATTTATAATATTGTCATAAGTTGTATAACAATATTCAAGCATTGGTCCACCCATACAGAGTGGTTGTCCTAAAAGATCATAACTTCAGGTGGCAACATAGCAATCTTAGATTGTGTCAGACGGAAGAGGGAGAACCACCTCTCCCTAGGGCAACAGAGCATTATCAAGTGTTGTTAACTATTAGTATTAATGGTGCAAACTTACTGCTCATTTTTCTATATATAAGAAAAGGTCTTGGGGTATTAGAACAACTGCCCTAATTGGCAGTTATTTGGCCCTTTCTGGCTTCCCTAGCTGCCTTGAGTGAAGGGATTGACAGTCAAATAGTCAAGTCTACTATCCTTATATTGACACTAGTCTTCTGGGTCATTCCATAGACACTTTGAAAAAAATGGCACAAGGATAGCAGCTGAGTGTCTTGATTTGCAAAGCCAAAGCTTCACTAGGGCTATTTGAAATAGATTATACCATACTTCCTACTGTAACAACCTTGGTGAACTCTAAATGACCCTGCATCCATTTCTACCTAGAACAGAGGGAAAGCACTTTCCTTGGTGGCATTGTAGAGGGGCTCCTGTGACTAGTGCTAAAAATACAAAGCTGGTCCAATGGTTGTGAGTGGTACTCAATGGTGAAGCTAGGGTAGTTCTATAACAAGCAAGTATGATTGGAATAAAAACCCCTGCTATGGCTATAGGAACAGGCTACTCAGTCTTATTGGGTAAGTCACTTGGGAGGTACTCCCTTGTTCTACTCCTGTGCTGTTCTAGCATTAGACTCAGTAAAAGGTTCATCTCAAGTTCTATTTCCTTACATTTACTTTCAGAAATACAGACATGGAGAAAGAGAAAAAAGAAGGGCCACTATAGCAACTGCTGTTGACAGACTAGGTTGCAGAAGAGATTGAGAGCTGAGACTAAAGAAGCCAGAGAGTATGCCAGGAGTGCACATTAGTAGCTTTCCAAATGAGAAGATGACAGAGACAGTTTGCTACCTAAATAGTCACCCAAAACTCTCTATAATGTTGAAGCATCTTCTTAAGCCTTCTGGCCCAATATATATGACAGACATATTTGTGAGTCAGGGACTATTGAAGATTTGCCTACCCTGTCTTGGCAGAGTTTAGCCATCGACTCTGCCTGCATCTAGGCTTAACATTTTTTACATAGAATTCTGTTTGTGGTAGAAATGAGTATATTTTGCCCAGTGGCTTGTTTTCCACATTTGAAGCCATCTCCATAAGGAGGTTCTTTGATGCTCATCATCCTCTTTGAGGTAGGCTTAGTGTTGCCAAGAGTTAACCTGTCTCATTGTCAGTGAATCTTTAAAATAACAAAAACATTTTAAAATACCATATTATGCATGTCTCTGAGGTTTTTGAAACCCTTATCTAACTATTCTACCTTATCTTTCTGTAGAATCATATCTATCTGCTGAACCTAAGATGTATATTCTTGTGATAAAAGTAGACTAGTAATTTATATGACCATGATTTATCACCTACCAATTAACTTGTATAACTTATTTATCCAAAACAGCCTCCAATAGCACTTTCAAAGTATTGGAAGTAAACCTTATTTTATAAATGAGTTATATGGGTAAAATACCTCATATTAGAATAGAAATATATATAGAATGTGTGTGAAGAATAATCTTACATTTGAATTTTCTACCACTGTATTTATTCCTGCTCAAGTCTCTGATGGAGTTGAAGACGAGGTAGCTTAGTTTTACAATGAATCTTAGTTGTTTAGGGGTTAAGATGTTTTTAGGTCTAGGTAGATGTTTTAATTTGATAATGACAACATGTGATGGAGACTGATTTACATTCAGAATTATAGATGCAACGATATAGGAAAGACGTATTTGACAAGGCTGTCAAATACAAATAGCCAAAACACGAACAATAACATTTATATAATTCCTGATTGTGTCATGGTTCTTCTTGCTATAGGTAGTTTATTGTAAATATGTGTTATATATATATGTATATGTAAAATGTTTAATTAATAGAAAAAAGAGAAAAAAATTAAAGAAAATAAAAAAGAAACCAGAGAGAAGCTAAACCACAGGCTCAGAAGAACTTCAAAGAATAAGGAGTCTTAAGGGCCAAGGATATCAGACTGCTGACTGACCGCAAGAAACACTGGAACAGCCAAATTCTGAGGACTCCCAATAACAAGGCCTGTCTAGAAGTGGCTAGACCAAGCTCCACCAAGGCGCAAGGAATCCTACTTTCCTAGGTCTACAAAAGAGCTGTACCACATGTACGCCCAATGGTCCAGATTTCTGGGATCTAAAGGCTGCAGAATTAGAGGGTATCACCTATGGATGTCCCAGCTGCCCACTGCAGTGGCTGCTGCCAACATCTGAGGGAAAGAAAAATTGCCCAAAACAGAACACGAAGATCTTGTTGGGTAGAAGTAAAAACCCCTCAGACAGCTGATTGGTAACATAAGTACACTTCACAATGTTTGCCTAACAAAATCCTGAGCAATGCATCTCTGAGAACTTACCCCTGTGTTAAAGAAGAGAAAGGACTATTTGTAAACCAAGGTGGGTGGGCTCTGTGATCTTTACAATGGCCTCTGCTTTTCATATGCCTATAAATAACACATATCAGTCATACTCCATGGTAACTGATGTTTGATTAATAGCTGGGAACCACACTCAGCACATGTGTTTTCTCTTTAATTTTCCCATGAACTCTCAATTTGTCCAAAATAGCATCAGTGGGGGCCAGGCAGCTCTCAATAATGTTCGAAGTCTACATGGCAGTGTCTAGGCAGCCATGCAGCAGCTTTAGTTCTTCTTACTGTATTGGAATGATTTATATCCACCAAACCTGATGGCTCTGAAGATGTGAAGTGATTGTCATAAGGCACTATGGAATGAGGAGAAGATCAGGCACATGTCATCTTGAAGTAATTCTGTTTTACTTCTAATAGAATCAACAGAGACAGAAACAGCATAGCATATGTGTAGCAGAGAGCTGGTTCTTTCACTCCCAAACACCTATAGAGCATCTGACTTATCCAAGCAAGCTTTGGACATGTCTGGATCCTGATTGAGGTAGGAGGTTCAGGAGTCTGTCAGTGTTTTGAACCTGGATGTAGACCTTGCCTGCTTTTCATTAAGCATCAGAGGAGCCTGCCATACCCAGTGGCCTGCTGAGCACACTTCTTTATTTTTCACTCTAAATAGAGCAGATGGAGACTAAAATTGTACATAGGGAAGAGAATCTGGAAGATGTCTGCACAGAGTTCAAATGCACTTCATAGCTACTTCCAAATGAAAATAATAAGGAATGGAAGTTTTGAGATGGACTTTTGCTTGTGCTCTTTCTTCATAGCCCCAGGAGAAAGCCATAGGTACCTGTCTCTGTGCCTAACTCAGTAGCTGTCCAGAGCCCTGGTGGGTTTTTCTGTAGGAGGCTTTGCCCCTTTCCAACCCTAACCTCATGACATGTGTGTCTAACTTTGAGAAGCTGAAACAAAGTTCTTGCTCAAGTGCTACTGAGGAAACCAGTTTGTCCTGACCCATGAAGTCATAGCTAATTACTCCACTCAAGCCCATTCCTGCAACATCTGACACTAGGAAACAGGAAAGGGTTAGAGTCTCACTTCAGGCACCCCCTCTCTCAGTATCAGGTACAATCACACATCGCTTCTGAAAGCCATTGTTAGAACTGGTTCTCCTCAGAGCCTGGAAGCAGTGAGGTGAACTTTCCTCTTTTGATGCAATTTGTTGCAGAACGTTAAGTGTGTCAGCTGCTATAGCATTGACCTGAGCTTCACGCCTGAGAAACTTTTCTTTCCCAACAGCAACCACAGTTACGTCAGCATTTCTCACTCAACATTCAGCAGAGCTTTGAGGATCCTGTTTCTGTTTTATGACTGTAATAAGGACCTGGAAGGAGAAGGATAAAGAAAAACAGAGATAAAGGTGACTGAGACCGGGTTTGTTTTGTTTTCTTTTTTTCTGAACTTGAGAAAGAGCTTTGTCAGGCGATCTGCACACAAATTGCAAGCCCGGTTGAAGCCGGGCTCCTGGCAGAGTGTTGGAATGGGCTTTCACCATTATTAGTATTCTTCATGGCTGTTTGTTGTCTGCTGGGACAATTATCTTGCTTTAATTTAGGTCACTAATGATATTATGAGATAGTTTGATGGTGGTGTAATTTCTTTTGATGTTGTTTTTGTTGCTATTGCTTATATCAACTCATTGTGATTCCATGAAAGACTGAATTCTATACCCACTAAGGGAGGGCAGGGAGGGGAGTGGGAGGGAAGAGCCAAGGAGCAGAGAGGTGGGGATGCAGTGATTGGCACAGCTTAGCTGCAGGATCTGGCAGCCCTGCTTCCACAGTGATGATTCTCTTGTGTCCAGCAGGAGAGCTGAAAGCTAGACATCACACCGTACTGTTTGGCATCCTGTCAGGTCTGAAATTACTTCTGACAGGCTACCAAAACAAATGGGCCCTCACCTCAGCCGCTTTTTACATTATTTGAAGTCTAGTTCATAAGATATATCAACCTCTCCTGTGCTCCCACCCTGACCCTTCTAAGTGATGTTATACTGAGACTTCGTCTTAGAAATGCAAAGCTCCCCCAAGCCCTACAAGCTCTGCTCTTCTCTCTTCCCTCCCAAACATGGCCTCCTGGAATGGACAATGTAGAGGCCTCTACTGATTATTGCTCAATGTAAATATTTTCCTTGGCATGGGGATTTATTTATTCTTCCAGGAATGTAAAGCATAGTGTTTACCTGAAATGCATGCATTCTGGATTTTAATGTGTTTAAATGGAAACTGGCTCTGGAATGTGTCTCTTTTGTCTAATCCCATCCCCACCTCCCACATCCTGAAGGCCTGGGGATGGCTCTGTGTTGGCTTTGTGTTGGCTCTTCTGCAACACCCTGGCATTCCAGGACCCTGAGTCTTCCAAGGAAGCTGCAATCCAAAGGAAATGGGACTTGGGATTCTCTGTAGGCCTTCTGGTTTGAAGGGAACCCAGAATAAACAAAATACTGAAACATATAGGAATACTACTGAAAGGTGTTAGCATAGAAGAGCAGTACCTAGGAAATAAGTGATGCTTTGAAATGTTAGTACAAATAATAGGGCGGAAATAGTGATCAACGCACGAGTGGGTTTTGTAAAAGGCCAAGCTGTGAGCTTTTGGTTGTGCAGCTTGTCAAAGAGTGATTTCCAAACACTGTGTTTCCACCTCTAGCCTCAGTATTTCAGGAAACTAAAAACAAACTTCTCCTAGGATAATCTCAGCTGGAGCCCTTCTCCAACCCATCTCTATTGTGGCTGTACAATGCCACACAGCACTGCTTAAAACTCTTATCTAATAGCGAAGCAGCCAAGTAGATTTCTCATTTACACAAAAACTACAAGCCAGGTGAGCCCCCTTGTTTTTGGGCTCCTAAGTGGACCCCAGAACCCACATTTCTTTTGGCTACCCAAGATTTATTTGCTGGCTGCCAGGCTGGGTATAGCTTCAATTTTTTTCAGAAACAGGGAGTGATTATTTATTTCATTGTTCTGGGGGCATATCAGCCAACTGATAAAAACCAGCTGTAATGTCAGAGGATTCAGGATGAGTTCAACCTAGCTGATAAAGGTGATATGAACAGAATTCTCAGGTCATTTTATTGTGGAGCCAACAATTTCCAAACCAAGGGTGATCGTTGTTTTTTGTTTTAATAGTTTTTTTCAGCATGCACTTTGACAACAAAATCTTGATTTTTTATTAAAAAATAGAATAAAAATGTAAAAGTTAAAGAGCAAAATATCAGAAGGCATAAGGACTGGGAATGATGTCTGAAATGAGAATATGTAATCATCATTCACAGAGACTATAACAACAGAAAAAGGAGGAGATAAATCTAAGGAAGTTGAGGTTAACACTTTGTCACAAAATTTGCATTCTACCAATGTGGGCAGACTAGTTAATTCAGAATTCACAAAGAGAAATCTGAAAAGAATCAGTAAATGCCATAAAACACTCTTGAAATACCCCTGCCTCTGCATAGGTGAATCTTCAGGTAGACCAATGTGATACATGACATATTGACTACATATTAGGGGTTAACAGGCTAGCCAACCAAAGGCACTTTTGATTTAGGGCATTAGTCTAGTAAGATCAAAATGGGTCATCTGTCTGCAATCAATGGAAAGTTTTAGCGTTCATTTTCACCCAGGAGTCCTGTCTCATTTACATGGATTTCCTATCCCATCCAGGTCCTGAAGTAGTATGCACCCTGCACTTGAACCAACCACAGGCAGGAATTTATACTGCTTTTCCTGACATGCCATTTTTAGCCTTGTGGAATTTTGTTAGTGTCTTAGGCACTATCAAAATCATGAATAAAAGAGAAACTTCAAATTTCATTTCCCTGGAACGTGTGGAGAAATGGAGGTAATATACAGGAATGACATATCACCTTTATCCCACTATTTCCCTTTCAGGCTCTACCATTCCTCATGGTCCCTTTATAACTTCCCGCTTTCCTCAGTTCCTCCATGTCATAGGCGCATGACCGAAATTCGCAGTTTGTCTTTCTGGGTCTTGGCTTCCTTACTCAGTATACAAGTCCCTAGATGCATCCATTTGTCTGCAAATTTTATGATTTTATTTTTCTTTATAGCTGTGATGAAAAAATGGAGAGAGGGATCTAATTTGAGGACAAAGTCAATATAGAAGGAGAATGAGTGGAAAGAGACACACATCACCAAGGTTTTTTTGAGAAACATTCAAGTAACATACTAAATATCTACTAAAAACTATACATAGTACATATGTAATAACCAATAGATGTCTAAGTAAACTTCAGGCTCCCTCAACAAGAGAGAAATCATACCTGGTACTAGAAACCTGGAGCTAGTGAAGGAATGAGTCTTAAAAGAGAATATACATCCACCACTTTACTAGACCAACATAATTCCTGGTTACATTCCAAGTCATATCATTATGCCCACAGATAAGTGTAGCTGTCACCTCTCATCAAAGAAAACTCTCTCTACAGCAAATGGAGACTATTACAGAAAACCACAACTGGACATAATGCAGAGATCAACAGATTATAGAAGAACCCAGCTCCAATAGATACGTCTACATCATCCTTGGTTCCTGCATCCTTGGCTCAGGAAGCATCACAGAAGAAAGGACCCAAAGATACTAAAAGCCAGAATACCAGGGAGTTTACTTTGAGCTGCCTCTCTTAGAAATGGCTGCATCAACAAGATCTGAACAATGACATTATCAGTAGACATGCTAACGAGGAAGAAGGACAATCCCAATAGATGCTGACTGAATCGTTGGGATGAGCTAGTGGCAAGACAAAGTTATAGTATATAAAAGCAGGATGACTGGAAGCATCTCTCAACTGCCATGCAGGGGGATGGGGGAGGGAGGGATGGAGGAAAGGAGAGAGAGGTGTGATGAGGAGACAAGATGGAGAAGAAAAGGAGAGACCAAACACACAAAGAAGGAAGACAAAGTGAAATGAGAGAAGAGAGAGAGAGAGAGAGAGAGAGAGAGAGAGAGAGAGAGAGAGAGAGAGAGGGAACCAAAATGCCTGGATTATTTAGTGAAAGGAGAAGGGTTGTTCAGGGTAGGGGGTGAGTTATGCCAGCCATCCCCTGCAGCAGGCAGGGACAGAGGGATGTCTGAAGCCAAACATTCCAGCCTTTTGTTGATCATAAATGGATAAGGGGCAAAGCAATCATCTTTGGCTACTTCCTGCTGACGTTGGGGGATATCAATATTGGGAGTGGGAAGGCAAAAAGCTGGATTGTTGGCCAAGTCTGGGAAGAGCTGGCTGTTCTACTCACTGTCCAGGGTCTATGAGACCAACTGCAGGCCTAGCTGGAGCAGTCTGTGAGGTTTAGGCTGGAACACTTGAGTTCTGGACACAGCTCTTGGGGAAATCACCTGAACCTGGCAGGATGCTGGACCATATATACATACATACATTTGAGACTTTTAGACCCATGGTTTTGATAGTTGGAGGGCAGTGGGTACCAGGACCAGGGTAAGGGGAATAGATCCTACCTTCAGCCAAATAGGCTAGTGATTGGCAGTACTGACCTGGAGTACATTTGTCCTGTGAGAAGTGTTGTGAGAAGTCCTTTAAGCTTACAGGAGTCTTTTTAGGTTTACAAAAAAACAAGACAAATTTTAAATATGTCAGCATCACCTCCAACCTTCATAACTTGCATTTACCAACCTTAAAACAGCTTCTTAGACCCTTAAACACTTTCTTAGGTCCTCAGACTTCACATAAACATTACACTTTTCTGAGAAGGCAGCTGAAGCCTTAGCTGCTTCTATTAAAATAATCTTTAAGCACATCAGAGACCTGTGAAGAACAAATTACCACAGGCAGCATAACCCAAGTGGCCTATGTATTGATTAACACAGCAGAGGTGTACCCATTACCCCAATGGCCTTCCCACCAGGCTCTTGTGGTCTTCGCATCTTTGTTGTGGCCACAGGTCCTAGGGCGGCATCAGTCTTCAGCTGCCAGGCCTGGCAAATCTGAGAGGCCTTTCTGTGGAGGAGGAACTTGGAGGAGGAGACAGACCTGCCTTATTTTGTCTAGGCAAAATGGAGCAGTCAACTCTCCAGGTGTCATGTGTGTCTGCAGTTCAGGTAGGGCCTTGCAGCAGTCTTTCCCAGTATCACAATCTGGGTGGAGTCATCTGCCCGTGTGACCTAATTTTCTCTGCCAGAAGCTGGGGTCTCTGTCATAGTAAGCTTTTTTATTAAGCATCTAAATGCCATATTTTCCAGATTCTCTGAGAGATGTGAGGACCATAATCTATTAAGTACAGCTGAACTAAACAAACTTTGCATGTTTTTAGTTACCCATTCTAGGCTTAACCTTGAAAGCATAAAACAAGAGGGCAAGATAAAAGCGTAAAATTAAAGAGTCTTCCTCATTTTCCTGAGAGCTTTTCATGGGAACATCATTAGTCTGCTTCACCTATTTGAGTATTAATTTCGTAGTTACTAAAATGAGAGAAACTGACTGGAGCACATCTGAGATGTCTTTCAACTGTGAAGACTTGTGATTCTTTTCAAATCAATTGCAAAATGAGATTGGGCAGAACTATGACTTTATAATTCTTATCTGGGGTAAAAAATATTTCCTAAGCTTTCCTTTGTTTAGGAACTTTTTCTGTTTGTACATCGATATTCTCCAATAATAGTAATAGTAACAACAACAACAACAATAATAATAACAACAACAACAACAACAGTTACTAACAGTCCTGATGTAGGCCAGCCAATCAAGAACACAAACAAACAAACAAAATAATCACATAAGCAGACACAGAGGAAGGGCCCTAGACCAGCTAGGTTGTATGGAGTCTTTTTAAAAAAGAACTACCACATTCCAGCTGTGTAGGGTGTAAATGTCTCCTTAAGTGAAGCTGACAGGAATAGAATAGCAACCAGTTAGCAAGAGTTTCCTCCCTAGCATCTGATAAGCTAGCATCTGGACCTTTTGATAAAGGCACTCTATTTTTAGTGCCATTTACACCATCCATTAATTCCCTTTTAGCACAAACAGCTGACTCCTAAAATGCCCCAGGGCAGCAATGAATTGTTAGACAGGTGGCAGACAAGCATTACCTGAGAGGGAAGAATTTCTAGGTACACATTATGATTTGCACGTTAACATCGCACACCAAAATACAGAAGAAAACTTTATTAGTCACCCCAGCTGTTAGAACACTCCCAAACAATGATTCCCATGAGTGTACCACAATTGGATGACTATAACAATGATATTGGTGATGCTGAAAGGTTAATTACTGACTTAGATTTGCCTGCTGATGTCTTGAAAAGCACACATGTCTAACAAAGCATGGTTTCCCCTTTTGGGATCATATGTTCCTCTTTTAGAAAGGAAAACAATTTTCTTTTCCCACCATTTACAAATGTCAGACCCTCGGGTTATGTTTTTATTTACAAGATCCTCACTCCACCTCCAATTTTCCTGCCAGTATCTTCCTGGTTTATTTTGTACAATAGTGTCCTTTGGAGCCTACATCTGTCAGCAATCACCCCTCTCCTCCTGCTTTTCCACATAACATACCTCCTGTGTCTTGGAGGTCTTCAGGAAATACTGGTCATCTGGTGGAGCCAACCCTTTTCCTGAGAAATTTCTATTACTTTTTATCATATGCCCAACCCCTATGTTCCATAAGGCTGGAGGGAAATATTGTTTAAATCCATTCTCTCAGGAGCAACCTATTGTCTAAGGAACCTCCCACCCTACAGTTAGTTACTTTTACCAATCACCACGGTCAGACAGTTTCCCCATCTGCTCAGCCTCCATTTGAAAGGACAAAAAAGAAAAAAGTTCTTACTCCGGAAGGACTTCCAAAAGATTGGGTCTGGAGTATAGTGTTTGAGTCAAGTCCTTCCTTACAGACCACACAGGATCTGAAGTCTTTGGCTAAAAATTAGCTCCTGAGAAATTTAAGAGAATAATAGCTTCATTAATTAAAGAACCGATTTTTGTAGGCGAGACACGACAGGAGTTTGCAAAGATGGTTTCTAGGCATGATGAAGAGCGAACGCGATCAAGTGCTCATGCATAGCAAAGTATTCCCTTTCTTTCTCATGGCTGGGTAGATAAGTCCATAGCATCCGTCACTTTTAGATTCAGTTGTTAACTCAAAACACCTGGGAAGAGGAAACCTCAGTGGAGGAATTGCCTCCTTTGGGTTGGGCTGTGCTGATTGATATAGGAGGTCTCGGCCCATTAAGGACAATCTTGGCAATTCATCCTCAGTTCTATAAGGTTTCTGGGCAAGCCAGTACAGGGCATTCCTCTGTGGCCTCTGCTTCTGTTCTCCTTTACCTTGGCCTTATGTTGCTGCATTGGCTTCCTTGATGGTGGACTGTAACCAGTAAGAGGGAATTAGACCCCATGACAACAGGAAGGCAAACCCGGACAGTGACTTTCCTCCAGGGAACACAAAAAACTCTAAAAGAGAGCAGAAGTCAATGTCTAACTATTAGTAAATTCATAGCCTATCCACATCAGCACTAACTATTGAAATGGGTAAGGAAGAATTCAGTATTCTTTGCAGCAGGAAAATGTGTCCATTCTAATAAGCTTTTGGCCATCAGCCCAACAAAACGCGTGACACAACTGTCTTGCCATTTGATTGCAAACAGAGAGACAGTAAACAGTCAGATATGGGGTAGGCATCTCTTCCAGGTTTTAACAAGCAAGTGTGATAGGTAATAGAAATCTCAGTATCAGCTCTCTGCACCACATTGATTAGCCAACATCCCTCTGAAATTCCATTTGAGCAGATCTGGAACAGTCTTCTGTAATCAGAGGGAACTTGTACTCACATGTGCATGCAGTAAATGCACATCTGGCCTTCAGTAAATCTGAAACTGAGCAGAGTACTCCGAACTGCCACTTTACTTTCCTGGAATACAGAAAAAGGTGAGTTATTCATAAAACAAAAATAAAAATAAAAACTCTACAGCTCCCAGTGAGACAATGAAGCTCATGATGCCTGGGAGTTTCCACTCTCCCCTACACCCAGCTCAGTTGTCCTGATGGCATGAGGAGAGGGTAATCTGGGACAATGAGGAATTGTGTGGAAGGATTGGCCTTAGCATAGGACAAAATCCCATAAGAAGTGGAACTGTCAATGAAAGCAACAGGCATAGCAGAAAATGAAAAGTAGGGTCCTGCCTGGGCAAACAGTGGAAAAGAAGACAGGAGAAATATCTAACATGAGGACACTGGGAATGAGAGAGTCATGAAAGAGCCAAGTAAGGTCTAACATGAGCTGGCTGAAGGGGTTTACGGGTCCAGGAATTTCCGTGAAAGCCCAGCAAACATTAGAGGGAGCATGGCGGTGAGGTGTGCTTGCATGGCAGTGCAATCTGCTTGGCATTTAAATGGATCTCACTATCAGGAGAGAACAGAGGCCTAATAGGTATGAAGTGTTTGAGCTAAACAGTTGGTCAAATGATTGGCTAGTAACCATGCTATTAAGTCACAGGGGTAATGCGTAGGATTTCAGACAGAAAAATTTAACATAAGAATTGGAAAAAGTGAACAGAAACACAGTGGCCATGTACTATAAAAGGAGAGAAAACATACAATCACAATCGAAACAGTTTACTAAAAAATAAGCCAAATAGGCAATAACCCCTAGGTAAAATAATCATAATCTAAAGTTGCTACAATAACTTACTGAGAATTTCAATGTTGTCATCCAAAGGTTACTATGTTTACACACAGGAGGGAGAAGTCAAAACAAAGTGGTTGTGAATAAGTAAAGATGTCAGTTGCACTAGACAATGTCTTCAAAATAACAGTGCATTTCAAGGACCTCAAGGAAAATATGATGTTCATGAATCAATAAATAGGGATCACAAATAAATAAATAAATAAAAATAAAAAGACCCAGATAGAAATTTCAAAGTTGAGAAGGACAGTCCCTATGTGGGTGCAACAGCAGATACAGCAGCCATGAAGGCTGGGCCATGACTTGCTCTTCCTGGCTTACTGCACCTGCATTCTTATAGAACCCAAGACCACAAGCCCAGGGATGGCACCACCTGCAATGGGCTGACCCCACCCCCAGGAATCACTAAGTATGAAAATGCCCTATAGGCCTGCCTACAGCCTGATCTTATGGGGATATTTTCTCAATAGAGATCCCTCCACTTTTATGATTCTAGCTTGTGTCAAGTTGACATAAAATAAACAAAAATCCTAGTTAATAAAACTGACCTCTTGTCAACCTAATGTACAAACATCACTTTTCAATTAGAACCTTTTCAGTTATCCCCAAGATGGCACGTTAATATTAATATCACAATATAGAACATAAATTACTTTAAAAGTCCCACAGCCTTCACAATTTCAAACCTAGTAAAAACTCAGTCTCTTTAAAATACCCAATCTCTTTTAAAATGTAAAATCTCTTTTAAAAGCTTAAAGTCTTTGAACTGTGGGATCCTGTAAAACTCAAATTAACTTTCTCCAAGAGGGAAGATCCAGGACATAGACACAGGGAAGAAATCCAACAATGTAAACAGTTCAGTCTCCAAATAGCTGGGATTCACTCAAGAGCTTCTGTGCTTCTTCAATGGGCTTGGGTCACTTCTCCAGCTTGGCTTGCTGCAGCACATGGAACAGGAATCTTCTAGACTCCAGGTAGCTCCACTCCACCACTATTGCTGTTCTTGGTGTCCATTCCGTATCATTGGAATCGCTAAAACTGCCCGGGTCCCTTGCTGCACTGGGCTACACTTTCACCAGTGGCTTCCCCTGGGCTCTCTTCAGGGACGCCAAAACTTCCACACAAGTGCCAAGCCTCAGCTGCTTTCCATGACCTACTAATGCCTTCAAAACCAGTACCACATGGGTTACATGACCAAGTTCAGCTGTCAGCACAAGGTTCAACCTTGGCTGCTTCTGGCACACAGCTTCTGTGTGCCGGCCTTGAGGTAGCACTTCCCAGGTCTTCATTTCAATGCTGCCGGTCTCTTCTTAAGCATACCTCCTCTTCAGCTCCAGCTGACCAGCATCCATTGTCCCAGCCAAGCAAAGGTTTTCCTTTAGTGGTTCTGATCTTTTGTTAACCACAACCAATTCTTCAGCTCCAGACACCACAGATTGTTCATGGAAAGGACCCAGTAAAGTCTTTCAAGCCAGGCCTCCATCGTCTGTGCTTGCTCTCCACATCCTTATTTTCTAAGATCCTGCAGAACATCTTGCTGAGCTATCAACACTCAATGGCTTTTCTAGCCCAAAGTTCCAAAATTCTTCCACAATCCTCCCCCAAAACAACATGGCCAGATTTATCAGAGCAGTATCCACTCCTGGTACCAATTTGTTGTAGTTAGGGTTACTAGTTCTGTGATGAAACACCACGACCAAAATCAGCTTAGGGAAGAAAATATTTACTTTACTCACAGTTCCATATAATAGTTCATCATCAAAAGTAGTGAGGACAGAAATCTGTACATAGGAAGTGATGCAACAGATGTGGACGAGTGCTGCTTACTGGATTGTTTCTGGTAACTTGATCAACTTGCTTATAGAACCCAGGGCCAGCAGCCCAGAGATGATACCACCCACAATGGGCTGGCCTCTTCCCCAAAGAATTACTAATTAGGAAAATTCCCTATAGGCTTGCCAACGCCTTATTTATTTATTTATTTATTTATTTATTTATTTATTTATTTATTTCACTTTACATCCTGGTCATATCCCCATCCTTTCTCACCTCCCAGTCCCACCCTCTGTCCCTCTTCCTCTATTTCCTCAAAAAAGGGGAGCCCCCCTCATCTCATCCCTCCCTTCCCATCCACCCTGGCCCATCAAGTTGTATCAGGACTGAGTGTGTCCTCTTTCCCTCTGGGCTGGCAAGGCAGCCCTGCTAGGGAGAAGTAATTGAAAAGTTGGCAAGAGAGCCCATGTCAGAGAAAGCCTCTGTTCCCCTTGCTAGGGGACCCACATGAAGCCTGAGTTGCCCATCAGCTACCTCTTTGTAGGGGACCTAGGTCCAGTTGATGCAAGGTCCTTTGTTGGTGCTTCAGTCTCAGCTGGCCCCTCTGGGCCCTGGTTAGTTGGCTCTGTAAGTTTCCCTGTGAAGCTCCTGTTACCTCCAGGTCCTTTTCTTCTTCCCCACACTTTTTCCACAAGGCTCCCTACACATCTCTGAATGTTTGGGTGTGATTCTAGCATCTGTTTCAAGGTGTTGCCAGGTAAAGTGTCTCAGAAGATAACTCTGCTTGATTCCTGTCTGTAAGCATTGCAGATTATCATTAATAGTTGGTTCTCTCCCATGGGGTTGGGTCTTGGGTTTGGCCAGGCATTGGTAGGACCTTCCCTCAATCTCTATTATATCTGCTCTATCCCAACGCCCAATATTATGGAAATATTTTCTTAATTGTGGCATCCTTCTCTCCAATGACTAGAGCCTGTGTCAAGATGACATAAAGCTAGCCAGCACAGGTAACAAAGAAAAAGGAAGAGACCATCAGAAATTTGTATGTCAAATGCAAGTCTATCAACAAATGTTCAGAACTGTACAGAAGGAAAAAAAAGCAAACTGATTGTTAAGATAGTTACCATATTAGTTACTTTCCTTGTTGTAATGTCTGACAGGAGAAATGAAGAAAGTTATGTTTTGATTCATGTCATGAACCAGCTCACTTGGGTATAGGTCCTTGGGAACGGGAGTTCTTGAAGAGTCGGTGGACAGAGGTAAGGTGAAGTGACACGCAGATACAAACACTCCCCTGGGTTTGTCTGTTTGTCACTTCACCTTATCTCTGTCCTCCAACGCTTCAAGAACTCCTGTTCTCAAGGACCTATACCTGATTAAGCTGGTCCATGGCAGTTTCAGTGTTATTTCAATTCATTACGCTAAGGTGCCACAGTGCTTCCATCTGTGGTGGCAGGAGCCTGACTCAGAAGCTATTCACACCAACCAGGTAGCAGAAACAGCTCAGGGCAGAAACAAAAGCAGACAGCCCTTTCCTGCCCACATCTATTAGCATCGTCACTTGTCCTTCAGGCCCAACAACCTCAAAAAACAGCACCAATAGCTGAGCATCTCATGTGCTAACAAGCTTGAACCTACAGAAGAGATAGTGAATTAAAACCCTGAGAGAAGTGACTGCTAGCAGAATTGTTTACATGATATATAAAGAGTTTTACAGACTGGCAAAGAACCACTCCACTGAAATTTAGAGGAAAAGCTTATTTTGCAACTTATTTAGAAGTCACAGACAGTGACTATGCTTCATTTGTTGTCTCATATACACATATTTGGTAATCAAAGCTGTAAGGATTAGGAAGAAAGAAGACACATCAACAGCTAAGTTCTAATATTTTACCAAAACGAAATCAGCATTAACCTCAGCTAGCTCAGGAAATGTTAGTAGCATATTGTGATGAAGAGCAACTCCTGTATTAAGAATCAAGCTGTTGTAAGGCATACTGTACTTACAAAATCTCCAGAGGCATGTGGTAATCCATAGAGAAAAAGTGAATTGTTGCTTTTGTTTATCACATGAAAAACAGATAGAGAAATTTAATTATATCATTTGAGAGCTCTAATCAGGAAATATAGGGTGAACTTGTGTAAAAAGATAAAACAAAGGAGAAACAAAATATTAAGCATACAGGAACAAATGGAAATCACCAATGACATACTCAGCATTATCATAAACAATTACCATTCCTATTACCATGCACTGTGATAACAGGTAGGGAAGACTAGGTTAAAAAATAAAAATAAGACAACAGCAAGATTCAACTGTCTAGTAGAGAAATAAGAGGTTCTGAGATTTAAATGGAGACTGAAAGCAAAGCTATAGATGTGAATATAAACATATCAGATAGCAAGAACAACTATAATAATATCAGGAAATATAGTCTATAAAACAAACAAAAATATTACTAGATGCGAAGAGAACCACAACATACTGGGAACTTGTCACGTTGATATCATAGAATGATCATAGAAACACCACAAAGCATATAAAGTACATAAAATAAAAAAGCAATACAAAGGCGTCACGAAAAACACAACCACTAGGATGTAGATTTTCAATCTCAGACTTCCAGTAAACAGTAGAAACCAGCAGAAGACAGGACATTTGAATAGATTTGTCAGCCATCTTGACTTTGGTATTAGAGAATACTAGTCCAAGAATAGCGGAGCACAGTTTCTTCTTTTAACTCACATAATCTTTTTAAGATAGCTCTAATTTTAGGCTTAAAACAATTCTCCATAGATTTCAAAGGATTAAGTTGTTCAAAACACGTTCCCCAGCCTCAGTGAAGCAAAACAAAACTAGCAACTGACAAAACTTTAGGAAATCTGTAAATATTTAAAAAACACACAATACACATCTTAAAAACCCTACAGAATAAAGAAGACATAGGGGCCACTTGAATGTACCTTGAACTCAGTGAAAATAAAAGTACACAATCTCAAATTTTACATCACGTGTTCCTACATCGAGGAACCTCAAAATCATGATGACTAACTAAAGGATCCAGATGAAAAGAGTCCAATTACATAGAGTGTCTGGAAAGATCAGGCATCTGGAATGTATGGAAGCAGAAGCTGTAACAACAGGAAGTGAATTTTCAGGGCGATGGGGTTATTCTGAAGCCGGCCTTTGTTGACAGTTGTCCATCTCTAGGTGGCCTACGACTCACCACCCACTTGTGTTCGTAAAGAAGAGGCTGTCTTGCATGTGTGGATCACATCTCAACAGAGCTATTGCATAAATGGACATATTTATCGAAAAAAAAAATGTTTACAGAAAGCAGAAGTCATGTTTTAGAGTAAACTGATGGAATTTTGTTCCTAAAATATAATCTCACAGATATTTGAATTAA
The DNA here is from genome assembly GCA_907169655.1 of Acomys percivali. Taxonomy (NCBI): domain Eukaryota; kingdom Metazoa; phylum Chordata; class Mammalia; order Rodentia; family Muridae; genus Acomys; species Acomys percivali. The sequence goes on along the minus strand of OU015746.1, from coordinate 70,624,612 downwards.
AAACAGATTTTCAGACTAAATTATTCCATATTTTATTGTTATTAATTCACATTACATCTTGATTGTAATTCCCTCACTCTTATCTTCCTGTTCCCACCCTCTCTCCCTTTTCCATTCTATTTCCTTCCCCATGACCTCTAATAGGTGGCGTTCTCCTTCCCCACTGTCTGACCACAGCCTATCAGGTCTCATCTGGAGAACCTATATCCTCTTCCTCTATGTTCTGACAGAACCTTTCCCCTAAGGGGCAGTGATCAAATCATGGGCACCAGAGTTCTTGTCAGAGGCAGTCTCCCATTCCCCCATACCTCCCCTCCATGTGGTGAATAAGTTGTCCCTTGGCTACATCTGATCAGGGGGATCTAGGTCCTCTGCTTGCCATGTCCTTGGTTGGTCCATCACTTTGTGCAGGCGCCGCTGGGTCCAGATCTTTCAGCCTTGATAGTCTGTTTGTGGAGCTTCTGACAATGCCCCCCCATTTTTCCATCCTCCATCTCTCTCAGAGGACATCGATGTTCCTCTGAGCTAATATTCACTTATAAGTAAGTATATAACATGCATGCCTTTTTGGGTCTGAGTTATCTCACTCAGAATGATCATTTCTAGTTCTATCCATTTGCCTGCAAATTTCAAGATTTCCTTGTTTTTGATAGCTGAATAGTATTCCATTATGTAAATGTACCAGAGTTTTTATTCATTCTTTGGTTGAGGGAAATCTAGGTTGTTTCCAGATTCTGGCTATTTTGAGTAAGGCTTCTATGAACATAGTTGAATAAATGTCCCTGTTGTATGGTGGAGCATCTTTCAGGTATATGCCCAGGAGTGGTATAGGTGGGTCTTAGAGTAGCACTATTCCCAATTTTCTGAGAAAGTGACAGATGGATTTCCAAAGTGGTTGTAGAAGTTTGCACTCCCACCAGCAATGGAGAAGTGTTCCCCTTTCTCCACACCCTCACCAACATGTGCTGTCACTTCAAAGTCCTAGTTTTTCCTCCAGAAAACCACGAGTTATGGCATTTTGTTATATGTTAGTTCTTAAGTGTCCCCCAGGGGCCCATAGATTAAAGGTTTGGTACCCAGGCTGGTGTGGTGCTGTGGACCTTTCCAGTATAGAGACTTATGGAAAGCCCTTAGATCATTATTGGTATGGCCTTGTGGGAGAATGTGGTGTCATGTATTAGCTATTTTCCTTCCTGCTGTGCCAAAACACCTGATAAAAACCAACTTAGACAAGAAAGTGCAAAATCTGGCTTAAAGCTCAAGAGGATGAAGCCCAAGGGCCTGAGACAGTTGAACACTTCATGTTAGCAGCAAACAAAATGGAGATGAGCTGAAAGACTTCAAGACCTGCCCCATAGACTCACTTCCTCCAGAGAGGTTCCACACCCTGAAGGTTCCACAACATTCTAAACACCACCAGCTGCTGGGAACCAACTAGTCCACCCCTTGAATGAATGGGGGTCTTTTAACAATGAAATCACAACACACTCACAATGCTTCACTTTTCTCTCCTAATACTAATCTGAGCCAGATGCCTTAACCCTTGTGTTCCAGGGTACACAACAATGACTCAGAGCAATAAAGTTGCTTAGTTTTAAACTGCAAACTCTGCAGCTGTACTCCAACATGAAGCGTTAATTGCTCTTTACTAGTTAGCTCAGCTCTGGTATGTTGTTGTAGTAACAATAAGCAGACTAACACATTTTAAGCATTCAGAATGGGTGACTATCTTTGTATGCTGCTATGCCGATAATTAGGCGTTAAATATTCTAAGACCCTTAGTTGAATGAGAGCTCAAAAATATTCCTCTTACTAGGCATGGGAACTGAAACATGAAGATACCCTTTTAATAGTTTTGCTTTAAGTTAAAACACTTAAATGTAAGATAATTATGCAACATAATCCTATAAACATTTCAATCCTGGTCAGTTCTTTGTGTTTAGGTATACTTATAAGGGTCTCTGAATAATCTAATCTTTTCAATTTCATCCATTGGTTTTAACTAAAAGAATTAACATTGAAATTAAGGAGTTGGAATTTCTAAGCTTTTATTTAAAAAGAAACCAGCAAACTGTTTTTGAAAAATTTCTTCTTTGTATATTATCTTTATTATGTTCATGGAGTTTTCCATTTTCATTATAAAGTTATTAGTATAGTAACGAAAGTACTGTGTGTATCAACTTGACACAAGCAAGGGTCACTCAGGAAGAGAGACGTTTTATTGAAAAAATGTCTCCACAAGACTGGCCTGCAGGCAAGGCTGTGGAGCATTTTCTTGACTTATGATTAATGAGGAAGACCCAGTCTACTGTGGGCAGTTCTACAGTGGTCCCAGGTCTTATAAAATACCAAACAGAGCAAGAAATGGAGAGCAACCACAAGCCTCTGCTCAGTTCCTGCCTCCAGGTTCTTGCCTTGAGCTTTTGCCCTGACTCGCCTTCATGCTCTAAGCTACAAAATGAAATAAACGCTTTCCTCTACAAGTTGCTGTCATTCTGGTGTTCATCACAGCACTAGAAACCAAACTAATGCAAGTACTGAATTTTAAAAAGGTAAATGAAGTGTAAGATGAACAGAATTAAACTGGTAAGAAGCACATGAGGTTTACTTGACCATGGAATAGGTGAAATGGGTATTGTTTAATAGCACACATTTGAAGAGATGTTTTAGCCTACTCAGATTTCCTGTTACTCTTTACTCTTTTAGAATTCCTTCCCAGGTCTTTTCAGCCTACTGTTGTCACAGTGTCACTGAGCTACAGCTAAAAACCTGCAATGCCATATAAAAGCTACATTTACTCTGCACTTATCAGGAGTCTAGAGGGTAGCCAAGACTTCTCTATAGGTCTTGACTTCTTCATGCTGTTGACTGTCCCAAGTGACCTCAGCTGACAAGAAGAGGGCCAACTTAACCATGTGAAGAGTGAAAAGGCAGTTTGTAAATCAACCTGTCATGAACTCTAATCTTGGAAGTCAAATTCACACCCATTAACTATAATGCTTAAGGTCTCCAGTCTCTTTTTTTCAGCTATTGTTGGTCATGTTCTCTCTCTTTCCAGGAACTCCTGTGGCCTTTCCCTTGGCATCATTGCGCATCCTTCAGTCTCTATTCTGAAAACCCTTCATGAGTGAGTGATCACATCTCTGCAGTTATCCTTCTCTGTTCAGCTTTTCCTGCTGTAGTGTCCTTGCCCAAACACCCCAGCATTGGGTCAGCTTTCTTCTTTTCCAAGGATACTGCTCGACTATGGGTACCTTCCATTTCCATGCTAAGCTCTGACCAGGAGACACTGTCCTGCTCCCATCACTCCTCCCTTGAGGAAGCTTCAACATGTGAAACCTTGACATACTGTTCTCACTTACACCCAGATTGTTTGGGACTGCTGGGGAAAAAAAGTCACAGAGTCCCACTGGGACCCATGCAGCTTATGCCCTGCAGAAGATGTAAGTGGTCTTGTAGGGTTCTAGTATGTTTCTAACTGATGTCTCCATTTTTCAGGACCCTTTGGCCTCTATCTGAGCGCACATGACTGAGGCTGCCCAGTGGAACAGAATGTGACACGTCTGGACTCACCATTAAGAATAACGTCTGTGATTCTCAAGGTTAATTCTTTCTACCTGCTTCCTGCCTGAAGGGTATCCAGTCAGACTGTAGGTCCAAAAGATGGTAGATTTACAAGTGGTCAGAAAACCACAGCCACCCAATCACCAGACTACACTAACTGGGAATCAATATGAATAGGCCACTAATGTGTCTAGGTAGACATCTTCAGAAACATTCCTAAGTAAAGATGAGATGAACAGGATGTGTGGTCTTCTATTTCACTAGATGCTTCTCCCAGTCTGATGGGTCCCAGAGTGTTCTTTCACTCCCTGTCCTTCTGACAGGGTCCTTTCAGCATCTTCACATCATTTCTTTTCTATCCACATTTCAAAAGATTCACTGGTCCTACACTTACATCAGTGAGGAGACAAACAGTTCTGTTTTCACAACAAATACATCCTTTTTCTTCTTCTCTGGAGTACACGTGCCAGGAAAACAGCACACCAGTATTGCATTGCTCAAAGGGACTCAGGGGCAGGAGTTTTTAACACGTGAGGAAACCAACTCCTTTTAGTTGTTGTGGAGCCCTGACCTGGTTTTCAAGTTTAGAAAAGGCTCACTTGTAGGACCCATAGATGAGAGGACACTGTCAAAACCATTTATGAGCAACATTTCTTTCCCATGTAGTTTTCAGGCTATTGGATAAAACACTTAAAAGAGCTTTTTTTTTTTACAGACCTGTCTCAGTCACTGTTCATTTGCTGTGGTGAAACATCATGACCAAAGCAACTCTGATAAAAGAAAGCATTCAATCTAGGTCTTGCTTACTGTTTCGGAGGTTAGTGTATATTATCATGGTGGTGGTGAACATGCAGGCCCGGTGCTGGGGCAGTAGCTGGGAGCTACTTCTTCATCTGAAGGCTGAGGAAGAAAGACTCTGGGCTTGGCATGGGATTTTGAAATCTCAAAGCCCACCCCGAGCGATATACTTCCTTCAACAAAACTACACTTCCTAATCCTTCTAAATAGTGCGACTCTCAGGTGACTACGCATTCAAATGTTTGAGCCTATGGGGTACATTCTTATTCAAACCACCACAGTGATCCTCTTTTAGATAATCATATACGTTCAGAAAGTTTACAGTGCTGCATTCATGATGTTGGCAGATTATTAGCTCACTTTTAAATGGCAGAATCTGCATGCAATTAAGAAAATAAGGTAAGTCCCTCAAACATTCAATATTGGCTGTCCCACACAATCAGACCTGGTGAACAGTATCTCAAAGAGTTCACAGCTGTGCTGGCTTCTTATTGGAAAATTCATGCCACTGAATTTCCCTGCTCTACTCAAGAGAAAATTTCCCCCAAAATATAAAATGTCAGCACAGAGGCTAGAGAAATTACTCAGCCCTTAGGACCACTTGCTGACTTTCCTTGAAGTCCAGATCCTCACATCCACTTTCAGTGGTTCACAACTGCCTGTGACTCCAGCTTCATGAGATCTGACACCCTTTTCTGGCCACAGTGGGCCTCCTCACATGTCCATATACTCACACCAACATGAACACATGTGCATAATGGCAAGTTGAATTCTACCATTCTATATAGCAACCGTATCATTAGGTGTCTTATATTTAAAAACATTGTCCAAATAAAAGACATGTTTATGCTTCAGAATGCCCTCCCCAGTGACCCCCCCCCGATTTTGCCATTTATCAAGGGCTCAGAAAACAAGCATGACTTACAGGACGATATGTGGCTAGCACAGAGTGGCTAGGGTAGAGGCAGGAGGATAAGAAATTCCAACTTGTAAAGCACAGTGAAGGCGAGTTAGTTTGTAACTTGATTGGTTCCAACTGAAGAATTCCAAGCAAGTTCATTTATAATACCTAAAGCCACCTATGACACTAGAGCACAGGGAAATTTATTCTAGAAGGTGCTGAGCATTTCTAATACTAAACTGAGAACTATTTTAAAAGGAAAGAAAGAAAAAGTGAGATTCCAGGAATTGTGAGGGATGAGAGTTTGGAGGGATGGAGTTGTGTGTCCATTAATGTCAGAGTAATTAGGGACAGAGTAGGACAAAATGAGGTACAGAAGAGCACCTAGAAGTCCTGTCATTTATCTGGCAGAGTGGAATCATGAAATGTTAAAGAGCCACATTCCCATCCCTTCTGAATTGCATGCCATCCTCAGGACAGGAATAATGATCATTTCGGATGCCTACATGAAAAGATGAGTGTGGCATTCATTTACCAATCAATGAGCCATTTTGCTTGATCCTCCGAGCAATTGAGAAGAACCAGACATCACGATTAAACAAAAAGCACCATTCTAAACACCAAGCATGGATCATAATTTTAAATAATAATACCCAACATTTGTGTAGCACTTCAGAGTTCCCCGATCTCTTTTACAAAGCCCTTTTTCATTTATCAATCTCTAAATGATGAAGAAAAATCTAAGGAAGGGACAGGATTAATATCTGCATTGTGCTGGATAAATGAGGGTGGGATTCTAGAATAATGGAAACCCTGAACTGATCTGCATCAGGGGCTGATGAATTGCTCATCTCAGCTTCATTATCCTGATCAGGAGCACTTATGAGAGAAATGAAAAATTGATGAGCACCGTCATAATCAAAGAGAATAAATGTTTCCCTCTTAAAGCGAATGCATAATCTTTCCACGAATAAAATAACAATATTCATTCATTATTAAATTCTGATAATGCTGACACCAAAGCTCACTTCAACCAGTGAAGGGGAATTATCACTATGGAAGAATATGTTTAGACTTCATTATATATATGTGTGTGTCTGTGTGTGTGTGTGTGTGTGTGTGTGTGTGTGTGTGTGTGTGTGTGTTATGCAACAGTACTGTTACAGGACCCAGAAAATATGGGTGCTGTGAATCAAACTCCGGCCATCAGACATGTGCAATAAGTGCTCACAGGACCTGGTGTTACAGTGTGTTTGTGTGTGTGGAATGTGTTTTCCCTTGCTGCTTGTTGCAGTCCACTCTGCTTCCCTGCCTCCACTGCAATTGGCTCAATAATTTCATAATCCATTCATAATAGTATAACAATTCATTTAAAAACAAATAGGTTGATTACCTTCCAAAAACAAATTGAGCAGTTTTTGTCAATAGAGTGCTTTTTTTCCTTTTTGAAGTTCTTTCAGAAGAATTAGCAGAAGTATGAGATGCCTCATTTATAGCAGAAATTATATTTTCTTTTCTTTTTAAATATATTTTATTGATTTATTCCTATTACATCTCAATTGTTATCCCATCCCTTATATCCTCCCATTCCTCCCTCCCTCCCATTTTCCCTTACTCCACTCCCCTATGGCTGTAACTGAGGGGGACCTCCTCCCCCTGTATATGCTCATAGGGTATCAAGTCTCTTCTTGGTAGCCTGCTATCCTTCATCTGAGTGCCACCAGGCCTCCTCAACCAGGGGACATGGTCAAATATGGGGCACCAGAGTTAGTGTGAAAGTCAGACCCCACTCTCCACTCGTCCTGTCCATTGGCTAGATCTGGGCTTATCGCTGAGTCCTGAGGTTCATCAGAAGGTCATCCTCTTTGCCTTACTACCCTTCACCCTGTCTTGGTTCATATCTGCGCAGCTATGATGGAAGAGGTGCGTTTTACTCCAGGAAGTAGCTATCTGCTCTCTGGCTGATCTTATCCATATTTCTATTACATCCACAAAATTTAAAACAGAAAGTAATGATATTTTCCATCTAGATGCTTTACAGTGTGTGTTTACCAGGTAATTGAGATGTACTCTTTTCATCATACAGCAACACTGAGTTTTGATGTAATATTCCACACAGGCAAGAAAAGCTATGAATAAAAAAGTTTCCATATTTTCACTGCCAAAAAATAATAATCTTCCACAGTACAGTTTTTAGCTTAGTTTGTTCTAGTCCTGTTTCCTCAACCTTGTGTTTGTGGACTGTGTTTATATTAGGTTGCCTTTGACCTAGGTATTTCTCATTGTGCTTATGGCCTGTAGCTCAATCCTGCCACATGTCAACCACTTTGTAGACTCTATTAGAAGTATTTGTGGATAGTGGGCAGTCTCCCTTGAACTCATGCTAAATTAGGACACATCTTTCTGAAGATGTGTTATTCCATCATTACAAATAATTATACAACTGAATATTCATTGACAGAGAAAATGCCTGTGGTATCATAAATAAAGTGTGTTTTGGAACACACAGTGAGCAAAGAAGGTACAGAAAGGCATACCCATGGAAGATTATGACTCAAAGACATATCCAGGAGGCATCAATTCTAAATTCTAATGAGTGCTTGTTTATAAGATATAGAATGCCTAAGGATATAGAATGCTCTTAAATATATAAAATGTGGCCCTAAGCCTAACCGTATCACAGACTGTATTTGGAAATACAGAAACGTCTGTTTTCAACCTGGCTATCAGTTGTAATCTTAGAGAAGGAAGAGATTCACTTTTAGAGGAAGTAATACACTTCTTTACAGCCAGCCTCTGTCATTTCTCATCTTAAATGTTTCTGGGGATAATGAACCACCTTAAACTTCAGATTGTTCAGTTGCCCCTTCTCTGGTGCAACACTCTCCCCTGTCCTTAGCAATGTTTCCCTTACCCCTGCTCCTCCCTTCACTGAGCTGCAAGAGGTATTGATTCAGAGGAAAATAGACCTAGCAGAAAGCACCATCCCTCAATTTTGATCTCAGAACCCACAAGTAATATTTTTAATGAGATTTTTTTTTGAGTTATTAGAACAGTCTTGGGTTACAGGTTAGTTGCTTGAGTGCTTGCCCAACATGCGGGAACCCCTAAGTGGTATCCCCAGAACTTCCTAAAGCTAAGTGTGGTGGTACATGCTTATACTCCAAGCACTTAGGACAGCATTTATTAACCTGGGAGTCATGACCCCTTTGGGGGTCACATATGAGATAACCTGCATATTAGACATTTACATTAAAATCGATAACAGTAGCATAGCTACAGTTATGAAATAGCTATAACATATTTTCAGTTGGAAGATACCACAACATGAAGAATTGTATTAAAGGTTCACAGCATTAGGAAGGCTGAGAACCACTGTTGGAGGCATCTCCACTGCGGAGATGGAGGCAGGAGATTCGAAGCTTTAAGTTGTCTTTGGCTGCATTGTAAGTTCTAGGGAAGCCTGTGCTAATGAGATCCTGTCTTCAAAAAGGATTTTGCCCTTAGAGGAGGGAATCCAAGGCCACCCATGTTTTGCCAGTAGTCTATCACTGAGCTATAAGCCCACCTCCAAGGATGAAGTTCTTAAAAGAGAAAAACAACATGTTAAGGTTGCTGAGATGCCTTTCTTTTTATATCAAGAGCAAGGCTTAATGATCCAGAGACAGATTTTACTTTAAGCCACGATGTTAGAGGAGGAAGGGTATGAATTAGCTTCTAAGCATGAAAGGGAGAATGAATTAACATGAAGAGAAATGCAGAGAGTGACTTGAAGGGAAAAGTCAAGGTCATGAACCACCATGATACTAAACCTTAATTTAAAATAGAGCTAGACCTTCATCTAAAATATGAAGAAGTGAGGAGATGAGTACCGAGAGATGGGAGAATGGCAACTCTCATCACCCAGTTCCTGCATTGACCCTGGGACATCAACTTTCTACCCTTCTCCAAAGCCCCACTCTAAGAATAAAGCAGGCTGGACTTAAGGTTGCTCTTAGAGGAAATCAGAAAGGTAGAAAAAAAAGTGGTAACAAAATACACATGAAGTAAGATGATCAAGACATCAAAGCATGCTGGAATTTGGGAGAATATTCACAAATATGTCTTCATGGGAGGAGCCATGAGCCCCACTGACCAGGACCACGTACGTGTGCTGCCACCTCTCGCCCAACATAGAACAAAACAGAATGGGATGAGTATGGCTTGCGGAGACAGTGACATCATTACCCAATGGGCCTTTCATGGAACACTACATCTCCCTAGATGGTTTACACACAACTACATGCCAACAACACCCAGGAAGAGACCAGGTAAAGGAAAGGGGAACATTGCTTTTAGAAATTTGAACCTCGATAAAACTGTTTTTAGGAAGAAGGAGACCAGGAGGAGGGAAAGAGGGGACCAGAGAAATGATGGCAGGTGGAGGCGAACAAAGTACATCATATACATATATAAAAGCGATTTTAATGGAACATTGCTTTATACAATGGCTATATACTAACTTTAAAAAATAAGAGAAAGGCGGGATGAGACCTTGAAATAGACTGAATATTCGACCACTACAGTGGAAAAGCAAATTGTGTTTCATTCGTCAAATTTTGGTCATTAAAGGAATTTCAAGATGTCAATCTTTAGCAGCCAGAAGGATCCATTTTTTGAAGGGGGTGTAGCCTTTCAAAGAACTTCAGATTTTTAAAAAGAGTCTTTATTTTTGCAACTTCCACTTCTTTCTTGAAATAAATATTTTTCAGTTTTAGGAATTTTGGTATTAATTTGAAAAGCTTTCCTCAAAAACTAATTTGTCTAGCAAACAAAATATTGCCTTCAAAGGGCATTCCTCACAGAAAACAAAAGGTGGGGACCAATTTTGTTGCCTTTGGCAGGTGAGCTGTCAGGCTCTGAAACCCTCTGACATCATTTTGCTATCGGAGAGAGACATTGATCTTAATTCAGAGTATTTTGTTATTCTTAATCAATTTCATTAGTATCACATTTCAAGGAATGTTTAAATACCTCTAAAAGCAATATATGGAAAGATGGAAGTAAATATGCATTTAAAAGGTAAACAATAAGATGAAAAATATGCCATTCTCAGCATTATGGTTCCTTATTTTTAATTCAAATTAGAATACAACATAGGAGACAATATACCTTCTTTTGAAGGAAACTGCTGGGTAAACAGTGTCCAGAGTACTGTAGGATACAGAGCTGTAGACTACTCATATCATTTAACCGTGATGGAGATCATATTTATTGCTAAGTAAAATGTAATTTTAATATAGCATCTACCTATGATCTCATTTTAAAAATAAATTTGTATACCATTATAAAAATAACAATGTATTAAAAAATAAAATGTTAAAAACCAGTGGGTTTGCATTTGGCTTGGCTTGTTTTGTTTTCCTTAAGGAACTGTATATACCCTGCATTTAAGAAATGGAAGTTAGGGCTTTTTAATTGAAAGCAGGTATGTTACTGTTTGTGTTGTCAGTCACATTAATGACTGCTTCCAGGGTGAAACAAGAAGAAAAGAGGTCTGCCTCACAGGAATAAGAGTATTTGTAATGTAAGAGCAAAGGAAAATTGAAGTGTGGGGGTCTCTGTGCAGGAGCTGATTGTGCAAGTTCAGTCTTCTCAACAAGTCTTCACATCTCCAGTCTCCCTTGACCCTCCTGAGGCTGTAGGCAGGAGAGCAGCAGCGGCTCCCAGGCCCTTGGTGTTTTGCTCCCTTAAAGATAAAGGCTGCTACTTAGTGTGGCTAAAATTTCAAGAGGTTAACTCAAAATGACAGTATCAATTGGAACCTAGCAGTTGGGACATGCCTCAAGTCTTCAAGCTCAAGACCTAATCGCGCCCCCCACACCCCACCCCCGCGCCAAACAACCTACGAGATACTAAGAAAGGGTCGCCCTTAAAGAGCTGATCAGATCAGCCCAGATTTCCCCCTTCTAAGCATCAACTGATGAGCAGGACCAGAATTGTAGGACCCCAAAAGCAAGACCACGAATGTACATCTATGGAAGGAAACCGCGGGCAGCTTCAGTAGCTGGCGTGTGATATTTTTTTCTCTTGCAGAAATTTCTCCGATAGATTAGGAGTGTCAGACATTGACAAGTCTCCGAGAAGTGACCCGTAAGGTAATTAGGAAAGGAATCCCCGCCCCCCGACACACACACACAAGCTCTCATCGCTGGGCCAGATGAAAGGCACCATTGTTTATGTCCTGTAAGGAGGAGCCTCCCAGACCATCCCCCAGCAGGTGCTAGGACTGAAACTCATGGTCGCCCCAGGCACCATGGCACCTTCTTAGAGCTGGGAACCCTAATGGATTATCTCCCCTCAACGCAGGTGGCTGCCCACCAGGAGACCCGACTTTTACACTAGGACCTTGGCAAGTGGCTTCAAAAGCCACTGGCTAGAAGCCCGGTTAAGAAAGCAGTGTTTTCTAAAAGATAGATGGACTGCTTGTTTTCCCAGGCAAGCCATCCAAAAGGTGATTTCAAAAGTAAGGCATTAGATAGGGAACAAAGATTAATAAATGATGCATATCGTCATTGGGGATTATAAATCTGCTTTTTTAATGAATAAAATATAATCACTGTACAATGTTTTAAACCAATGTTTAAAACCTAAGAACGCATTCATACTTGGAAAAACTTCACTATTTTTCTTACTAAACACTTTTAGAAAGCTCATAACCAAATCAAGGATTGATTCTCCTCTTTTTATTGTACATCTTTCAAGTGCTTTTAAATAACAACAAATTAACAAAGAAAGCAAAGCTTACGTTCATTATTTTCACAGAAGCATCACATTTTAGTTCAAATGCTAACATAAGCATGCAAGCTACAGCCTTTCTTAAATGACAGAGATCTCTCAGGAAAAAATATAGAAAGCAGATGAATGAGGGAAAAGCAGGCTAGCTGAGAGAGTGGAGGCTGGGGAAGATGGCTCTGAGGGGCTCACAGAAAAATCTGTAAAGAGTGACCCTTTTGACACAAACAAGAGTCAAACAACTTCTATCCTAGAGCCAATCACTCAACAGGAAAGAACTCACATACTGTTGTTCATGTCCACAGACAGATGTCAAAGTATGCACAATATTTCTGTAAGTTTTGAACATCCAATTGAGTGAATGTATAGAAATGAGAGTGGTTTCTACTTTGAGCTCATTTTTGCATTTTTAAAAGAACCTTTCTGTTAAGAAAATCAATGCAAAAGAAGACAAAAAATATTTCTAAACCTCAGTGGATGGCTGGGGGAAGTACTAGGTTTATCTTATGATGTTGGTTTCTAGTGTTATACCACATGACCGCTATCTATGAAGAAGCACCAGAAAGAATTCCTTTAAAAATAAAACAGATGTGAAGAGAGAAAATGCAAAAACAAAAACAAGATCAGAAAGATAGATTTGTTGCATAAGAATAAATAAAGTCTCAGATTGCCTCATAGCAGAAGAGGATTTGTTTTCTTTGTTGTGTAAGATAGAAAACTGAAATCAAAATTCAAAGTGCCTAATAAGACACTTGTTATCATGGCTACACTCTTCATAAACAGGCCCTTCTGTTCTCAACTAAAACTGTACCTTTTCCTGCCTGGATGGGACGATGATGCATTCACTAATATTTTATGTAAACTAAACTTGGGATTTCTTCATGTAAGGGCAATAAATGCTATGTGGTGATGCTGCTTTGAGGACTGACTTTTCACGTTGCCACTCTCCCAACTGTCTTTCAGCAATTCTTTGTCCAAGCCTGGTTCCAATATGAATCCGAGAATTCTCCCAATGCCTACGTGATGGTGTTCCTAGAATGTGCTTCTGAATTCTGTAGCATATGATACATATCTGGGGAGGGATGGATATAGCAATTTGAAGTCTGAGGACTTGAGACAGCTGCCAGCTGAGTGGGCCAGTTGATAGTTTCATTTACACTGCTTCTCATTTTTGCAACAAGAAGGCTGGATTAAGGTTCTAAAGAGTAACATTCAAATATGGGGTGAATTTCACATAATTTGTGGTCTCTCAAGAAAACCTTCCAAAAAAAAAAAAAAAAAGATAACCTTTCACCATTTCTGTGATCTTCACAGATGTGTTGAGAAGTCCTACAAAGGAGAGGTCAGCAGTATTTGTTTCTTCTTCTTCTTCTTCTTCTTCTTCTTCTTCTTCTTCTTCTTCTTCTTCTTCTTCTTCTTCCTCCTCCTCCTCCTCCTCCTCCTCCTCCTCCTCCTCCTCCTCCTCCTTCTCCTCCTCTTCCTCCTTCTTATGGAGAAAAGATCTTCTCAGTTTGAGAGACACTCCTGTAAGTAACAGCCAAGAGAAAGAAGCACAGGACTCACTTGCAGTCCTTGTTTTGGAGTAATTATGCATTTATTTAAGGGAAGTCTGTAAGCAAACAGCAATTGAGATAGGATTCAACCATGGCAACCTTATCTTACATACAGGACACAACTGGAAAATATTTTAACTATGTTCAACACCTAAAACAATATTTTCATAGTATGCGGGTCTTGAATAAAATCAATCTCTCTCTCTCTCTCTCTCTCTCTCTCTCTCTCTCTCTCTCTCTCT
>OU015746.1:70581847-70605780 GCA_907169655.1 Acomys percivali | reverse complement strand
GCCTCCACCACTTGAATATATCCCCACCTTCCTTTAGGTTTTCTGTTCTAGATCCTTCTTGTATTTTGCCTGCCAACTAGAACAGAGAAAGCTGGCCATAAAACTTGTGCTCAGTAGATTCACGTGTGGATTTACCCACTAAGTATCAACATATATACTATACAACACAGTATACTAACACGCATCTCAACATAGATCATCTTTGAAGACATCATGTTGAGCAAAGCAGGACATTCACAGAAAGACCAATATTTAAAAACCACATGAATATAAAATGTACAGACAAGTAAATCTGTAATCTCAGTTGCCCAGGGAAAATGGATTGACAGGTAAGGGATGGGACAGGGTTTCTTCCTGACACGATAGAAAACTCTAAAATTTTCTGCCGTGACTTTTATGTATCTGACTATATTAAAACATGCTGAGTACACTGAGGTATGGTGCTCATATTTTACATAATGTATGCTCCCAATGCGTAGATTTTATAGAATATGAGTTATGTTTCAATAAAGCTCTCATTTAAGAAAGGAAAGTTCTCTGAAGTCACAAATCACACAGACTACATAGAGAGTGAAGCCACACTATGTATGTTTTCTTTTGTAAGTACCCAGAAATAGCTGTCTTTATATTTACCTACGGATAATCACCACAGAAAACTCTGTCACGGGGTTGGCAAAGATGCAGACATTTCTGGAGAGATGTAGAAACAAGGAAGAATTGGTTCATGATTTGCTGTAGGAAAGAAACTCTTGGGAAGGTCTGCAGCCAGAGGAGTGTGTGGTCTGCTCAACGGTGAGGGAGGCCGTGTCCTTCTGGCCTCTCACTGAATGACTGTGATTAACCAGTGCTTGATCTAGAGTGAGAACATTGAAACTTTTTCCATTCAGCCCCTTTCATCAAAGGAATTTTAATGACCTAGGACATATGGTATACAAAATAGACACAATCAAACATTTGCTGGTATTAAATCATAAAGAAATTTACTTTAAAATAAATCCTCGGCATATGCGTATTATTACAATTTGTTAAAGACAAAATGGGCGTGTTGACGACATGGGTGTGCTTACTTATCTTTACATAAAGAATGGAATCTTGGCTGAAAGTTAAATACTGCAGGATGTAGCTCGTCTTCAGTGTTTTTCAAAGCATATTGATGTTTTGATTTTAAAACCACCAGTGCTGGGCCAGAGAGATGGCACAGTAGGTAACCTGATGACTTGAGGTTGGTTTCTGGAATAAACACGAACCTGTCCTCTCACTTTTAAACTCCTTCTGTACCACACATATGCGAACACCTCTACACACACACACACTCACACACACACACACACACACACACACACACACACACACACACAGAGAGAGGGAGAGAAGAGAGAGAGAGAGAGAGAGAGAGAGAGAGAGAGAGAGAGAGAGAGAGAGAGAGAGAGACAGAAAGAACAAATAAATAAATGTTTAAACGGAAGTCCAAGAAGAAATATGCATCTGAATGTGAACAAAGACAGGAGATGAGGACACATGTTGACAGTGTCCCCTGATCAGAAGCAGCAGAAACGACACCACCAGAACCTGGCAGAAGAAGGGTATAGCTTTGTACGTTTTAGCCCATCTCTTTCTCTGACAAACCCAGAGGCTGTTGAATCAATGCCTTCCTTCATCAGTGTCCCTTTTCACGCTAGCCATGTGAAGCTGGCTCCTAATCAGCATGCCCATGCGTGGCAATCTTTGCGCATTTCAGTTCTCAGTTCCTTCCATTGATGAGAGAAAACAATGATTTCCTTGTGATTCTATGTATTGTTCCATGCACTCTGACAGGTTATCGGCATCAAAGCATGCATTTGCTTCTTATTACACGCCTTCTCCCACGCTGCCCACACCCAGAGAGGCCTGGGATCCTTTAAACGGTCTCATGGAGGGATAGAGTTCAGTAAAACTCACTCTAGGAATATTGTACATTTCACAATGTTAACAAAATTTTGTTTGGCCAAAGATTTAATTTTGATTTTTACTTCACAATGGATGTCTTCACTTTTTTGAAGTTTGAAATGTTTTAAGGTTATTAAGTAAAATGATAATAATTTAAAGATTATTGGAAAGAAATTGAGAATTACAATGTTCTCAGATAATCCACCTGATCATATGATTAGGTCATTTCTCATTTTTCTTTGTATTTATCCCATTTAAATCTGATAGCCAGGTGTCTACATGGATACTGAAGTTGGCTGATGGTGAATCCTTTTAATGAACAACATAGTTGCAAATATGCTTACCTAAAATAGTAGTCACATGGTGGCATTCTCTAGAGGAAATGACATCTGCAGCTAAAGATATTCTAGTCAAAGTGGGTTGCCGAGACCCACTGCATCGGGACATGATAAGAGTTTAATTCAGAGATGGGGAAAAATACCTTTAGTGCTTAGTCATGTCAAAATATACTCATCAACATCAACCTGCCATATGTTTGTAAATTTGCATAAATAAATAGACCTGTATCTTTCAGTCAGTGTGTTAAATTCAACCACAATTGTTGGAAGGCATTAGACTCTGGTTTTTTTTTTTTTTCAATATTTGGTTCACATATTATAAATGCGTACATGTTTGTGAACCAGATTGCTGACCAAATAGCATAGGCTTAAGTGAAGCACACAAGAATTGATTTAGCAAATAGAAGCATGGAATTTTGTAGGCTTTGAAAACTGTTCCTATCAAATGGGTGGAATATTTGAGAATGAATGTTCCTGAGTTCTTCTTTCAGATTGTTTTGGTCCTTGGTCTTTGTTTGAAGTCGAAAAGAAGCCATTGTCATGGATATGATTTTATATAGCTCGTGACTATCTTACATTGTATTTAAGAATTAAAGGTGGATACCAGAAAACACAGATTAGCATCACTTATGATGTATACACTTAGACTAATTAAAATAGTGAATCTTTAGATTAGAGCTTTAGTTTAGAAATATTTCCTTATCCGCCAATTGTGAACCTGCCCTGAAATGGGACATTCTCAGATTTTTGGAGTGTTCAAGTCTTCTACTTCTCCTAGTAGTTGTATGTTTTTATCAACTTTCTAAAATAACTTTTTTAATTTTTATTTTTTATTTAAGTAATTTATTCCGATTACCTCTCCATTGTTATCCCCTCACTTGTATATTACCATTCCTTCCTCCCTCCCTCTTTCATCCTATTCCCCTCCCCCTAGGTCTGTGACAAAAGGGGACCTCCTCCCCCACTGTATAGTCACAGACCTATCAGGTCTCATCCTGGTAGCCTGCTTACTCTTCCTCTGACTGTCACCATGTCTCCCCACCAAGGGGAAGTGGTCAAATAGGGGGCACAAGAGTTCATGTCAGAGTCAGTCCCTGCTCTGCACACAAATGTGGAAAATGTGCTGTACATTGGCTAGATCTGGATAGGGGTTGTAGCTTTACTGCACACATTGTCCTTGGTTGGTACAGTAGTTTGATCAGACACCTCTGCTTCCAGATCCACCCATCATGATCTTCTTCTTACAGATTTCTAGGATCCTCTGGATCCTTCTATTTCTCCATTCTCACTTACCTCTCTCACCTGGAGTCCCAGTAGGAAGTCCCAGTCTCCTGCTAGTGAAAACTTTCAGGGAACATCTCTGTTTGGGCTAGGGTCCAGTTATAAGTGAGTATATACCATGTGTATGTTTCTGGGTCTGGGTTAACTCACTCAGGATGATCATTTCTAGTTCCTTCAATTTGCCTGTAAATTTCAGGATTTCCTTGTTTTTAATAGCTGAGTAGTATTCCATAGTGTAAATATACCACAGATTCATCATCCATTCTTCGACTGAGGGACATCTAGGTTTTTTTCCAGGTTCTGGCTATTATGAATAGGGTTGCTATGAACATGGTTGAACATATGTCCTTGTTATGTTGTGGAGCATCTTTTAGGTATATTCCAAGGAGTGCAATAGATGGGTCTTGAGGTAGCTCTATTCCCAATTTTCTGAGAAAGAGCCAGACAGATTTCCGAAGTGGTTGCACAAGTTTGCACTCCCACCAGCAATGAAGGAGTGTTCCCCTTTCTCCACATCCTTGCCAGCATATGCAGTCACTTGAGGTTTTGATCTTAGCCATTCTTATGGGTATAAGATGGAATCTCAGAGTCGTTTTGATTTGCATTTCTCTGGTGACTAAGGATGTTGAGCATTTCTTTAAGTGCTTCTCAGACATTCGATATTGTTCCATTAAGAAGTTTCTGTTTAGTTCTAAAATGACTTTTCAATCTCATGACTATACCACATAATTAACTGAATATTCATTTTGTTGAGACCCAATGATGCGTATGATTTGCATTCGTTAAAACAGGACAGAATTTAAAATTTTAAAACATACAGTTTTGTATTGCTCTAGACTATATCATTAGGAACAAGCACACTTTCAGGTGGCGTCTGTAAGAAATTGTCGGGGAACCATGTCCTTGCTGCTCGGCTTCCTATAATGAGGGCTTAACTGAGTAGGTTGTTTCTCCATTTCTATTCTTCAGGAAGCTTCCTTACCCCTCACTTTCTCTAAGTCTTTTTCCTAGTAACTGTTTCTTAGGTTCATCTGTGAGGGCTGCCTGTTAGGAACTCAGAGTGGTCTCATTCTCTGACTTTTCTCACCAGAAGGCCCACGTACCCCCAGCACTCTTATTCCACCCAGAACAGATCACAGCTGAGAGCTGACTGGAAGGGGACAAGAGACTCATGCCCAGCGTTCCTCATGGTTGGCCCAACTCTATATGAGTTTTAGCTTCAGAGTTTCCTTGGGACCCTTAGGAAGCTACATATAAGCACAGGACATATTTTTGCTAGCCTCTGTCCTCTCCTGCCCAGTTCTATTTCTGGAAGCTGCTTCTGTGAGGAGCATGAATAGAAGTCTCAGATACAATTACTTTTGTGCTTTCCCAGAGAATCAATGCCTTTATTATTCTATGAATATGAATACTAACAAGAAAATGACAGCAGAGGCCTGAGAAGTCCTCATTCACTTGAACGCCCCTTGTTGGGAACTAGTTACTACCTTTGAGAAGCCCAAATGGCATGGAGGGTTAGAAAGAACTGTGAGCACTCTTCTTGGAATCTTCAAGTTCACCTTCCCACCAAACTCAAAGTCGTATTGTATTTGGATCTAGTCACATGACCTCATGAGAACAAAGCCTCTTCTTCCCCACCACACACACTAAACCATGACAACACAGAGAACCATGCAAGATCCAAAAATCCTAATTGTTTTAAGTCACTGAGTTTAAGGATGATTTGTTGCATAGCAACAGAGAAAGGAAAAATGTTTCAACTTAAGAAATCATGAAACTTTAAGATAAAAGATTAGTAAAGTAAACTGTTGGGTTCTTTTTTTCATGATAGGACAGAATCCACAAAATGTTCTTTCTTTGCTCTATATTATATCCTGCTAATTATCAAATTTTGTGTACATTCCAGTGTCTTCCTTATACATGGTCTGTCAGATGTTTGGATTGCTCCTTGACGTTGGTTACCAGTCAACCCAATGACTCCTGACAGATCCTGTCAGCATGCTTTCACCCCTTCTTGTGAGACGTGAAATTACTCTATTTTTGCTTTCTTTGAAGAATTTCTGCTAGGCTCTTGAAAGCAAGCATTAAGTCATTTCTGGTCTCACCTAGAGCCGTGATTCCAGGAGTCTGTCCTGCGAGGTGTGTGTAAAGGGTCGTGGACCTAATGCACCGAGGGCTTGTTAGGCTTCTCTTGAGAAATGGAAGGTGCTGGCTGCACCTTTATGTTTGCTTAAATAACAAAAGCCAATCCTTGGACCCATCCCTCATTTTTGTCTCAGTTATGTATTACGTATTTTTAAGACAGGGAAATTGTGGGTAAGTCATATTATATGCTGTGTTTCCTTCTAGGAGCTATCCAGCAGGAAGGAAACCGCCATTCCATTTCAGTAACAACAGTAATACACTTACAGATGCCAGTGGAAAACTATTTAAATGCGCATATGCGTGTGTGACTTTGCATTTATCTCTAGCTTAGACATGCTTGTGTATTTATGTGCTTTCATGATTAAAGAAGCAAATGTGAAGAGACAGCTACATACAGCTCTCTAGTTCTGAAGTCAATCTTACTGTATCTAAACAGCTTCCCTACACTTAGGGCTCAAGGGGAGCTTGAAAATCTCTGGTAGTTTCAACACATTTCTAATCTGTGTACCTAAATAATTAACACACCAAATATCCACAATATAAGTGTTCCACAAGTACCAACCTGTACCACAGGCCCTCACCTTTTTAGGTAAACAAGTCTTTACACATCTTTTTGCCCAGAGCTGATATCGCCACATTATCTTGTCAACTCACATGCAGGTTAGATGGAACAATACTCACAGGTGACTTCTAAGGGACACCTGGCTGTCCAGGCAGTGACATGTTAATTAAACAGACAGCACTTCTCTTCAAGCACAGGACCTTGAATTTAGCATTTCTTTGGGGTTCTTCGGTCTATGTTTCAATACATTTGTTAGCCTGGGGGCCCTAACGCATTCAAGAAATCCAGTGAAACAGTTATTTTGAAGCTCTTACTGATAGCAGTTTGGCTAAAGAAAAAGAAGATTCCTTTTTAAAATCTTCTATTCTTCATTCCTCTGCACGTAGCCAGACGTGAGACTTCCGCGTGTTAAAGACACACTTTGTAACTCTAACTTAGCAAGCTCTAAATGAAAGGCTTTATCTAATAAACACAGTGTAGAATTTGGCTTGTTAATGGAATCAACTTTAGCAAGCCTAACCCCAATGCACAAGGGTCACCCTAATGTTCAGAACCAGCCAAGGGAAGGGCCTTGACCATAATGTCCTGGCTGGCTTGACTGAGAGATTTCTCAGACAGTTTTGATTCTTGCCCATTTATTTTAGCATCTACCCATAATCCTTTGAAGAGTTGGAGAGGAAAGCAGCACTTTGAAATGACATTCCAAGTTACTGGAAGAGTGGAAGAGACAAGTGCTCACTTTTGCTTTGCCTTTGCTGTTTCAATTCCTTTTCTCTTACACCTGGAAAAGTGAGTGATAGGAGCTCAGGCACCAATGCTTCATAAAGCTCTTCCCTTGTCAGTCTTCTGCCTAACTTGTGAGTGTATTTAGATTTCATTGCTTTCAAACCTTGGCTTATAGGATTTATATTTTATGATTACAGACTGTGTTTTATCCATTTCATATTTAATTCATGTTCATTTTAAAAGAAAACCTAGTGCTAGTGTTCCAGTAAAACGTATTAGTTCTTTTAATTGAAAACACAACATTTAGATTCATCACGTACAAAAAAAATATGTATTTTGGTATGACATGTTTACAGCTTGCATAGTATTGGGATTCTGTGATTAAGTACAAAGGGAGGAATATATATCTAAGTATTTGAGTGTATGTGTGAATGTGTTCCATTTTAATGTACTAGAATTGAATACATAAAAACAACATACCACAACCTAAAGCTACACAGACACATACACACACAGACATATATACACACATTTCTGATATTAAAAATACTTTACATATTAAGGAAAATAAAATTTCTATTATTCTAAAAGAAAATTAGGTGGAGGCAGAATAATTTATGTAAATTTGATTCTATCCTTGGTTATAGAGTGAAACCTGTCCCAATCACACATATGTGTGTGTATGTATCTACATATAGCATAAAATATAATTATGGAGGGAGGAATTGGAGGATACAAGGGATGGGATAACCATTGAGATGTAATATGAATAAATTAATAAAATATTAAAGAAAAAATATATAATTATATAAGACATACTATATAACCACAAATAATTTTTAATAATGTTTGAAGAAAAAGCTCCTTTTCCTCTTTGGTTCAGTCTAAAACTTATTATGAAACCTCACAACAACACAATCCACATGAATCTAGTAACATTAGATATTTTACTATGATCCATGGACATTAATGATCAAGTGTGATGGGAGGAGCCTGTGGCATTGTGGTGTAGCATCTTACATTTTGAGAACAATTGAAACTAGAAGCAAAGTCTTTTGCACTGATATAGAAACAATGCTTTGGTGCACTCACTATCTTCCACGACTTCCAAACCCCCAAATAACAAGGAATGCAGAACACATATGCAAAAGTGACACATTCTCCCAGTCAGCCTTGACAGAAGCCATCACAGGACAGAAGTGACTTTCATTTTCATTTCTTAATTTTAAAAACATCTTTATTCAGTTCTTGGAACTCAAAGAAGTAATGGAATAAACTATTGTCTCCTCTATTTTATAACTATATGAAGTTATAAAGTAAGTTTTATTTCTGATAAAGTATGGTTAATGATAAGGTGATAATATAGTTCAAATTTAAAGAGCATGTAATTAATATCACTCCATGTGAGTATGAGCAGTGTAGTGGACATAATTAGGCACTGCTGGAGCGTGATTGAGTTCACACAACTTTTCTGCAAAGTGTTGTGCCAGCCTTTGAGACCTTCAGACAATTACAGCATCTATTGCCCCCACTGTACCCAGCCTCCCTCTCAGTTGAGACATCCCTCCTAATGAAATGATTAACGATACAGGCAAAGGATTCAGGGCAAAACATTTATTATAGTGTTCACTGTGGCAAAATTGTGGAAACAAAGTGATCTAAAGTAACTGGGTTAAAATGAACTATGGTTTATTTATTTGTCTGAAATGTTTCCCAAAAAGAAAAAGATGAAAAACAAAAATATTCGTAGAATGGCCCTGCACTGAAGAAAGAAAGTTGTGTGCAAAGCTACACGGTGAGAACTCATGTACTTTTTCCATTGCTGAGAAAAGGGAAATAATTTGAAGCACTCTACATTTTTCTGTCTAATGGTATTCAAAATGTTCTTTTCCCAATTATTCTCTCTATTTGTATATGTATGTATATGGATAATAACTTTAGCAATTAAATATGTATGTATATATACAATAATTCAGGAATCATTTTTAGTCAACTTTACCCACAGTAACCTTTGCGTATGTCTTCTCACTTTGTAATATAGGCACCTAGAAACAATTTTTAATCCAAAAAGAAAAATTACTAGTTTTTAAAATTAGATACTTTCTGGTATTGTTTTAAGTTGATTTATCCTAATTACACACAGCTCAATAATGTTTCTGCAACTATGTGTCATATAAGTGAATACATAATCTTGAGAATTTTTTGAAAGATTTACTTATTGTTATGTGCTTGCATGTTTTGATTGCATATATGTGTATGTGCCACACACATGCCTGGTGCCTCAAGACCAGAAGAGGGCATTTGATCCCTTGACACTAGATAAGAGTGGTAGTGAACCACCGTTCGGATGCTGGAACTGAAGCAGGGTCCTCTATAACAGTAGCAGCAGTGAGCCATCCCTCCAGGCCTTAGAGCTTGAGATTGTAAGCCTTCCATTTGTAAAGACAAGGCCCCCATCCCTGCTGTTCAGGACCTTCCTCTCATCCTAACCGATGAGGGCTATTTGGAAATGTAAGTTGTTGTTAGGCCTTGAGTTTCAGTTCGGATGGGGACAGTATCATGCTGTCTATTACATGGGAGCCCCATTCTCCAATGGGGAAATCTCAGGTGATTCTTACTGAGACTAGTAAAAGAGGGAAGAAAACATTTGACAATTACACAGGGGCTCCTCTAAAAGCTATTTTTATTGGGAAAAAATGATGAACTTGCATTGAATAGTAAGCCCTTTTTAAAAATTATAAAGACATTTTATTCAGATCCTGGTGAAATGGGCGCTGTTGGTATATATGATATAATTTTTATTGTGCATTTTTTAAGTGTTTTAGTTTAAAATGTTTCCCACAGGGCTTCTCAGATAGATTACATTATCTACCAAAGTTGCTCTTAAAAAAGGAATAGGAAGCTTCTTAGGAATTTTCCTCTTTACATAATCACTTACTTGCTGTCATTTTTTATTCTTTATTGTTTCTTGCTTCCCTTCATATCAGGATGAAAGACACTGGGCATCACATTTCCTTCCAAATTCCAACTTTGCTGAACAAGGCAATCACCAGGACACACACACATAACACACACACACACACACACACACACACACACACACACACACACACACTATCAAATCCTGCAGCTTCTCCCAGGACTTAGTAGATGTGAGAGGTGGAGCAGGCATTAGTTGTTTTACAAAGCCCTGGGGCGATCTTAGCCTGCAGTATAGTTCTGGGGAGCATCCTAAAGAATGCAAGAACGAAGGAAATGGGTATCTGAGAGGAAATGTACCAGGAAGTGATGATCAAGTTTTGTTGGTTTGGTTTTGTGAGACAGGGTTTCTCTGTGTAGCCCTGGCTGTCCTGGAATTTCTCTGTAGACCAGGTTAACTCACAGATATCCATCTGCCTCTGTCTCCCTGAGTGCTGGGAGTAGAGGTGTGTACCACCATTTCTAGCTGCCAATCAAGTTTTCAATCACTGAAATATGTGTCCCTAGCTTTCTTAAGACTCCAGCTTTTTAGACTTTGAGACATGAAACATGACCCTATATAAGGACCACAACTAAATGAGAGTAGGGACGTAAATTTGGAAACAATAAAAGGTTTCAGAATTAGTAATAGTAATGACTAAAAATTAAGACAGTTATGCACTTGTCA
Source organism: Acomys percivali (assembly GCA_907169655.1). Classification (NCBI taxonomy): domain Eukaryota; kingdom Metazoa; phylum Chordata; class Mammalia; order Rodentia; family Muridae; genus Acomys; species Acomys percivali. Next base: position 70,595,156 of record OU015746.1, on the reverse strand, counting down.
AGTCCCTAGTATATTTGGCAATGCTCACCTTTGTTGCGTTGTGTGAAATCACTGCAGCCTTGGTTTTGAACATACTGCATGTGCACTTTGCATTGTGAATGCTGGTAAGGCACAGAAATCGATGAAAACTGCAAGAAACAGCCACACATATTTTAGGCTTACTATTATAGGCTTTTTTGTTTTATTTGTGAAGTTTTTTTGCTCATGTAGAAATATAGTAATTTAATTACAGAAAACAAAGATGTTTAATTTTTCCTTCGTCTTTCCTCAGCATATATCAAATTAACATATATTAGATTATATTTTGTTAGAATGTTTGATTTTAAAAAGTGCTCTAGGAATTGCTACTTGAGTTTCATTAAAAAAAAAAAAACAAAAACTGAAAATGAGATTTGGCTTTGGATTAGGACAGTTCTTAAAAAAGTCCTGAATATATTTTATACTGCATATGTATCAAAGCAGAAAGCTCAGCAATGATTTTAATTATTTAAAAAATTTACCTTTATTTATTTGTGTGTGTGTATTTGTGTGTGCAAGCATGTGACATGACATAAGTGTGCAGCTCAAAAGGTGGCTTTCCAGAGTTAACCTTCTCTTCCCACCATAGTGGTGCCAAAAACAGAATTCAGGTTATCAGCCTAGGCTGCAGGAGCCCTTACCCTCTGGGTCATCTGGACAGATCTTCTTATGATCACTTTGACCCCATATTCATCTTTTCTTAGCCCCTTATGACTGCAGTACAAATCTGAGTCAAGTAATGATTTGATTTTGGGCAGCATTGTCTGTCAGGCTAGATAATAAATATTTATTGAATTAATGAATCACCGAATCAAGGCATCTCATGAGCCACATACTATTGGAATTACCCTGTGTACTCCTACTGTATTGAAACTAAGCAAGTGTCAAGATTTATGAAAGACAGCTGAAGAGGAAGTTTCTGGTTTCTTTGAAGACACAGTTGTGTCATATGGTGTTTTTCTGGAAGATGTCTCGTGAGAAGGCATGTGATGTTTTGCTAGAACCCGACACATGAGAGGGCGTGTGATGGTTACAATGAGTATAAATAGAACCACGGGTAATAGGGCGATGCTTTTTGCATTGGTACACCATGCATTGGTTTGTTGGTCTTCGCTGGTCTTTGTTGGTCTTCGTTGGTCTTCACTTCATACAGAGAAATGTGTCAGAGAACCTTGGTACTTTGGCTGATTCGGGCTGCTTCCACTGACTCGGGCCAGTTCAGCAGAACCTTGCTGTTTCTGCTGGATCGTGCCACCACTATGGATTCCTGATGCTTTTTTGTGTTGGCTATTGGACAGGACTGGTGTCCTGACACCACTGACTGGAACTGGCCCAAGGAACTATGTCTAAACAGGTCAACAATCCCTTTTTCCTATTAAAAATTTTTCTCCCCTTCCTCTGGTGGGTTAGAAGTGAAATTGAAGTGTTTAAGAACCCTACAAAAAGTATGTTTTGAAAAATCTAACCTTATAGACAACCTAAGATATACAACTTTCTATTTCTAGTATACAATGTGCCCACAAAAAGTCATCATGTACATACATCCAAAGTCAAATGATTCTAACACTCTGAAAGAAAAGATGTGGTTGCCATATCATTATTGCTAATATCTATAAACCGTCTAGTTTATTCAACACAATGGCACGTGAGAAAAAATGTTGATGTTATTTATTATTTTAGAGACATAGATGCATTAAGATGTAAACATCACATCATACATACATGTTTTAATTTTCCAGATGAATCTCAACAATGGTAGCCCACCAGCTTGTGCAAGTTTAAGGAGAATCAGTATTTTATTCACATTTATCTATAAAATATGCTTAAATGTTTAGTATAAGCCTGTCTAACAACAGTGCTTTCAGTAATTGTTCCTCATATTCTGAAATCAGAAAGTCTATAGAATGTGACAGGTTTAATGTTTTACTCTGTACTCAGTAACTGTTCTTTAGTGTTTGTGATATCTGATGTGTGACCTGTGGGTATAAGTAGAAAAGAATTTTAATCCAGCTTTTATAAGAACTTTAAAATTCATAAAACAAGCACTGACATAATTCTTGAGATCTGTAGGCTACTGCACAGCCATAGATGAGGATGTTGACACCACTTTCTCACCATTGACACAATAGCCACACCAGCAGTTCTTAATCCACTGATCGAGACTTTAGGGGTTGCATATCAGGTATTCTGCTTATCAGATGCTTACATTACAATAACAAATTACAGTTATGAAGTATCAATGAGATGTTATGATTGAGGATCATCACAACATGAAGAACTGTATTAAAAGGTTGAGAGCCAATGAATTGGACCAAAAAAAAAAAAAAAAAAAGACCAATAAAGAACAAAACCTTTGACTTTTCAAATGTTCATAAATATTTGTTGGGAGATCATATGTTATCTTATTAAATAGGCCTGAACACTCTCAAGATGATAAAAATCCTTTGGCATGTATTTTCTGAGAACGTAACAGCCAGAAGACTGGGATGTCAGCTGTGAGACAGTCTTCTGCACATCACAGGTAGGCGGCACACCTGAAATCTCTACAATATGCTAGTCTGAACAAGACCATCATAGTGGCCACACCAGTTACATGCCATTGTAGTTAGGGGGAGTGCAACATTGTCCCAGTCCTAGAAGAAGACTAAAGGCAATCAGTGCTTGCTGAGAGCCAGAAAATCAGTTCACTCAGAGAGGACCTTTCTCACAGGTTGTCCAATCACCAAGTGGTCAGCCCTAGACATATGTGCATACTATACCAACACAGCTAAGTGGATATATATATATATATATATATATATATATATATATATATATATGATATTAATTTGGATGAGTAACATGGGAGGAGTTGGTAGAGGAGAATAAGGAGTGTTTTACATGCTTTGTTCATGTGCAAAATTCTCATGAAAAATAAAATTACTAAATAAAAACTATACAAAATAACATGTAGAAGAAAATTCTAAAGTGTTTGAAACTTGAGTTGCACAAATCTCCAGAATTCATGATTCAAAGGCAAAATTACAAATACATAAGAACTGCTTTTCATTAAATTATATTTAAAATAAGACTTATCAAACAGCATATAATTAAAGAATTGTAGTGCTATTTACCCTTTTATTGACACAAATAAGCACCAGAGAGTTATCTTAAGGGAGGGCAGTGTTTGTTTTTGCTTGTAATTTCCAAGGTTTTGACACCCAGCCATCTGACCCTCTTAATCTGGGCTCTGGCAGGATTACACCAAAGAGGAAGCTGTTCACTTCATGGGGGAGAGGGAGAAAACACTGAGCCTGGCATTCCAAATCACCTACAAGTCTGAAAATATTCGATAGATGGTCTCCCAGAAGCACCATGGCTGGGAAGCAGGCTTTTACCACACTTGGGATACATTCAGGATTCTAAGGTGTAGAAGACAATCTGTAGTTTTAAACTCCTATAGCAAGAAGAGATGCCTAGAATACACTCACTCTAGTTCATTTCAATAGTTAGAGAATAAAAGAGCGAAGCAAATTCCAAACAATATGAATAAATATTGAATTAAACAAAAACTAAATAAGAAAGAAAATGGACAAAGTCAAAATTAATCTTTAAAAAAAATCAACAAAATGGATAACTCCCAAGTTACTGTTGAAAAACTTAAAAAACAGATACTCATGACCAATATCAGAAATGAAAGTTCCATATATGTTAAGTAATAATAAAGTAATATGAAGAGAAAATTAATGAAATCTATAGCACCACGTTCACATACATCAACACATGCACCACATGCACACTCACCCTCATACACATACAACCCAATATACACACCCAATGCATACACACACACACAGACCACCACCACCACCACCACTAGCTATGCACACAAATAACATTATTCATTGATGAATTTTATTAAACCTTTAAAGACTATGAATTCTGAATAAGATTGCCGAAGGTTAATGACATCTTAACTCTTTTGTGAAAAAAGGAATAATTCTAATATTAAAGCTCAAAAATGGTTGTACAAGTAGAAAAATTACAAGTTGATACTCTCAGGGATGTAGGCTTGAATTCATTCTTCATAGTTTATCATGGACAAATGGTGTTTATTTCAGAAATTAAACATCAGTTTAATGTTTAAAATTAATGCAATTAATTCATATTATCAGAATAAAGAAAATAGTTATATGAGCATGTCTGAAGGGTATGAAAATGCGTAACTGACCCCTGTCAATCGTATTCAAATTATTCAGAAGTTATGAGGGAAATTGGATCTTTTGAAATTAATAAAAGATAAATTACATAGGTAACATAGTTATCCATTATGCAGAATTCCCCAAACACTGGGAACAAGGGGGAAAAGGAGGCTTTTGTTATTTTTAAATATACTAGTTCTGTAACCACCAAGTTAGCAAGTCGCTGGCAGGAAGATGGCCAAGGAAGAAACACAACTCTCTATCTGCAGAATGCACAGTTGTTTAAACAGAGTATTCTCAGAAACCTTTCAAGTGGCTTTAAGAACCACCTAATGCATTTAGCATCTCTGTACAGTCTGAGGCTAATGAATAAAATTACATGGATACATATTTTCACATATATTGAGAGGACAGACGATGCTTGTAACAATGTCAAGATTAGAAAACATAAATGTATATAGCAATGGGGGAAGTTTTGTGGAGATGCTAGAAAAATATTTTCATAATGTACTCCTCTATTGCTTGCATAAGGGTTTATACAGATTTCAAATTAACTTGAAAACTCACAAGCAAATTCAGACTTAGACTGTCATGAAAATGACTTCTGAACTTCCTGCCTGGGACACAGTAGAAAAGGCCCAAGAATCAAAGGCTCAGTTAACCTATGAGAGTCAAGAATCAGACCAGCAGAACACAGAGGATAAAAGTTGACGTTTTCCACAGTCTGTACTGAAAACTAAACTGTAATCTCTGACACGCTAAAAAAATAATAATCTGAGGTAGATCAGGAAACACCATAGCTGAAATGTATCATTTTTAGAGAAATATGTGAACTAATACTTTGATAACTTGGGGGAAAGCAAGTGATTTTAAGAGTTCAAAAGAGGATGAGCATGATAAAATTATCTTTTGTCAGAAGTAAGACAGTTTCAGAACTTCAATGGCTATGATGTGAAAAATAAGTAAATGATTCACTTAGAAAGAAATACTTGAAAATAGTATTCAACGAAGGCCTAATAATTAAGATTAGTTTAACAAATAGTTGAACATTTAACTGAAGGAGAGATAAACCTGTTTTTTTAGGATTCCAAGTGTGGAATCAGAATAGTCTTGTGAGAGAACAGGTGAGGTTAATCCACTAGAAGAGCAACCACCTCATGCAGGAGCTTAATTGTTGCCAGCTGAAAAGATCCCGTGAACAGACTCTGGGAGGAGATATATAAATGAGCCAGAACTGGAGGCGGGGCTTTTTGGAGACTTGGGATAGTTTTGGCTGTTTGTTGCTGCACTTTGAGATGCTCTTAGAGAGAACCGCTGAGGGAAGGCTTCGGGGCTCCGCTCCTGCTGAAGTTCTGGGTTCTGGTTACCCCAGGTTCCAGCAGAAGAATTCCTGCTTCTCACACCAGGAGAATCATTCCTCACAACTGATATCCTTACGGTTTTGTTATTGTGTCCATTAATCCTCATTTCCTATTGTCTTTGGTTAGTCGGGTTATCGGTGACGTATGCTCGGTCACTAAGTTGTTAATAAAATATATTGGTTAAGAAAATTGAGTCTACATTTAACTTTTACAGCTTAATAATAAAAGCTGAAAGCATGGGAATGGGTTGCATGGATAGTTGCATAAATGGCCCATAAATACACCAAAGCCATGGGAGTCTTGTTCTCATTGAAATCTGAGCCACAATCACAGTGAGAGATATAGGTCATGTGACCTCCTGTGGCTAAAATTAAAATGACTGGCAATACTACAAGTGCGCATGGATATGCACCAAGTGTTTGAGTATATTGTTAGTGAGAGACTGAAATAGTACAGCTGTCTTTTAAGTCTACTTGGCAGTTTAAAGAGTTAAATGTAAGCCCATCATAAGGTATAGCTACTTCAAGGCAATCATCCAGTCATGTATATGTCATTAGCTACATATGATCATTGGGACATTGTAAATAACTATTCTCTTGGCTTTATGTATGACAGAGAAAGCTTAGAAATAGGCCAGGTGTCTATCACAAAGTAAGTAAGCAGACTCCAAAATGAAATATTGGGATTGGATAAAGACAACCAATTGCTAATATATGAAAATTAGAGAAGTCTCAAAAATAACATGCAAACCTCAAGAAGCTTTACGTTAATGGTATTAATACAGACACTATGATATCTATTATACATAATTATGAAATAAGTAAAGAAATCCATGGCACTAGCACACAACCAAGTAACAAGTAACAGAGATCAGATGCTGGGTTTATTGATAGCATTGGAAGTACAGGTGTGTGCAAGAGTCACTGAGTGCCTGCTCAGCAGCACTACTCTCTTCTGTGGCAAATTTCATAGCAGAAAGTGAGGATGCTGAACAAACATTGAGCTCCAGGGATTTCCACACTGAATATTTAAAAGGACACTAAGCCCTCGATGGGGAAACGGATAATGGATGCACACATAATAAAATTGCTGCATTGAAGTATCAGTTGTAAATGCATGCTGCGACTACAATGACACTCCCTTTCAGTGTTATTGTACATTTGGCATCTTCATCGCGTTCTTCTACTTTATGACCGCACTGCTTAGACTGGACTCTGTGAGCAACAAATAACGCAATAACGCATGTGGAGCAATCAATCGTCGTGTGGGGCTTAGTGTATTGTGGGTGCTGAGTCAGTTAGGATGGTTGGGGTTCTTTAGAAGAATCAATGCAATGTTTATGTTTCAAGGAATTTGTTAGGCTCCCTCTCAGTATTAGAGGCTGGGCACTCCTGTGGCGGCTTACGCAGAGAGATGGGAAACAAGGAACTGCTCATCCAAGGAGCTGGAGTCCTCAGAGCAAGAGGAATCAAGGATGCAGCCTTGCTAGAAAGCTCAAGGACGGGACGCCCTTGGGCATCATCACACAGAGGCCCCTCACATCCCTGCTGTTGGGCTGGTTACCTAGGAAGAATATTCATAGGTCTTTGTTTTGATCCCAAGTGTGGGATGGGGAACAGACTTGTGAGAGAGCAGGTGATGTTTATCCACTAGAAGACGAACCACCTCATGTTGGGCCTTGGGTTTTGCCAGCTGAAACACATCTTAGTACAGACTCTGAGAGGATATATATATATCCTCATATATATATATATGAGCCCAAAAGTGGATGTGGGGCTTTTTGGGTCTTGCTATTGTTTGGCTGTTCATTGCTCTACTTCAAGACACTCCTAGAGAGAACCGCTCCAGAGAACGCTTCAGGGCTCTGGGTTTCAGCTGCTTCTCTGGGTTCTGGTTACTGTTCCAGGTTCCAGCAATAACTTTGGTGGAGTTGCTGGTCTGCTGAAATCCTTCCGACAATGCTAGGGGAATTGCGCCAGGAAACTGAGTATAAAAACGGTCTACTTCTCCTGTTCCCATAAATCTCCTTTCTCTCCTATCTAGGGTAGGTGGGTTGGAAAGGAAGTATAAGAATTAAAGAACCCCAAATAAAGTAGGTTTGGAAAAGGTCGAGCTACACATAGGGAAGCAGCAAGTTATGCCTGCTGAAATTCACTGGACTATTTTTTAATATCTATGTATGGAGGATTGATTGTGAAAGAGGGACATCTCCAGTGCTGAGGATGGTTCAGTGGATAAAGGAACTGCTATATAATCATGTGGACTGGAGTTGAATCCTCAACAAACCCACCCACAACCTGATGATGGGTCAGTCTGCCTGTAATCCTAGCCTTTGGGAGGTAGAGATAGTACATTCCCAGGCAAGCTTACTAGTTAGTCCATGCCAACCCACACACTCTAAGTTCAGGGAGAGAACCTGCCTCTGTGATTAAAGGAACAGGAGGAAGACACCCAATGTCATTCTCTGGCTCCACATCCACAACATGAATCCATATACATGTGCCTAAACACAGGTGAGACATGTTTACACACATGTACACTAATACACATACACATGGAGAGAGGGAGAGAAGAGGTGAGCATCACTCTGGGAATGCCCCTCAAGAGGAAGGCAATGGGAGCACTGTCTGTTTTCCCCTCCTGATTGTTGCAACAATGATCTCATGTGCTTGCTTTGCAGTAAACAATGTATTTGTAATCATTGCTTTTGGGGGTCCAGTGGGCTTCATTAGCAACAGGACTCTGTATCTGCTATCTCTAGTACAAACTCAGAATACAGTTTCCTTTAAATATATTTAGATGGGATACATTACAGCATGCAGGATTGTTTTCTGAAGAAGAGACAGATGGTAGAGGCATCTGCAGCCATCGCTGGAGGTCATGCCCAGAGGACTGTCATCTCAAGAGACCATAACATCTCCCAGATATCAGGAAACAACTGATTTTTGATCCTGCACTGGAGCTTGAGCTCACCTAAACTAGTAGCCTAGAAACTCAATTTTGGATACCCAACACAATCTATTTTCTTGAGATATATTATACAAAGGAAGTCTACTCTAAATACCCGATTGGCTTAAAAGCAGCATCATAGTTTTCATTTGCTGACAACGGATAACTGTGATCTCCCACACAGGTATTGATTAGAATATTGTGAGCAGTGTTCCGAAGCTCTGCCAGACCGAAGCATGCACCTGCCTGCAGACACATCACGCTGTCTTGGTGGGAACATTATGAAATGCATATAGTAACTTAGGAAAAATGATGAACAACCCATAGGTTTATTGTAACCCAGCACATTCTCCAAGGACAAGTTAGGGTTCAGAAACCTTCCATTCACTAGAGATAGAGTTTTTTCTTAATTTACAGCATCTAGAACTCTGAAAACAGAAGCCACACATGGCACCACATACCTGTATTCCTGGAATTTAGGAGGAAGAGGCAAATGTATCTACTGTTCAAGATCATCTTCAACTACATAGTGAGTTCAAGACCAGCCTGGGCTACAGAAGGCCCTGTCTCAAAACAACAGTAAAATATTATGAAATATTATCATTATATTTCTGATGTGTGGAAAAGTTGATATCAGATATTCATGGTTAGTATAACCTATAGATATATGTGTGTATATATATATATATGTTATTAAACAAAGGAGTTAATATAGAATACTGGGTTTGTGATACAACAAATGAGTTAAGCCTTTTCCAATATCATTATGCAAAATGGTTCACATCATTTCTTAGGAGTATGTTATTATCCCAATTAAATTTGGCATACTTGGCCTGGATCAATGCACAAGCCATGCCCACTCACAGAATCACAATAAAGAAAACACCTCTTAAAACTCTAGGGACACTACGCATCTGCTTCGTCTGGCCGGCATTTAGAGTGTCAGCGTGTGCTTTTCTTTGTCGATGCCTTGGTTGCTTATGTTCTCCTATAGTCACTTGCAGGATTCTTTTCACATGGCAAAGGCATCAGTGTGTTAAGCACAGTGCAGTGTGGGAAGGTTTGAGTTAGTCTAACAATAGGATTATGTGGGACTAAGTCATGGAATGCCATGCTTGGTGCCTGTCACCTTTGACAATATACATGCACAGGACTTTGCTTGGAAAATTTTCCATTTGTTCTTCACTTCCCTAGATGAACAGCTTCATAATAAGGGTGGGGACAAAAAGCTTAAATGCAGCAAGTCTTAGTGCCTCAAAATCATCTGGTGACAGAATGACAACTCCCTGCCCACAGTTGACATGAAGATACACGGGCATCAGAAGACAATGTAAGTTCAAACCTTTGGCTTCTTAACCTTGACTGCAAGTCTGAGGTTTACTGTAATCTTGGCTTAAATATACTTTAGGAAGTATATAAAGTATTAAATATTTCTGCAAAATAAACTAAAATGTTGTACTAAAGAGCTATAGAAATAATCTTCTATGAAGTTTCATGACATAGGGTGATGGGTGAGTCATAATCAGTGGGACACTAAGAGAATGCATCCCTAAACACTCTTGCAGGGACATCAAAGGAAGTAGGAATTTTAGGTATTTAAAGAGATCAATCTATGCTTCAAGCACTGAGAAGCCCTGTGCTCTGGAATTTGCACAGATTTTGTAGCTACTCCGCACACATCAGCTACCACTTTTCTGTTTCAGGTTCACACCCATCCATCAGACAAGCAGAAGTAATCCCGCTCGAACAGACTGACGAGAACCAGTCCTACCCACACTGGATTAGATGTTGGGATGTTACCGACCGCAGAGGTCGTCATTATTGAGTCCCTAAGCATAGAGAACAAAGGCTCATGGGTTAATTCTTGGCTAGTCTGGGGCTGTGTTTACTCACAACATTATGTGCATGTGTGAGAAGATATGTTACAGAGGCCAAACATACAGAGAAAACATCTCTTCTGCTTTGTGGATGCATATGCATATGCATGTTGTGTGCACAAGCATGTATGTACAGGCATTCGTGCCTGTGTAGATGGAGTCAGAGGTTAGGTTGGATATTTCTCTCTCTCTCCCTCCACCTTGTGCTTTGAGTCAGTGTCTCTCAATGAATGTGGAGTTCACTAGTGTCTAGGAAGGCGACCAGTGCATCCGAGGTTTCTTCTTATCTACTTCCCCAGGGATGACACCACGTGTGTGCCACTAGGCCTAGAATTTTACTTCGGTGTTTAGAATCTGCACTTAGGTCCCTGTGCTTGCTATGCCAAGTCATCTCCCAAGCTCAAGGCTAATAATTATAAAGTGAATTAGGAAAAGGTGAAGTCAGGGGCATGGGTCACCTGTGAGAGCCTGAGCTCTCCTGTCTTTTGAAGGTCAGCGTTGCCACCTATCCTGTGACTGAGCTGGAGTCACTGCATGTTCTCATACCGTTCAAGCAAATAGCTGAGAGTGCATTGAAATATGAGATCTGAATGCATCCTGGCCTTGCTAGAGAGTGTCCTTCTGCTTCTGTGGGAGGGGCTTTTGGACCACTGACACTGTCACAATCTGGGAACAAAAAAAACTCACTCAAAATAGAATTTTAACCTGTTATAGAAGATCACACGTGTAATCCTGACACTATGAGGCAGACACAGAAAGATTGTGAATTCTAGGCTAGTGTGGGATTCAAGGTAAGGCTGTGTTTAAAAAACAAAGGAAGAAAGTAAAAAGTGGCTTGAGTGTCCTAATGTTTAATATATCCGTTGAAGTAACAACATATATTCCTTTATATCACAAACATGGGCTAAAGTTGCTTTTTAAAAAAGCAGCTAGTATTTAATGAATTAAAATTATTGCTGGACAAAGGGAAAAAGAAAGCATAGAGAAGAAGTCCTCTCCTGGAAGTCCTAATGCTGTGGAACATGGGCACACTATAATGCTCTAACAGTGGGGCAGAGGAATGAAAACTCTCCCAGATTCCTAAAGGCAGCCATAACTCATCTGGGCTTGTTATCAAGCGCACATTATCTGCTGGGAGTTCGGATCCAGAGTCAGGGCATAGCCAGCTTATGTAGGTCATAACTACATGCTGGATGGCCCAGATGAATGCTACAAGAGGAAGGGTTAGCTCACAGGCTTTGTTTTCAGAGTTTGTTTTCAGATTCTCTCATTCTCCCATTTCCCATCAGGCATGATATCCCAGCATTCACTCTGCCAGTGATATCTTGCCAGCCACCCAACCCTGCAAAACAACAAGGTAGGAAACAAATAAGTAGCGTTTGGTGGGACTTCCAAGATGATTCATTATAGCAAACTTGGATGACAATTGCAAAGTTGAGCTGACCAGAAGTGCTGTGTGTGGCAGGCATACAATATCGTGTGAAGTGAGTGCTTTGAATTAGGAGAAGCACAAACTCGGCGTAATAGCTACTATATTCAAAGACAGCTCAGATATATTTCTTGGAACTGTGGCCCAAAATAGAATTGCAAACATATTAGTGAACAATAATGTTTTTGTTTCCATTGCACTGAACCAAAGAGAGAAAGCAAGTTCTACATCAACAAATACTATTTCCCAAGGAAACTATGTTGCAAGATCTCAGTTAGGATGCTGCTATTGGCCAACACCCAGACCTATCTCACCACAAACTCAGAGATGGAACACCAGGGAGAACTACCAAAACATCAACATGCAAGAAAAGTCAGAAGATTTTTATTTACTTGATATTGTTGTAATCTTGACACCTGTGTTATTCTGGAGTGGTGAAGGCCTCCGTTATCAGAGAGACTGGTCTGGGAGTCTTGCTTATCTCTTCAGCAATCTTTGCAAAGAATGTGGTATCCTGAGCAGCATAGTGCGACACACCTTTGTGCAGGGCGCTGAAATTGGGGCCAGCTATCCAAACTCCACAGAATTGTGGGTAGGTTTTTCTGGTATGTACATCTTCTCAGAATTCAAAGTGGCCTGTGTGGGAGATTTTCTTTATTATTATTATTATTATTGAGTGCAGGGGTATCTGGGTGCACATGAGTGAGAGAGAGAGAGAGAGAGAGAGAGAGAGAGAGAGAGAGAGAGAGAGAGAGAGAGAATATGAGAGCACAATAGAGAAGTAATCTTGGCAGAAGATTGGTTTTCTTAAATTATTTTTACACACTTCATGATTAATTATTGACAAAAATCTCTTGACCTGTGTCAATGCCTGTTTTCCTCCTAGCAAAATAAAATCAGCAGAACAGAGAATCTACTTGCTTTGCAGGAATATTTGTGAAGCTCTGCAAAAAATTGCTTTAATTATTTTTATAGCCTGTTTATTATGTCTTCGAGAATTTTCTATAATGTATTTTGATCTTAATCCCCTCCTCTCCTTCAAGATGCATCATCTTTGCTCTTATCTCTCTACTCACCCAAGTTTACGTTTGTTGTTTGTTTATTTTTGTCCCATTAAGTCTAGTTCTTATTGGCCAGCTTCACTGAGAGAAGACCTGTGAGACTGTGATTGACCAACCATGCGTCATATCATTAAGAAAATCTACCTTTTCATCTCCCAGTGACTAGAAAATACCGAAAACTTCTCAGCTAGTACACACACACACACATACACACACACACACACACACACACACACATACACACACACATAGTGTAATCCACGTTTTGTGCAGGGCACTGAAATTGGGGTCAGCTATCCAAACTCTACAGGAGTGTGTGAAGGTTTTTCTGGTATACACATCTTCTCAGAACTCAAAGTTGCCTGAGTGGGAGATTTTCTTTATTATTATTATTATTATTATTATTATTATTATTATTATTATTATTATTATT
>OU015746.1:70540101-70562232 GCA_907169655.1 Acomys percivali | reverse complement strand
ACACACACACACACACACACACACACACACACACACACACACACACAGATTGATTGATTGATTAGATTTTAAAAAGAGAGATTAGATGACTATGTTATTCTGGGCCACCCTATTATAGCCACAGCATGCAAAATCATGTTTGCTTTACTCCTGAGCTCTTTGTTTTTAAGCCTCTTACTTTTTGTCTTCTTTTCTTTTTTAAACCTCCAGTTGCTGTTTGCTGGCTCCATGCTGATTCTCTCTCCAGATCCCACCGCCATGGTTCTGGCCTAAGGTGAAAAGATGAAAGGTTTAGGTGGCGGAGGTGACATAACTATTGCCACTCTTCCTGGTGTGCATTTGGAGCCAGTTTCCTCTAATTCAAAATTTGGAAAGTTTATCGTGGAACTCTGGGATTCTTCAGGGAAAACAAAGGACAGTCCTCTTGTTCCCACTAGAAGAGTCTGTTTGTGAAGTCTTCTGATGCAATGAGCACCATGTGGGAAGAAAGAGAGGATTCAGAGCATCATAATAGGCACAAAAATAGGGCCAATTTTCACATTACAGATCTAAATTGGAAAGGAAGGAAATAAAGACATCAGTGGATAAAATTAATGTAATTGGAGAATACTGTAGCTAGAGTATTTGTTTGCTCTAATCTTGTACACGATATAAAAATGTTGCTGCAATGGAGCCCAGCTGCAAGTAATCACAGCGAGAGGCCAAAGGAAATCAACAGAGATGCTCTGTGAAAGAGGCAGCTGCCTGCAAAGCTTTGGCTTGGAAGAAAATAGACAAGCAACAGCAATACCGTGTGAAAACAATGTTGCAACTCTGAAAATCTGTATACCTGCACTAAGGCACTGGTGATGAGAGCATGTGCATAGCTCCACAATCTCCATTCCCATGGCAGAAGTACCAATTTGCATAAGGATGGGCCCCATCACCCAGAGGGCATTGAATGTGGAAAGCCTTTTAAGTGTGTCTCTGTACCAACGGAGAAGGGAACCCATCTGTCAGTGTATCATGTAGTCTGGGAATAAGCGATCTTTCATTATTTATACTTAAAACACTTGCTTATTTTCTTCCAAACTTCAAAGATTATCAACAAAGCTGTCATTGTTAAGCATGACACAACACACAGATTTCAACCAGTGGACGAGCCATATATTCCCACGTCTTTAGAAATTGAGAATATTCTATTGACTCAAGAATGGATTAGCCTTAGGTATAGACATCTTGCTGGTAAATGAGAAAGCTCATTATTATGGCTTGGATTGTAAATGTCCCTCAAAGGCCCATTAATTGAAGCATTCCTAGGATCTAGTGCTGTTGCAAGGTAGAAGAGCTTTTGAGAAGGGAGTACCTTAGGGAAGGGAACCCAGTGGGAAGAAGTTGGGTCACTGGAGGTGACCTTGAAGGGAATCACAGCTACTGGGCTCTTCCTGTTTCTCTGTTCACTTCCTGACCACAGTGAGGCAGGAACCATTGCTCCACCATTGACTTGGCACCAGAATGTGCTTTCCTCTTCTTGGACTAAAACCAAGGAAGCCAGTTGGGTAGGAACTGAAACCTCCCTAGCCAAAATAATTCTCTCTTATTTCTTAACATTATGAGCTCGGGTATTTTGCTACTGTGATGGAAAAAAATACATCTATTCATGGTTTAATAAAACTGGTGTCTTTCTAGGCACGATCTTATTGGAAGAATGAGTGCTTACTCCTGACTGTACCTGGATTTGCCAACACTACCTGATGGTATTTTTCTCACTCATGTCATAAGGAGGCATGCTTGGTTTCCACAGGATGAGTGAGGCTTAGCTTATTCAGTCATCAATCATTATCCAATATTTAACAGGGGTGCTTCAGTAACTTTATTTTGTTCTTCAGGGACATCCTTCCATAGCCTAGGCTGGCTTGATACCTACAGTCTAGGCAAGAATGCCTTTGAACCTCTTCTCCTCTTGTCTCTACTTCCCACATTCTGGATTGCAGGCAAGTGTAAGGTAATATTTTTTTTAATACTTTTGATCATAAAGTATTAATCTGGAGTAAATTCAGATGTCAAATTTGCATGGCTTTTAAATGCTTCTGTTCTCTGTTCCCTGTCCTCACATTCCTAGCTGATATATTCTTGGTCTCAACTGACTCAGAGCATGCTTCATACAGAGCATCTGCCACACAGTCTTTGTTTTCTTTGTAGAAATACTCATAATGTAAAATCAGCCCAATGCCATTAGATGACATTTGATCACTTGATCTATTCCAAAATGCGGTATCAGGGAAACCCCTCTCCTCTTTCTTGGTAGTTCATATTTTTCATGGGTAAACATCAGCAGTGTTTGGGGGCTCAGTATATATTTTTGAATAAGCAGCTGAAAAGTCTCCATCATGAATTTTAAATTTGGAAATCATTTGCTTAACAGATGTCAGGACACTTCTAATAATTTGCTAAGACTTGCAGGTTCTTGTGCATGTGTGGTTATTTGCATTTTAAAAACATGATTTAAGAATCTAGTTTTAACCCCTTAGCTGGTGTTTAAAGTGTGTGTGTGTGTGTGTGTGTGTGTGTGTGTGTGTGTGTTATAGTGCCAAGGCAAGCAATCCCCCACTGAGCTATATGCCTAGCCCTAATCCGTTTCCAGATTAACATTTACTGACAAGTTTACTTAAGAACAACATACGAGTTAAAGCATACATTTTTCTATTTAGCTTAGTTCCAAATTGGATCTCCTACTTCCTAAATACGACAGTAAGTGGAGCAGTTAATCTTTTCATAGCTCCATCTTTCTGAAGTAGACATGATAACTCATACAACCTGTACTTGTGGAATTGACATGATGATGGATTCAATATCATTTAATCAAAGTGCCTCACATGTTAGAACTTTTCCCAAACTGTAGCTCAGGTGCTATGAAACCTATCATGCATGCTCAGTTCTTGCCAAAGTTCAGGCACTACAAACCATAATGCACTCCACCTAAAACTGAAGTGAAGTTTTAATACTCACGTAAATTACAGGATAAATATGTTATGTTATAGACTTCCCTCCTGTTTTACTGACGTAGAATTGATTCAAAACTAAAATTTTATGTTTTCTAATGCAATATTTTTGTATAAGTGTATACTATGAAATGAATACCACAGGAGAGTGAATCAACATTTCTATCGATTCACAATTTATCTGTGTGGCATGCGTGTCTGGTGTATGTATGTACGAGGCTGTGTATGCTCATTAGCATGTGTGTGCATTCATGTTCATGTGTGTAGTTGTGTGCACATGTATGTATGTACACATGTATGTGTATGTATAGAGGACATTTACAACCTACACTGAATGGCTTTCAAGTACACAATATTATTGGTTATTGGCTATAGTCAGTGCACTGCACATAGATCTGAAAAACTCATTCTCTTGTCTAAACAAAGCTTTAGAATCTCTGAACAACATCTCACGGTTTCCTCATGTTCCTCACTCCTTGTAGATTCTCTATAGAAAGTGAGATTTGAAGCACTTTCCTTTCTGTGTCTGTTTTTTCCCTTAGTGTGAGGTTCTCTAGGTGTATCATGGTTTGAATGAGAGTGGCCCTCAGAGGCCCATATGTTTGACTACTTGGTCTCAGTTGGTAGGACTCTGTGGGAAGCATTAGGTGGTGCCGTCTTGTTGGAGGAAGTGGGCGTGTCACTGTAGGCATGCTTTGAGGTTTTAAAAGAACATCAACATTTCTAGTGTGCCTCTCTCTCTACCCTCCAGCTTGTGGATCAAGATGTAAGCTCTCAGCTGGTCCTGCCTTTGCTCAGTCATCATGGACACCAATGCTTTTAACTCATAAGCCCTGAATGAAATGTTTCCTTTTATAAGTTGGTCATGAGGTTTTGTCACAGCAATAGAAAAGTAACTAAGACAGTGAGTGTGCATGCGTGCCTATAGATGAATATGAATATTCACATATGCATGAAAACCCATGGAGACTAGTAGAGGGAGTCAGATCCACTACAGCTTCTGGGAACTGTAGAAAGCACTCTTAACCACTGAGCCGTTTCTCCATCTCTCTAACTCTTGGATTCATTCAATTTGTTTGTGATAACAGAATTTCTCTCTTTAAGGTCTTTGTATAGTTTTCCTTCCTGTAGATGGCCCTTTTTTTTTTATCTTTCAATAGATTTACCAGTCAACTTAAGCTTATTCTATTTTGTTTTTAAATCTGTTGTATCTCTGCAGTGTACATGGAGGAGGAGATATCTCTTGACATTCTGACTTGATTTCTTTTGTATACAGGAGTGAGATTCCTTATATTACACAGTAGCTCTATTGTTAACCTTTGAAGGATAGTCATACCATTTCTAGAATGGCTCCACTAGCTTTATCCTGCCATCAGTGTATAAGGAAGGCTTTCCTTTTCTCCAAGGCTTCACCAACATTGTTATTGTCTTTTTTTGAATAGGTATTTCAATGGAGGAGAGGTGATAATTCATATAATGGTTGTTGCTGACCTTCACTGTGACAGGATCTAGATTCACCTAGCAGACAAGGCTCCAGGCTCACTCCAGGCTCACTCCTGACAGCTTATATATACTTAGGCTAATTAAGGTGGGGGATAATGTAATTAGGGTGATTGAAGTCAGAAGTCCCACCTTAACATGGAGGTGTCATTCCACTGGGTGGAGCTTTGCACTGATAAAAACAAAAGGGGGAGGGGAAGCAACTTGATTATTAGCATTCATCTCCCCATACCACTTCCCGACTCCGTGTGTGTGTGTGTGTGTGTGTGTGTGTGTGTGTGTGTGTGTGTGTTTGATACTGTGCTAAAGATTTGATCTATGTTTATTGAATTTGTTGGCTTATAATCTTTTATTTTTTTTGAGACAAGGTTTCTCTGTGTAGCCTTGGGGGTTCTGAAACTCTCTCTGTAGATCACACTGGCCTCCAGCTACAGAGATCTGCCTTTCCATACATCCCAAGTTCTGGGATTAAAGGTGTGTTCCACCACTACCACCTGGATTGATTTGTAATTCTTTATAAATCATTAAGACATTCATCCCTGATTTTTTTTTAAAACGGTAATCAATTTTTCTGGAGGATTTTTATGCTTTTACTAAAATGATTCAAGGGAGTCACATATCTTGTATTGATACCTTGTCTTCATTAATAAGTAAATGACAATAAATTCTAAAAAAATTCTATGAGATTAAAAAAATCTGATTTTCAAAATATGCCTTACTGCTCACCTGAGTCTTTTAATAGTCTTTTGTTGTAGAAAAAAATACTTGTCAAATTAGCTTTAAGTTGTCATCAGCATTGTCTTGTCACAATATATCCTCAAAATTGAAGTGGGTGTTAAAACCCTATGTAATAGTTACTTTCTCATACTGTAGCAAAACATCTGGAAAAGCAAATTATGGAATGAAGGGTCCGCTGTGGCTCACAGATGAAGGGTACAGCAGAGTGAGGAAGGCACCACACAACGAAGCGAGAGGCAGCCAGTCACACTGCGTCGGCAGCACAGGGAAAGAGTGCAGTACTCAACTCACTTTCTCCTACTCACTGAAAGACTCGAGCCAAGAAAAATGTGCTGCTCATGTTCACAGGGTTCTCGCTTCCTCTGATAACCCTTTCAGGACACTCCTTCCTAGATACACCCCAAGGTCTTTGTCCCTGATGATTCTGAATCCATGGACATTAATCATCACCCACACAGCTGCTGTTCACCCTGTACACACATATCGCGGGCCTGTTCCACCCGGCTCATAAAAGAAAACAAATTTGTTTGAATAAATAAAACAAGAACAACCTTTTCTGGTTAGCCAAAATGTTTGTTTTCTTTTTTCTAATAAATACATCAAACCTAGATTTTGCCTAAATCTTATGCTTGATTGAGCACATGCCCAAGGCCTGAAGTCCAGATTATATTTCCACCTTAATATATGGACAAAACTTTTCAAAAATACTAAAGATAAACAAGAGAATAAGGTGTTCTGTCTCTGAGCCAAGACTACGCACACCGTGTGTTTCCATTTCTGTCCTTGGTGGCACAGCTCATTGCAACTGGGTTTTACTTAACAATAGGAAATACTCATATCTTGTGCGTTAGTTTAGATAGTCTAAGCAAACTGAAAATGTGTTACGTAGAGAAGCAAAAGTAGCATTTCAGAACTGGAATAACAAGTCAGCTCCATCAGGGGGAAGTGAGTTAATTAAACTGCCACGTTGGCTCTGGTGTCCTTCAGGGGCACTTTCCTAGCCTCAGACTTCGCTTGTATACTTAACATTTCTTTCTCGTTTACAAAAGAAAGGAGCATGTCCCCTTCAAGAATGCAGAAGAGTGAGAGTGACAGTAGCAATGAAACCAGAAAGAAAATACTCTTTAGAATGGTGCCTACTCTAAGAGGAGATGCTTTTCAAACTGTCACAACAGGGAGAAATATGAATTTCCTAAACTTAGATTCCTGGGTGTTTTGAGTCTTAACTTCTTTACTAATAATTTCTGGGAGCCATTCCCTAATACGGAGCACTTTATCTTAGAATTAATACCTGCCTCAAGACTCCCAGGAACGGAATGGAGACAAATCACTGCCTTAGGAACAGGGGAAAAGGGACTACAGTGTCCAGCTTGTAAAGATGTTTTATGTACAAGCCAGTGAGTACTACAGGAACCTGAACTCTGCCGCTGTGTCAGTGTCAAAGGTTTTCCAGTTACACCTGGAACATGCAAGCAAAAGGTGTCCTTCAGAGTGTTGCATAATGCTGTTCATACACACGCCCTCTGGGCAGAACACTAGAGTTGTGAGCTCCACCAGTGGAAATGTAATGTGGCCGTGTTAACCTTGTTTCAAAGGAAGTTCAGCACGACTCACATGGGTTATGGTAGTTATACTATTACAACATGCTCACACTCACACATGAGTATAAAACCTGACACTAAAATGATTCTAATATTTCAGGTACACAGAGGAGACCCACAGAAGCCTCAAATGAGAAGAAATAAAGTCTCAGGATATTTTGGTGTGGAATACCTTCAATCAACACATATAAATGATGGAATCTCTCAGGTTATAAACAGTAAACATGATATTTCCAGGACTCAGGTTAACAAGATATTCACTGTCAGGCATGATTACTCTAGGTATAGAATTTCCGGGCTGAAAGCAAATCAGGTCATTTCATTCATAAAGTAGTGTGTGGATTTCTCTAAGTGAAAAATTATGGTATGTGTGAAAAACATGCTTAAAACTAAAACTTCAAGTGAACTTTGTAAACACTGTGGTCAATGGTAGAATATAATTTACCTTTAAAACGAACATATTTAGATCATTCTTAGAGATTCTTAATATATAAGGCAATTTATAACCAGCAATTATTAATATGTACTGATGTTCCAATGGATGAGATCATTCCAAACTGTCTGGGCAGCAGTAAACATGTGATTTCCAAAGATAAAAATAATAAGGAAAATTTGTATCTTACAAGAGTTAGTTGTTAAAGATACCTCAGGTCAAATACAGAGTTATAAGGCATGCTCATCAGACGCAGTGCCACACCATGGAAGTGTGCTCCCGAATCTCTTTGTAGAATGACTGTGGTTTGCGGCTCCATCATGCCTCCCAGTCCCTGCGTGTCCCCACCTGCCTTGGCGAGCTGCATCACTAGGCGTTCTGCATCACCTGAGAAAGAAGTCATGTAACCAGTCTAAAACTCACTTCAGCATGAATTATTGATATCACTTAGTGCTATCGATCCAAAATTAATTGTTATAAATCCACATCCTGCAGATCAATGTATTTCTATATTGCTAGCAATTAAAACTGTACTTTGGTGGGAGCACCTGTGCATTTTCAACAGGGAAAATGAGTTTTGCCTCCATCAGCAACTACACAGCACACAGTGACCTTTCCTTTAGATTCCCTCCATTTGGGCAGATTCAGTTTTTGTTTCCTGTGTCCTGCCAACAATATCCCTGCATTTAGAATTGCTCATCATCTTCAAATTGCGTGAGTTAATTTTTAGGACATCTCAGAGTTTGTTCCAACAGAGAAGAACGGACTCTAACTTGGCTGAGCTGGAGAATTGAAACCAACTGACAGCTAAAATTAAAACACCTCTTCAATATGAAAATATTTGTTTCATCTTATTTTCTATCTTGTCATGTTTGGTTCTTATCTCAAAGAAGCCTGTTCTCTTTTTAATGAGATACAGAATGGAACCAGAGGCAAGGCAAGGGAGGCAGGAAGTAGGAGTGAGGGGGGGGGGGGAAACTATAATCAGGATATATTGTATGAGAAAGGTATCTGTTTCCAATATTTAAAACAAAACTCATGTACAGATTGACATGCAAACAGATAAATTTTTAAAATTCATGTTTCATTGGTTATCACATATCAAGTTCTTAAAAGTATAGCTTCAAAATCTATAAAAATTCCTCCCTAATTGAGTTATAGGTGTTAAGAACTTAAGCCTAGGGTATAAATAATTAATACAGAATCAAAATTAAGGTATCATTTCTTTAGAATTATAAATCAATAGGTACATATGTGTAAATATATATTCAAAAGGGTTTTATTTGTCTATTTATCTGTAAATACTATGGAATGTGTGCTTACTTTAGAGTAAAAATTATCTTTACAAAGAAAAAGGTCAAAAATGAAATAAACTCATTATAATCTTTATATATTAATGTATAGTTAACCATATAGTTAGTTTATGGTTAACATAAAAAGACACTCCAAGGTTATCAATCTGGCAAATTCTATTACTTATTCAAAGTATTAGCAGTTTGTTAAATATATGTAAATCTATACTTCACAAAGGAGACAGTATATATATATATATATATATATATATATATATATATATATATATTCATTTATTTTTTTCCTGATAGTTAAAGAGAATGCTAACTCACATTTTAGCTCTCTAGGCTAATAGCTCTGACACACTAAATGATTAGGACTCCACAGGAGAATGTCAAGAGACCTGATAGGCAGCTCGCAGGTGTAGCTAATGTCCTACAGATAGCTTTAGAGACTAGATGGCTTACATGCGAACCTGCTTTATTGGGCTGGGGCGATGGTTCAGTGTATAAAGCACTTGCCACAAAACTACAAGGACCTGGGTTCAGATCCCAAGCACCCACATAAAGAGCATGACCAGGCAGATTCCTGGAGTTTGCTGGCCAGGCTAGACGAGATATGAAGCCCCAGGTTCAAAGCCCACACCTGTCCTTGGCAAGAGCACAGGCACGCACATGTACACACAGAGATAAAACTTGCTCCCAGTAAAGACAAAATCAACACTTACTTTCAAAATCACAAATTTATCTTACCCTATAATTGTTGAATAGATGCTTTTCACACTTATCCAACCAATGTTTTGGATACAGGGAGTCATCGGAGTCATTGGCAACAAGCAGGTGTGAATAAGCAGACTCTTGGCTCTGTTGTGCTTTGTTTCCCGGACAGCAGTATCACTCATTTTCCTCACTGCTGGGTTCAAACACTCAACGGCAAGCATATAAATGAGGGTTTATTTTGTGTCATTCTTGGAGGGGACGCAGTTGGTCCAAGAAGCCTGCTCACATCTTGGTGGACCAGGAAGCAGAAAGAATGCATACTGAGGCTCAACTTGCATTCTTTGCCCTTTGTAATCCATCCAACCTCCAGCTCATGGGATGCTGCCTTCCACAATCATGTGGCTTTCCCCATTAGTTAACCTTCCCTGAGTTACCCTCGCAGTCACCATAGAGATGTGTCTTGATGTCTTTAGTAAATCTAGATCCAATCAAGTTGGGAACAAAGATTACTCATCACAAGGCCTTAATCATCTAAAAATTGAGAGGAGTATGAATAACAGAAAGATGCAAGTTACATGACCTCCACGGCAGCCTGTTCAGTGGGGTGTGTGCCATTTAGGATGGCTTGGCCCCGCGTAGCTTTATAAGCACTGACTTATTGTCACCCAGGTGACCCCTGTCAATTATAGTCAATCCAGGCATTAACACCTGAAATAAACCCATAAGAATTCTTCTCCAGACCCCAAGTTTATCTCATCTAGAGCTGTGGTTCAGAGAGATTAGATGTCCATGATAGAATGAGAGCATAGTTCAAAGACCTCAAAATCAGAAGCCAAGAAGAGAGCATATCTGTGTATCCTTCCTCTCTGCAATGCTCTGCACCTGTGCCCAGCACTGTGTAAATCTCAGTGGCTTGATGATAAGGGAATCAGAAGATGGAAAGTCATGTCTGCTGCAAACTAGACCAATAGGCTGATGGTGTGAGAATTACAAAAAGCACTGTTTTCCTATGAGTTGACAGATTTTTCATGATGATTCAGCTTCTTGACTTTCTAGGGATTTTTAAAAAATATTTTTATTATTTAATATTATCTCCCTTCTCAGGAATTAAAAAAATCACATTGAGAGGAACCATGATAACAGAATGAGAGAAAGGGGGAGTTTTGCTTGTTTATTTTTGTTTCCCAAAACAGGGTCTCTATATGCAGCCCTAATCGCAGAGCTCTCTGTACAAAGCAGGCTGGCTTCAAACTCAAAGAAGTCCACCTGCTTCTGCCTCCTGAGTGCTGGGATTACAGGTGTGCGCCATCAGAAATTATTTTATTGATACATATCAAGACTCAAAATCATATGCAAGAGAAGAAAAACTAACACAGCCTTAAGAACATTATTTACACTTTACAAAGCAAGGTATACAGTACAGGAAAAGTAATAGTATTTATTTTAATATTATAGAATTGAAAATACTTTGTAAATAGTTTGTACCAAGAATAAATGTAAGTAAATAACTAGACCTTCTTCTTCTTCTTCTTCTTCTTCTTCTTCTTCTTCTACTTCTTCTTCTTCTTCTTCTTCTTCCTCCTCCTCATCCTCCTTTTTCCTATCTATCTATCTATCTATCTATCTATCTATCTATCTATCTATCTCTCCCCACATACATGCATTATGGGTGAACTCTCTCCCTTTATATGTAGGTGTGGAGGCCAGAAGTTAACTTCAGGTGTCCATTCTTAATCTTGTTTTTTTAAGACAGCGTGTCTCATTGAACTTAGAGTTTGGCATTTATGCCAGGGTTACCAGGAAACCCCTTGATCCATCATCTATTTCTCCACTCCCCCAGAACTGAGGTGCACATGTACTGACAATTCCTGGCTTTACTTGATCCTGGGGATTCAAACCCAGCTCCTCGAGCCTGAGCAGCAAGTATTTTACCCGCTGAATCACCCTCCTGCAGCCCCTCTCCTGCATGTTCAAAGCAATATTTGTTTAAGAAGCAGGCTTAGTTTTCAGTGACACAGAAAAGTCCTATCACTCACTTTGTTCCAAAATTATATTAATGGAGTTCGTGTCATGGGAATAAATTAAAATGGGGCATACGGCATATGGAACGAGGTGGTATTTCTGCACTATGCAAATTACCAGAAAACAGTCTCAGTTAGATCCTATCAGTGACCTGCAGGCTGACACAGGGGAGCTTCTGGGGTCCGTGGAACCTTGCAGCAGATGGGTTCATTCAGCAAAGATCATGTGACTGGGTAGAAGCTTCTCTTAGAACCTTTCAGTACCAGTTTAGGAAAGACTGCTGATATATAGGTTAGGATGGGCAATTCCTTGCAGCTATGACACTTTACATTGTATTTAAGTCTCCAAGCTTTCTGTCAGAAGCATAAGTTTAATGACGGGGATGGGGGTGCTTTCGAACTAAACCCATTATATTGGAATATCACATTTTGTAAGCTTCAGGGTCGTCTACCTGATCCCATTGCTCTCAGATGTCTGACCTTTTATTAACATAATGGATAAAATACACCACCAAGGCTTCATATAATCATATTCTTTAAATTTCGACCCTTCTGTCTATAATTTAACAAGCAAGGCAAATATTGGTGTAGGAACATATTATAGACTTAAACAAACCACATTTAAGAACTAGTCTACACAGGCAATGTTAAAATATGCAAGTTGGCACTGGTTTTGTCAATATTTAATGAGCTATGTATTTTAGAAAAGCAAAATGTGTACTTGTAAAATGTATCTAGGATTTGGGTAGTGTGGTAATGTTTATTGTAGGCACTTCCCCTGAAACAATTCAAACAATGTTGTTCATTCTCCTATATCAAACCAAAGCTCATCCCCAAACCAAACCCCATCTTTGCAAATTTACCTAAGAAGGAGAATCTTTGCATTTGTTGTCACTTGGGGTACACCGAAGACAAGCCTAGTTTAAAAAAATAAATAAAGGTTATTCTTATTCTGCACAGGACTTAAGAATTGGTAGAAACATATTCACCTAAAATTTGTAAGCGAAAGAATTATGAAATCATGTATTTGACATCAAAGAGTCTAAATCGCATGAATCATAGTGTGTAAAACGGAGAGGAAAACCACACTAGAAACGAACACTTCTGTCAGCATTACTGTGTTCAACAAGTTTCAAGGTGAGAATCCCCCTGGTTCTAAGAAATGTGTGTTTTAGTTACAAACTGCAAATGAGAGAAAAGGCCACAGTAAGTATAAACTGTCAATAGTCTCTCTTCCCTTCTCTCTCCTTGTGCCCACATCTTAAAATACAACACTAACACTCCAACCAGGAGACCATCAGAGCACCGAGGAAGGGAAGAGGCGAGGCTAAAGAGAGTCAGAGGAGGGAGGCTAGGAAGAGAACATTCTGGGGATAAATCTAACAGGAAATCGCTAAGCGAGGCACAAAGCCAACTGCCATATGCCCTGACAAAAATCTCAGCGCTGAGCAGCCCAGGGAGCGGTTCCGTCATTAGCCCCTCACCCGGCACTGGTGGAAACTCATTTAGCCCCATGCTGGACTTTCATTAGGCCAGTCTCGCATCAGATGCTCCCGTGTCTGGGCTCTGGAGCCTTGTGGACCTTCGCTGGGGAGGAGGCCAGACTCTGAGCCCAGCAGGGGCCCAGATGGGAGCTCCTGGCTGACAGATGCCAAAGGGGCCTCGTGCCATCCTTTCCTTTCTGCGGGCATTCTGTGGCCCAAAACCTTAGGGGTAAGTGGGAAACAAAAATCCTGAAGGCTTTAAACGCAGTTTAAACGTGACTTCTGCTGAAAATAAAATGGATTTGTTGGGGCAGGGGCTGGAAGCTGGAAGAAGAAAAAGAATTTATTTAGGCAAGGGATCATCAGCAAAGAGCTGCCCTGATGGTGGCGACTTCGTTTAACCTCGAGACTGTAATGAAAAGTCAACGAAGCAACGGCTGTCAGTATATTCAAATAACAGAGTTGTGGAATTTTGGAGCACGTTTTTCCTTCTCCCTCATAAGAACGACGTACGAAAAACACCCAGAAGCGAGAAGGAACATTAATACCTGGTGAAGCAGCAGCCTGCGGTCAGAAGGCCGGTGCTTTCTCAGCGAGAACACCTGAAGCAGCACTTCGCAGGCTGAGCTTTGACAAAAGGAAGATTTCACAAATCTCTTGCGTTTGTTCATTTCAAACCTGTGATAATTCTACCAAGAAATCCAGAAGAGGAGTGAGGACATCTTAGTGTTATTCTGTGCAAGAGGAAAAATCATGTTCAATATTTGAGTCACTGGTTATTCCAAATTTCACTATGCTTAGTTCTTCAAAATGCTTTTTTTAGAAATATAGCAGAACCCCCACATGTACCTGTCTGCTAATGTTTTAAAGTTCTATGAATTACAGAACAGACAGTGTATAGTCTAGAACCAGCAAACCAGTTTTTATTCCTTTCTTTTACACTTTTAAGGATTTTATTTTCTCAGTAGTTACAAATACATACCTTCATATATAACAGTTCATGTCAATATAGTCAAATGTATGAAATAATAGTCATGCAAATGACTTCTATTTATTTGCTTTTTTAAACTCTAGTATCTTGGAAGTGTGTTTCTTAAATTAACTCAATCCAAAACAGTAGACTGAAAGGCAAAGATTTTTATCAAAAAGAGAGCTCAGAGAATTTCCCTATTTCATAGTAATTTCAAACAAAATTCCTTCTAAAGTGTATGTTGAGAAGAGATCAAGAAAGCATTACTGATTACACAGCTGTCAGAAGTAGCAGAGGCAGTGATTGGCAGAGTAGCAGGAAAGGGTGTCAGTGGTAAAGGAGCTGCCGTCAGCCCTGTCTTCTGACTCCGGGCCTGGTGGGTTCTGGAGAGCTCTCCCATCCCCTTGCATCTTCTCTGGGCTGAGCTTCGCAGACATCTTTAGGTCCATGGACAGAGGTCTCTTTCCTAGCACACAGTGAATCCCTTTAGAGGGTACTTCTCTTCAGCCGTCTTTACTCCTGTTCGCCAAGGACACTTCGCCTAGGTATGTGTCCATTTGTAGCCATGTTGGCGAACATTGCTGGAGATAGCCCCTTTTACTGATTTTTCTTTCTGAAGGCGGAGAAATGCTGACAGTATCATATACTAGTTTATCTAAATAGCTAAATATCCCCAGCGGGGGAAAGCTACTAAGGTTTAAAATATTCCAGGATGCCTTTATAAGGGGGGAAATGGCACACTAAAGATGGCATGACTCTGAAACACAATCAAAGAATCAGAAGTAAAATTATTGAAACTTTACAGATTTTTCCATCTAAAATAAAGCTTATAAGTCATTGATATTTTAAAATAAGTTTACTCTGATTTTCAGCTTATGAAGCAGAGCCAATGCAGGTATGAACGTGTGTTCGCATCCGTGCACAGGTGTAAAGGCAGTTACCAAACTCACGTTTTGTTTTGTTTTTCTGAATAGGTTCTCTTACCCACATTTGACATCTCTTGCCTGGGATAGCAGCCTAGCTGAGTGCTAGCAAACTGGGCCAAGCCTCTTGGACGCACTACAGGTATTAGTTATCGAGCCTCGTGGCAGCCAAGGCAGGTGGGCTGTGTTGAAGCGCCACCTACCGAAACCTCAGCTCCCCCCATCTTGCCATTCTCAAAGCCTAGCGTTTTACTACATTAACTGGTTCAGGTAGGGGGAAAAAAATCCAGAACAGATGAAATCCTATTTTTGGCAAGCAGAACTCTAAGAAGTGTGTCAGCTTCCGACTTGACTGATTACAGCCGTTTCTCTGTGCGGACGCTTTTGTGAGAGCTCTCGGCTGAAGAGGAGCGTAAGCCGGAGAGACTAGGAGCTTGCATGCTCGTAAACTGGGTCATTTATGAGCACATGGAAGGAAGGCAAAGAGGAAGAGAGGGCAGTTTTCTGAGTAATTCGTATATTTTAATCTGAATGTAATCAGTTTGACCCTCTACCTCCCAGCATCCAACCTTACACATTCACACACTCGGAGCTTTTAATAGATTACATTCCTCCTAATGAAGGTGATTAACTTAACAGTCAGATAGACTTCTGAGCTCAGATTCCTTTAGCTCCTGCCCTCTGTGCTTTATCCTCCGAGCTAAAGTAACTAACAGACACAGTGTGGAGCAAGCGGGATCTCTACCTCACTCTAAAGTGAGACTCGGAATGTTGTCCACCCACCTTGCAAATGGAACAGCAAGTTTGTGATCGACTACGCCGTCTTCCATAACTGAGTGTGATTTTAGAAGATTTTAAAGCAGAATTTATTGTGTCACATTGAGGAAAGAAATTTATTTTCTTTATAAGAGAATTCCTTGCATGTGGACTGTAGCCCTCCTCCCCTGCGAGGAGGCTTGTTTGTGGTGGGGGAAAACCACTTAGTATGACATAGAGGCATCTGAATTTCTGTTTGCATAATTTACGGGCAGGGATATTTTGATTTTCTTCCTACTCGTTTTTTAAAGTTATGGAAGTAGCAAATTCATTCCTCATGGAAGCATAGACTATCTATTTAAATAATACACCACAGGCTAATTCTGGCAGTGCCAATGTAATTTTCTGAAGCAAGATAATTTATTTAATATGTTTTTTAAATAAGCAAAGTTTTGAGGTCTCTTTTGTAAATATATATTTGCATGATGTATGTAGGAGTGGTGCAGAAGTGTGTCTAAGCAGGGAGGTCATTTTTACACTTGAGTGCTAAGGTAACACAGTTGCGTGGGCTCCCCTGCAGACTGTGCTAAGGTAACACAGTTCCAGGGGCTCCCCTGCAGACTGTGATGTTTTATTATGCTGACTTTTAGACTCATGAACTCCTAAAGCTAATACCTCACGCATTACCTTCTCTTTTTTCAAAGTGGCGTGACTCCCACATTACCAAGGATATTTAATTATCAGAGTCCAAAGTAAATCATTTCAAGGGATCAATTTAAAGCAGGGAAGAGTAATGCAGAGTTTAGGGAAATGGTTGGACCCTCTTCCTCCACTACAATTTATATGAATTCATTGTGGTTTGGGTGGAAAAACAACTTACAATTTAAAAAAAATTAGTGATATTCTCTTTCTGTTACAACATTTTAGACTTTTCACTCACTTATTTTTAAGCACACTATTGTTAATCAAACACCAAGACAGGAAAGATATTTTCTTCGAGGCTGTCAAATACAAATAGCCAAAACACTAAGAATGTAAAATTTATATAGTTCCTGATTGTGTCATGATTCTTCTTGCTCTAAGTAGTTTATTGTATACATGTGTAATAATATAAATGTGTGTGTAAAAACATTTTAAAAAACATTTAATAAAAAATTGAAAGTTACACCCAGAGGAATTGTAACTTTAGCAAGCACTGGGGCGTTCCTTTATGGCCTCCTTTAACTCATTTTTACTTAAAAAAGAACAGAGAATGAATCCTACCTATGAGGAAACGTTGTCTTATTTCCAGGCAGTATATGCTTTTCCAGTCTGCCCTTGTTCTGCTCACGGTAACCCCACTCCAGATGGACACTTGTTTCAGATTGCAGCGACGAACCCCCGAGAAAGAGGAGAAAAGGCAGAGACAAGCACAAGGAAATAGCGAGCGCACTGGCGAGATGGATGGCGCTTTGTCTCCAGCGTCTTGTTAACACCCTATCAACAAGTCCTACTGAACTGATCCCACAGGCGACCTCTCCAGGTGGCTCGCCATACGTACTCTTGCTTGGCTTGCCTGAAGGAGATCGCGTCCACACTCCAAAACGGAAAGCACCAGCCAGAAAGCTGTCCATGATCCAAGGTAACTGGTGAGCACAGGCCACACCCCACACACAAGAAGCCGAGAAATAACACAGGCACCAAGCCAGCACCGAAGCAAGGAAGCAGGCGCATTAGGGAGACCCATAAAGCATCCAACAATGGTCTGAAACAGTCGTGCCTGCTTTACCAATCTGAAAATGGGCCTTTTGTGCATGGCTGGAAGATGACTATGTAACGTGAACTTCCACGGAAGGGTTTTGGCTCAGTCGATTCTGGATTTCATTAAAAACAAAAACAAAAGCAAAGACAACCCAGGAAGAAGCCTTGTGAAGTTCCTCTGAGTGAATGGAAAGTACCACCTTTGTGCTATTTATCAGCAGACATCTTCCTAAACTACCACCATTGCCTTGTTTATAAACTATGACTCCCATGAATCCAGAGCTGTCTTAGGGAAGGCTGCAAAGTTTAGTGAAACGCAATGGTATAAGGCCACTGAGGGAGATGAAGCCCAAGGCTTAAATACTGAGGGCTGTCGGGCCCAAATGCTGAGATCCAGGTTCAAGTGATGGACTCTTTCACAAGGAATTAAGGCACAGAGTAACACATTAGGGCACTCCACCTCCTTCCTGACCTCTAAGCATAGGAATAAGCAGCAATACACGCACATGTACATACGACTGATAGACAAGCAGAAGAGGAGAGAAAGATTCATTGTAAGATATGAGAAATCAAATCTCATCCTGCATGTATGCATGCATTTCAAATAGCATAAATAGGGGCTCCCAGGTGTTGCTATAGGAACGTCCCATCAGAGAGATCACACATGGGGAAGAATGAGTGCCATGTAGGTTTGAGGGCCTGCTTTTGGATCCCCAAAACAGGCAGACAGGCAAGAACAGTTATTCTCTGACCTCCACATGCTGGCTGCAGCCCAGGAATGCCTCTTCTCCCCCTGCTTCCATCTCCCCTCCCCCTTCCCCTCCCCCTCCCTCCATGTCTCCTTCTCTTCCTCCCTATCTCTTATAAACACAAGCACAGCGAATACATTTGTATTGAAAATAACTCACTACTGATGACCTATCAAAATAATAATAGACACCTCTAATCAAATACCCTGTATGTGTCAGCATATTTCATATGCATTTGTGTATTGTTTCACACATTACTAACAACTCTATACATACTAAGACGTTTATGAATGAGGGAAACAGGGCCCAGAGAGTTACATATAATTAACAGCAAATATTTGTAAGCCTTGGTATCTATTGGTTAAAGATTTTAAAACGAATCCTTTGATTCTTTTGCTTGTTTTCAAACATGAAAAAATTTAGAACATCATCATAAGTAACTATTTTCAAAGCAATTAGATTGTTTTCTATTCCATTGTCTTCTGTGATTTAGACTTAGAAGTATCAGCATTTACCCTAAATCGTGGGGGTTTCCCTTTATGGAATAGCATAATACAGCTGATGGGAAGAGGACATTCTTATATTTACAAATTAATTTCTACAACTGCTAACATGCCAAGACTACTATGCAAAATACAGTTCATATGTGCATATACCAAAAAGTCGGTAATTAGCTCAAATGAACACCAACTTGACATTTATACTTAGTTAACCATATCACTTTTCTCACCTTCAAAGAGGCAGCATCTTACTAGATGTCCAAATTCCTAACTTTTGTCTTAACAATGGCTTTTCAACCTGCTCAGCACCATCGTGGCCTAATTGTCAAGCTTAAGGCCTTATTGGTGGGTCAACACCTCTATCTAGAGCTTCCTATTAGTTTCTTCTTCTTCGTTCATGCAGCCAACTTTGAGTTCAAAACCCCTGATTGAGGTTCATAAATACAAATTTCAGGCAGCCAGGTATTTCTTGTAATTTGATTATATTGTTTATAATAGATCATAAAGTAGATAAGTTATGCCAACACTGTTTATATGAAAGCGAAGACCGCCGAGTGAGCACAGTTTTGTCTGAGTCACTGTGGTAATCCTACAAAAACCTTAAGGATATCGTTGGTAATTATCTAAATTTGTAAATTAATTTACTAAATTAAGCAGATCAAAGAAGACACTAGTGAGGCTTTTCTTGGATTAAGATATTTGTACTTATAATAATCCTAGCAGATGTGAAGTACAAAAATTTGGTACCCACCCAAGTTATCTGATATGTAAATATTTTACTTACACAGTGGTGGAGCTGGAGCCGAGCTTAGGAAACACCAAGTTTATTCTACCATCTGATCCTTGAGCTGGTGCAACTCAAGGTCACCCAGGCAACCCAGGATTCCTCTCTGGTCAGGGGGAGCTGTGCTTCCTTGCTGTGTTTAATTATTTAGAAGTGAGCAAATAACCATCCTCTAAGTGGAGATATGTTCATAGTCATTTATCTACATCAATCTCTTACTGAATCTGCAGCTAAATAATTTCTATGTGTAGGCAGATTTAGCATCCATGCTTAGGAGGTATAAGAGTGGTCCATGAGTCAAATGAAGCTGTGTGCCACAAAGTCATATCCACCATCATTCTAACATAAGATTGGCTATCTGGTTTACCTGTATCGGAAACAGCATTGACTGTGATTCCCACATTCCAACTTGCTCATTGTAATTATCCCAGCAATTTCAACAGCGCTTTACTATGAAGCTTAGCACATATCAAACACCACTGTAATCTAGAATTACTGACACTATCCTGGGTGGTTACTATATTTTTAATTCCTGACTTAATTATCTTGGGGTATTTTATATAGAACTTAATGGGTATTTACCAAAATAGCACAAAGAGCACAAAGAGTTAAGTTCAATGTTTTCTTTTATTATAATGCTTTCATCCTTCCAACAACAAAGAAAAATAAGCACTCTAAACTTTAGGTAGGAAGAAAAGAAAACGAATCACAAAATAGGTTTTATGGGTGTGTTCAACTTCTGCTCATCATTTTTAAATGCCATTTAAAAACATGGACTTTTTATTTTTATACAAAAGTGTTAAAAAGTGTTCAAAAGACTTAATGTAACTAGAAATGCCTAACTGTTGCATATTGACACCAGAGGACAGAAGTAGATGTTTGCCTTCTTCCACCATGTGGGTCTTGAGGGCCACCTCATGCCATCAATCTTGATGGCGCACACCTTTACCTGGTAAGCAAGCTATCTAGCAGCCTGGGCTGATTATTTTAATAGACACATTTGGACTAATCTGAAACACAGAGTGGTGATTTTCTTTTTTCTTGGTGAGCAGCTAAGGTCCATGGAGACACAACATAGCCTTAACAAGGGGGACACATTCTTAAGGCTGCTCAAAGTATGGTCCCTTAACAGACAGGCGACTGTCCTCAATCTGTACTGAGAATCTTTAAGATCACTATACTGAAATAGAGTCTAAGTGATATTAATGATTCTATGTTATAGTTGAGGAAGCTAAGGAGATAGAAGGTAAATGATGTCCACACTTTTCAAAGAAATGGCAGAGTAGAAATCCTAACCCTAGGCATTTACTTCCATCTTCAGGGTTTAGAACTCCATGTTATTGGATGACATAGGACTGATTATATAGACACTGTCTTCACGATAACAGTACAGTGGGGGTGGGTCGAGGAGAAGGTGCGGAATGTACAGCCTTAAGCCATAACTTAATTGATGGTGAACAATTTTGAGGAAATACTGATCCGTAAAGAAATTTGTTTTCCCATAAAATAGCCTACTTCAAGGGTTAGAGCACACAGTTTAAAATCTGATCCGAAAGGTTGGGACGTGGCTCCTGGCAGACCACTTGAATAGCATAAGCAGGACATCAGGATGGATCCCAACATGGGAAAAAAATGATCAGCGAGAGTCAGTAAGGTCGGCAGGGGCATTAGATAACAAGAAAAAATATAACTAGATTGAAGCAATAGGTGGGTTCTAATGTTTGGTAGCACACTAGGGAGACCCTAGTTTACAGAAATCTCTTTAATAATTACAAAGATCTAGAAGAGAGTAGCTTGGGTTCCAGACATAAAGTAATGATAAAAAGAGATCGTCTCAGATATGTCAGTGAAGGTGACTTGTGTTAAAATATCACATTGCACCCATTAACATGTACAATTAGTAAAAGTTCATCAAAAACTTTTTTTTAAATCACTTCTGAAACTTCAAACTTCACCAAGCAATTCTATTTGGCATAGCTACAAGGCAAATTTGTAAACACGCCTAACCATATTTATCAGCATCCCCCTGGACTTCCTTCGCTAAACTGCCAGTACCCCCAGGCACTCAAACGCAGGGTTCAAAAACCTGCCTGTGACTGAATGTCATTTCTCTTTCACCACCCAAAGCTGCATTTGGTCCTCCAGTCTTGTGCATCTGGTTTCTGATGGATTTGATCATCACTCATGAACCTTCGTTCTTCCTTCTATCCTTATTGCTGCGACTTTACAGAACAGCATCCTTACTGCTCGGAAGCCCTCTGCAAGGCAGTTGCATGGTCTTCCAGTGGCCTCTGGGCTTCTGCGCTTGCTTTGTCATCCAGGTCCAGTCCACACTCCATGAAGGTGAGAGTCACCATAGCATGAAGAAATGCATGTGTGTGTGTGTGTTTGTGTGTGTGTGTGTGTGTGCGCACGCGCGCATGCACCAGTGCACACAGCACTGCACACAGACACACACACACATACCCTAATTCAAAATAAATCTATTTTGAAGGAATCTTCATGCTCATTGAAAGGGCAAGAACATGATGGTATCCCTTAAAGATGTCTTCCTGACAGCTAACAACATCACATACGTTCATACTTGAATAGTTCAGCATTTCTCAATGATTGTTGCTAATGCAATCCAAGTCTCAACAAGGGTTTTAATCTAAGCCTCCAACATTCTACATTCAGGACTTCATTATGTACCTGCTAAGTGCTAAGATGTCCAGAGATACACTCTCTTTATCACCGACTTTTGCCCAATCTATGATTACAGAAATACTTACATTCACAAGGTTACAATGACATTGAGATTGGAAAGGATCTCTCTGTCTCTGCCACTGTCTCTGCCACTGTCTCTGTCTCTGTCTCTGTCTGTCTGTCTGTCTCTCTCTCTCTCTCTCTCTTTGTGTGTGTGTGTGTGTGTGTGTGTGTGTGTGTGTGTGTGTGTGTGT
>OU015746.1:70528004-70540091 GCA_907169655.1 Acomys percivali | reverse complement strand
TGTGTGTGTGTGTGTGTGTGTGTGTGTGTGTGTGTGTGTGTGTGTGTAGCTGAGCTCTAGCTCCATCCCATCTCATTATTTTACTTCTTACCTTTAAACTTTGGAAACAGGGTCTGTCTAAATTGCTCAGTAAGGCTTTGAGCTAGTGGTCCTCCTGCCTCAGTCTCCCAAGAAGCTGGGATTACAGACTCTAACCATCCATCATACCTGGCTACAGAAAGAATACTGTGTGCTTCTTTGTAAGGCCAAGTTTTTCATCTCAGTGTTAAACATACTTGAGCTGAGCCACACATTTTTCTCTGCTCATTTTTTGTGAGCCTACTATGAGCAAATGCATTCAGCTGTAAGTTTTGGAGAAGAATAGCATAAGGGCTTCATTGTTTTGGTTTTTTAATGAATAATATACTATGTACAAATAGGTACAGGACTAGAAAAATGGGATGCTGTAAATGGCAAATGAACATATGAATTCGTGCAGTCATTCTGTGGGAAATGAGGGTGCTGATCAAATGAATTGTAATGGAATTGATGGCCCCAGAATGAAGTTTTAGAAACAGCATGATGGCTTTGCGTTGACCTGGTGTGTCCTTGTTTTGTGTTTCTTCTTATTGTTTAAGTTTTGATTTTAGTTTTGCTTTTGGAGATAGCATTTCAAACTCTGTGCCCCAAACTGGCACTTACTATACAGGTCAAACTGAGCTTGAACTCACAGCCATTTTTCCACTTTGTCATGTAAGTGTTTGATTATTAGCACTGTCACTATGTCTGGCCTGGAGATTTTTGTTTGTTTGTTTGTTTTGTTTTGTTTTTATGGTTCAATCATGATATTTTTTAATGGTTATTTATTCATATATTTAATTATCATATTAACTTAGCATGAGGTCAGCCTATTTGCCCATTGTGTCACTCACTGTGCAGCCCTCCAGTTGAAATGCAACAAAGAGTGCAGTGGGTGCTTAGCAGTTTAAGAAATCTAAATATAAACAAATAGACCCCAGTGTTTAAAGGTATTGCAATGTAATGACGTACTAGTAATGGTAACAGATACATATTTTTGAAGACTTTTGTGAGGTATTGATCAAAGCATACTTTAAAAATATTAATTAACATATACCCTCAAAAGAATCTTATCTACATCCCCTGTTTCCAAAGAGGAGACTGGAACACCATGGAGAATCGCATAGATGTTTTAATGCGAAGAGAATATGGTTGACACCACAGAGGAATTTGATCCTTTAGACAGAAGGGCACCTAAGCCCTAAAATCTTCATGCTTTGATCTCTCCTGCTCACTTAGACTGGTTTCTTTGCTGTACTCCTCTCCATGGTCTGAGCTACTATGATATTGAGAGGAAAATATTTATTCCTTCGTCTCATCTAGTATTAACATCTCACCTTCAAGAGTTAGTAACTTTCAAAACCAGGGCCAAGTTTCAGACATTCTCAGCATGAGTGTGGAGTGAGAGATATTTCCACACTAATAAAATTACGAAGGATGCTCAGGATTTCTTGATGGTGTGTAAGCATTATGTTGCCTTTCACTACTTATAAAGCCCTCCCAAGTTTGCCTTCTGAGGCATCCAAAATATAGAATATAGATGAGACATCGATGGTTAGTCCTCTCAAAGGCAGGTAATGAATGGGCATCATACTGCTCTCTGAGAAGTCCAGGTATAGCCCAGTGTTTGACACTGAGAGGCAGCACCATCTACAAGGCTCACGTTTGAGAATCATGCAATGAAGCTTCAACACATTGCCAAAATATCTAATTATATTTGAAGTACACTTGGGCTTCTGTGCTGGGCTGCATTCACAGCCATCACAGGGTGCGTGTGGCCTGTGGGTCTCAGATTGAGTTGTTTTTCTCCAAGCCAGAGGAACGAGTGCAACATTTTGGCTTCCAAGTGGGTCAGATGCTCATTTTATGACATTCTGCAAGCTTCGGAAAGGGTTTCAGTAGTAAGACTGCAAGATATGAATTAACCCCTGCATTCTAAACCATCAAAAAAAAAATACCCAGCAGAGATAAAGCACATAATACGGATGGAAACAGCAGGGCAAACAAATGCCACTTTGTGTCCTCAGGGGGCTCCCCAGGCAATGATAAAGAAAATCATGGACCTTCAGGGACTGTGGATCTAAAGTTGATTTATTAAACAGTCAGAAGATTTTTTGCAGGAAATGCCAGCTATAAATGCATAAAAAATCTGCAGGACTTCTCTGGAAATGTTTCTGTATTGATTTCATTGTTGCTTGGGTCAGATATGGATGTTTTCTTTTTATGCAAAATGCTGATGTGTAGCGATTTGCGACTGGGCTGATGCCTTCTGGAATTCTCTGTAGGGCACATGAGTAACCATACTGAAACAGTTTGAAATTGGAAGAACCTCATTTTCCATTTCTTTTTACTTACTCAGCAACAACAACAACAACAACAAAACTAAAGACCAATGACAAGCCTTTTTCCCCCTCCACTCATCTCATCTAGAGAAAGGGAAAAACATTTTTTTAAATCACTTAGTATTTTTAAAAAACTGTGACACTTTGTAATTTTGCCTCTGTGAGCCTTATGCCAATTCCTCTATATTTTAATCTCTCTAAAAGAGGCTGCTGTCCAAAGATTATTTTTTATTACTGTGAGATGTTGTCTTGGTAGAAAGACAATCACCGGGTGCTAGTCCCAACGCATTTCAAGTGACATTCATTTGAAATGCCACAGCTCAGCAGCAGGCTAAGTCAAATAGCAGGCCATTCTTTACCTCTGGGTGAACTTGACAGTGGACAAGGAGACTGGCCTCCTTTCCAAGGAAGTTTTTTTACATTCTCCTTTAGTTGTGCTGTTACTTGTGTAGGACCTTGTCAATATTTGTGCTACACCAAGAGGAACATACTGTGCATTCATGAGTGCACAGCCAGCATGTCACCTGCACAGTAAGATGTGACTGACGGCAATATTCTAGAACCGGGGAGAGTTGGCAAGAGCGTTCGGTATTGTGATTGCTTCTTATGGGACTGTTCTGACTTCTTGAAGGAGAGAATTCAATTGAGAGACACATACCTTTTCCACAGATGTTTATTTAGCAAAGCAACGCAAAGACTCAAAAGAGAAATTGGAGTGGTCTCTCTCAAACAAGAGGGGCAGCAGTGGATTCTGAATTACTGAATTTAAATTTATGTTATTATTTATGAGATGGGTGGTATATTCTTGGTGATCCTTTTCTTCTCCCGACTCAGGGTGCATTGGCTCTCTGTTTTGGAATACTTTCTTTCCCACCCCCACGTCATAGCTTTAAACATATGTACAGTATATTATGACTATATTGACCCCCATTTTCCTCTGGTATCCCCTTCTTTTTTATCTGAACCCAACTTTGTGACTGCATTATTAGAGAAAATGATACCCTCCCCCAGAGGTCACTAGCAGTCATTAGCTCCTTAGGAAGGGATTGGCCGTCCCATACACCTCCTCTATCCATGGGTGAACACTGGAAGGTCCAACCTCATGCAGGTATCCAGAGGTGCTGGGTGTCAGTGGGTGCCGCCGCTCTGCTATGTCCGCTTGGTTTCAACCCACTATTTCCATTCTTGATCTCTTACATCCTTCCCCTCCCTTCTCTTCTGTGATGCTTTGAGGGCTGGAGAGGTGGTTGAGTAATGTAGACATCCCACGTAAGGTAAGCACTTACCCACCAGTCACTCATTCTCAGCACGTAGCCAGATATGAAACTCTGTGTTAACATCAAGGAGTTTCTCTGATGCAGCCAGAGAGCCACAGTCAGTCTATGGGATTCATCATAAATGTATTTAGAAGGCAGTTTGACAACATGTTCATCCCCACCCACAGGCTTTTGACTAGGTTTGTAGTGTCATTGTGCATTCCTTTTCACGGAGTGGGCCTATGACCTTAGCAAAGCCCGCAGGAATGATGGGATTAAACCACAGTGCAAATGATATCATAATGAAGCCAAGGTCTTTTAAAGATGCAGAGCCCTTTTTAGTACACTTGTGAGAAAATGCCCTGGCACCTTTATTTCTGAGCTAGAGAGGACAGCCTAACTGTAGCTTCAAGGAAGGAACATTCTGACCATAAGAGGACATACCTTCCAAGATACAGCAGGAGTTCTCCCAGCTCTTCATGCCCAACTCCTACTGGAGATGCCCAAGTCCCACATCGATCTCATTTTGATCTGCCAATTGAGACATTTTTATCTTTTAAATTGGCATTTTACTCTAAGGCTGGAACTAGAGGTTTATTATAGACTGTCAGGCTGCACAAACAGGACTTAGGCTGTCTGTAGGAAAGGCTTCTCTTAGAACTGCCCATTGTATCTATCTTCTGCCTTACAGTTATACATCAGAGATGCTAGACCACAGCTATAAGAAAA
The DNA here is from genome assembly GCA_907169655.1 of Acomys percivali. Lineage (NCBI taxonomy): Eukaryota > Metazoa > Chordata > Mammalia > Rodentia > Muridae > Acomys > Acomys percivali. Next base: position 70,535,707 of record OU015746.1, on the reverse strand, counting down.
ATTAGAATGAAAACAATCCAATGTACTAACTCTCTATAGGTTTTAAAATAGCATATATGTATGTTGGTTAAATGTCCTAAGAAGTACTTTCGTCTAACATCTTATCTGACAAAAGGAACCCTTAGCAAAGGATTACAGCTATCGGTATATTTAATTGTTGTCTCCTGTGTTCAGTCAAACTCTCTAGCCTCCTCCCAGCTTTTATTTTTTTATTGGCAATTTCATACATGTATGCAATGCATCTGCACATGCAGAAGAATGAAATTAGACTCCTGTCAATCACTCTGCACAAAAATCAACTCCAAGTGGATCAGAGACATCAGTGTGAAACGTGAAATGCTGGATCTATGAGAACAAAACATGCGCTGTGCCCTACAGGATTTGGATGTAGCAAAGGGATTTCTGAACAGGACACTCTTGCTCAGGAATTAAGCCCAATAATTGACAAGTGGGCCATAATAAACCAAATTGTTTCCACAGAGCAAAGGAAGCAACCAACCATGTGAAAAAGAGCTCATGGAGTTGGAGAGAATCTGCCAGATACTCATCTGGATGAGCGTAAAGAAGACTATAGCATGTAAAAAATGCATACACAAATGCTCAAAAACAACAAGAAAAACAAAAACCAAGATTTAAGGAAACAACCTAATTTTAAAAATGTGTTATGGATCTGAAAAGAGAATTCTTATCTGACCCCTTAGGCTTGGCTCCATTATCAGTTTTAGCTGGATACAAGGGAGGGGTGGTGGTTATCACCTAGGACCAGCAGTTGGGCACAGAAGAGCCAGACTGTTTGGAGCATGGACTATGTCAATTCAAACCCAGTTCATTCAGCTCTGACCTCAAGCATGTCATCTCATTTGATGAGAACTTTTCTACATACTATAAAATGGTGCTAACCATTGCAGTGCCTACCTCACAATCTTATTACCCACCTGAAGCTCAGAGCCCGAGACATATGGTCAAAACTAGATGAACACCAATACCTGGTGTCACAACAAGCAGATGGGCTCTCCTTAAAGTACTGGAGACCAGATGAAAATGTCGATATGTTATTAAATACCGTTATTTAGAGGGAGCAGCAAGTGCATAAAAACAATATCCAAGGCTGGCAGCATAGCACAGTACTATTTATTAATACTTTAATAAAGTCTTGGCCTTGATCTCCATTTCCAAAAGACTATGGAGTGTAAAGAAAGTATGAGTGAGCAAATGGGGAGTTAATGCATATTTGAGACCTGTGAAGTCTGTGCCTCACCACGTTTTCCTTGGAAGCCAAAAGCATGTCGGGTACACACAGAAAGTTTAATGTGAAGAACTGATAGCTTTATAGAAGTGGATAGTTTTGTAACTAAAACCATAAGTACTAAAGTTAACACAGAGATAAAATTTCTGGAAGCAGCTAGCACCTTAAGAATGAGGGCTGAAAACAGGAGATATGGGAATATTTCTTATTTATTTATTTATTTATTTATTTTAAAATAATTTATTCAGGACATGGGAATTTTTCAAAACCACAGCCTAGGATGAAGGCTCCGGGGCCGAGGTAATAGCTGTGGCAGCTGCAAACTGGACCCAGCTGGGTTTACTGGAAGGTAATCCTGGGGCCATCATGAAGAAGGATGCTAGGATACAGGTTGTTGCTAGGATAACTTTCTCAGAAATAACATGCGGGAAGAGCATATCAACCTGAGCCTACAGGAAGGTTCTTCTCCCTCTGCCAGCCTGGTCAGCTCCCTCTATGTGCTGTTGCAGAGTCCACCAAGAAGGCAGCTGACTATGCAGAGTCCTGATGCAGGTCCTGATGCAGGTCCTAAGCCCATCTCACTGAGTAGCTTGGAGGAAGTAGGTTTGCCGCTGAAAGACAACTTAATGCTGGGGAGCAAAGTTCAATCTGATGTCTTTATCTGAGTTCCTGACTTGAGACTGAGACTCTCCATCTATGAAAAAAATAAAGTGATGAGATTCACAAATGAGCACACGCACTGATCTTGAGAAATAAATCCCAATATTATCTCCTTTTACTTAAAAACAAATAAACAAACAAACACTCTGACATATGGACAGCAGAGTCCAAGAAAACAGTGAGATATACATGACTAAGACAACAGAGCCAAGTTAAAGTGAAAAGAAAACAAACAAATAAACAAATGGTACAAACACAAAGCCAAAACAAGTTAAAATAGGGTTATTGAAACCACTGCAGCTAATAAAAGCATGTTATATCACATTCAGAAAGGGTAACAACACATTTGAATTAGGTTCATCACCACAAATGCCATAGCAACTCTGTGCGTGGCCTAGGGTCCCACTTTAGAATGCACAAACTACTTCAAAATAGCAACTCCAGGCTTCTGAGCTTGGACACTAAAGCTGAGCTTTGTTTTGCAGTCAAGCTGGGTGACACTTACTCTGCAAGTCACAAGTCGGTCTCATACTTACCTAGAGCTTGCTGCAGTCCTCTTGTTATGTGGCTGAATACAATAATTATTATGACGGCGACTGCCAATTTTAAAAGGAGAAAATGAGTGAGTGTACAAATGCATAAGTAAGATGCCAGCCAAGCATAAATTTGTTAATTTTTAAAAAATAAAGCATATAATGCAAAGAATTTCAAGACTATAATAATATATTTTGTGAAGACTTACAAGATCCTATGTGTCAGCATGTGTTAGTTAAACTTTATAAATAATAAACTAAACCACAATTAATTAAAATACTTTGTTCAAAACTTGTGATTTTGGATGTAAAAATGTGATCTTGGCTTTTATGATTCCTAAGTTGAAGACCTAGGTGCGTGTGTATGTGTGTGTGTGTGTGTGTATGTGTGTGTGTGTGTGTGTGTGTGTGTGTGTGTGGCGGAGGGCAGGAGGGAGAGAGAGATAGAGACAGAGACAGAGACAGAGACCCAGAGAGTCAGAGACACAGACAGATGGACAGACAGACAGATAGGATGTCTCAGTGGACCTAAGGCTTGCCATTTTAACTAGGCAGGCTGGCCAATGCACTCCTGAAATCCTCCTGTCTCTACCCTCCAATGTTGGGGTCAGGGATCCATGCAGCATTCAAACCAGGCTTGTGCAGCAAGCTCTTTTACCCATGAGCCATATCTCTAGCCCTTCAATGTCCTTTTCACCATAGCATATCTACAAAAGTGAAAAACAAACAAACAAACAAAAAAACCAAACAAAAATCAGAAAATGAAGGTTTTTGTTTGTTTTTTATGAGAATCAAATTTTGAGAGGAAAAGCAGTTGCCCCTTTCATTAACTTGTAATTTCCTTTTTTTTCTAAAGTCAACTGGAGAAACTCACATGGTATCAACCAAAATTACCCAGTCCAACTGGTTGACCTTTTTTAGATGATCCAGTGTATTCTTTGCTTGTAACAATACCAACCTTCTGGGCCAAGGAACATCCTCACTGTCCACTTTTGTACATACGATGGTTGATCTTAAACTGAGCATGCTCTGCAATGTTCCCCTCTCTGCAATGCAGTCTTTGATGTGTGAATGTGTTTCCCAGTCAAAGCTCCTTGCTTTTGTTCTAAGGGACCCTGCTTTGAGAATTATCTGGTGTTTCTTCTTATCTTCCACAAGTAACACATCTTCCTTCCCTCTTTGCCAGAGTCTTGGGTGACTCTGTGTTTGTGTTTCTCAGCTTCCCACTACCTCAGAGATGTCCACAATGGTCATAGGAATGAGTTTTGAAATATATGTCTTCTGAGATAATTCATGTAGCTCCATCTCCCATATGTTTTATAGAATATATATATTCTCATATATTTCTCTATCTCCATCTACCCATCTATCTAAGTATCTATCATCTGTCTATCATCTATTATCATGTATCTTCTTGCATTTTGGAACTCTATAAATGTATGTGTATTTTTATGTCCACATAAGTCATTACTTCTTGCTATGGGACTGTAATCTATCATGTGCCCTGCTTCTTTGCCTCATGGCCACATAATTTATTTTTTCTTTTTTCTTTTTTTTTATTAATTTATTCTTGTTACATATCAATGGTTATCCCATCCCATGTATCCTCCCATTCTTCCATCCCTCCCATTTTCCCCTTATTCCCCTCCCCTATGACTGTGACTGAGGGGGATTACCTCCCCCTGTATATGCTCATAGGGTATCAAGTCTCTTCTTGGTAGCCTGCTATCCTTCCTCTAAGTGCCACCAGGTCTCCCCTCCAGGGGACATGGTCAAATGTGAGGCACCAGAGTACATGAGAAAGTCATATCCCACTCGCCACTCAACTGTGGAGAATGTTCTGACCATTGGCTAGATCTGGGTAGGGGTTTAAAGTTTACCGCCTGTATTGTCCTTGGCTGGTGCCTTAGTTTGAGCGGGACCCCTGGGCCCAAATCTGTTAGTTTAAACTCTACATCTATATTTCTCAAGTTATGTTTCACCTCCTTTAGGAAGTCCATATTCATACACTCTGACTAGGACTAAATTTGCCCAATAGCATGTGTTAATTCCACAGGTATGAACTTGCTCCTCATTTGGCAGGATGCTTAGGGAGGACAAAGCTGTATGTTGCTTGCTTTTTAGTTTTCCCTCACAGAGCTGACAACTTTTCAGATGTTGATCGCCATTGCAGACTACCAATAAATATGTGTTTAATAAGTTGCTGATGGACCACTCTGCTTGTAAGGGTGGTGTTGTGTCCTGTGTAGCAGATGTCCCTAATGTCCTCCAGATCCTTGTCCCAATTATGAAAGAACACAGGAGGAAGGGAGAGAAATAACTCTTCCTTGTCCTGGCATGCCCCAGAGCTTGCCTTTTTTCTTTTTCACTAGCTGCCAAGCTTTACTCATTCTGGGCGAGGATGAGAGTATGTATTCTTGTAACTTAAGCAGCCCATGCTTTCTATTTAGTCATGAAGGGAACAGGACCGAATGTGTGGAATTGCTGGCTTTGCTCCTAGACAGAAGCTTGAAGAACCAGAAAGTCCATGACATATTTCTTGTCTACTGTCTGAAAGTTTTCACACTGACATCAATCAGTGGCCAGAGAAGAAGCACAGACTGTGTGGGATGGGCTGGGAATAGGAAAAGGAATGCTACCAGTTCATCTGAAACATATTTCTCAATCCTTTGACAGTTGTTGAGCAATAAGACAAGACGCAGTTAATTTGGGATTGTTTTTGTTTTTGTTTTTCACTTGCGGCCTGATGTCTTTGGGAGGCATGATGGGAGTCTGGAGCGATACAGGAGCCATCGGGTTTTCTTCTTTAAAGTCACGTGACCTGGAGAACACATAACAAAAAGCACAAAGATACCATGAAACACCATTATTATTGTCCTTTAGACATATCTTTATCAGAAAAATTTGAAACAAATTTCCAGAACATTAATGTTAAGCAATGAATTCAATACAAAAACTTCTTAAAGATTTTACTAGTTTCTACCAGTGCTTAGAAGGCAGAAATAGGAGAATCTTGAGTTCAAGTCTATCCTGGGACACACAAGGGAGTCTAGCCTACACTTCACAGGAAAATTCCAGGAAACTCTCAGTCTTGCAGCAGGATCCTACTTCAAATTAGTAAACAAACAAGATTTTAAATATTTCAAATTCTAGACATTACTTCTAAATATTTCCACACTGAGGTTTTAGGAACCATATTGAAAAATTTAAAGTACAACATACATTGTACAGATCATCTTGGGGGGGGTGATCATGGTCCTTTTTGTGGAACTTTTTACATGTTTGTGCTGACACATAACTAGAATGATTTCCAAAGATCATCATAAAGAAGAATATTGTAAACACATAACAGTTCAACTGGGAAGGGCTCCGAGGAAACCCAACACGGAGGAGATTTCTCGCCATTTAAGTGTGGACCAATTAGCCCACTGTGGCTTTGTACGTGCTGGGAAAAGACATGACACTTCTGGTTTAAAGACAAAGGACTTTGTGTATAACAGATGGCATGAGCCTCCTCATACTGGTGTTGAAGGCTCTGATCTGGTACTTTTGAAAGGTCATGGGGGAATATTCAACACCAGAAATTAGATGCTAAAAAGTCTCTATATATGTCACCTGTGTTTTGGAGGTAGGAACCAGCTCTAACTTCCGGGCCTGGCTGTCCTGCATTATTTTCGAGAACACGGTGTGCTCAGCTGACAGGTATGAGATACACAGGAAAGCGTGAGAACCTTGCGTAGAGGAATTGGAGTCACTTCTCCTTTTCCTCCTGGTGTCTTCATTTAGGTCTAGGAAGCAGAGAGAATTCCTCAGTTACCATCAATGACTGGTATGTAGTTGTGTATTTTGTTTCTTCTGTCTCCCATAATCATGGCTCAGAGTAATATTTACTTTGTATGTGAGAGCTCACGTGTGTTTATTATTCATACGAATTCTGAGAGGGATAAAATAAGCTTTGCTAAGCCCCATTACCAGAGAAGAGGCAGCAGTAGTGAGGAAAATCTTCAAGCACAGAGTCATCCTTAGTCTGACTTTGACCACACAGCTCTTGGTGCCAAAGAGCATCTAGGCAGGCTTCAATAGCCTCACCTAGGACAGAAAACAACTATTATTTTACAGCTGAGTCACAATGACAGGAAAAGACATGAGACTGCACACCATCAACATATATGTAAGAAGGAAAATAAAACTTCTGGATATGTCCTTGCTATTTAATGTGTAGGCACACACTCAAGAAAACATTTCCCTTACCTGTCAGCATCTGATAGCATGTAAACAAATGTGACCTTTTCTTTGTAGAATAAAGATGGGTAAAGAAAAGGTTCTGTGGCCATTAAAAAAATAGTGCTGCCCCTGTGAGATCAATGAGGCCTTTGGAGATACCATGGTTCTATCCCAAGCCCTAGAATAGTTCATTATAACCAGACACAAACAGATCATTTAGTCCTACCTAGGGGATTATGCTAATTAAACTACTGTTTACCTATGTCCCATACATGTCCCAATTCTCTACGAATGTACAGATGCATCATGTCTCATTCACCATATCTACATTGAAGACAGATGATAGCAGATTCACACTATCAAAGTTGAATCTCTGCAGCAGGTCTTTGCCTTTCTCGGCATCTACTCCCAATGCTTTAACTCTCCACCCTCTCTGTAATGTCCTCCTACAGCATAGTCATTCTTTAGGAGACCAACTCAGATGGAAGTATATTCTAATTTGAAATTCTCAATATGCTTCTTGAAGGTGGTTTAATATATTTGTTTCATCTCTTTTGTTAAATCACCAAAGCCACAAGTTTCTCATGAGCCTCTTGTGGTGTATGAGTTGGGAAACTTTGACTTGCCTACACATCAAATATAAGAAATGGTGGACATTATTATATCTCTCTATATAATTGATTATATATACATACATATATATATACATACATAATTGTCTTGTTTTTACAGATTATTTTCAGACATACACATTCAGTTCAGATGTCTTCTGACTACCAGAACCATGTATTAAGTTATCTAGACATTTTTCTTTGGAACCTCAGAGACATCTAAAGCTAACATTGTCCAATTAGAACTCATGTACATGCCCTTGCCCCACCCCAGCATGCCTCTAAAATTATCATCATACCTTTCTCTATCAGAAACATTGAATAATCTTGACATTCATTCTCTCTGTCTCTCTCTCTGTCTCTGTCTCTGTCTCTGTCTCTGTCTCTCTCTCTCTCTCTCTCTCTCTCTCTCTCTCTCTCTCTCTCTCT
>OU015746.1:70503499-70515846 GCA_907169655.1 Acomys percivali | reverse complement strand
TCTCTCTCTCTCTCTCTCTCTCTCTCTCTCTCTCTCTCTCTCTCTCTCTCTCTCACATGTCCCATAAGTCATTTAGAGGCACTCCACTTAATTAGAAAAGTTTGTAACATTACCCTGTTGACTTCAAATTTAGTTTCATTGTAGTTGGAGAATCTATCATTTATGGTCCCCGAAGGCATTGCATTTATTGATCCTGTTTCTGAGGATGGGCACAGAGTTCCCAGTCGTTCCCTCTTGTGCTGACACAGCTGTCTCATTAGAGGTGGAGAAACAGTGAATGAACTCCAGTCTACCCAGGCTTAGAGCACCTGCAGAACCCCTGCTCCTGTTCGGAATGTGGGAAGAGAGTTCTGCCGAAGAGCAGAACAGTGGCAGAGCAGCAATTTTAGTACAGAGACAAGTTCTGGGTAGAATGAGTTGTCAGCAGACAGCTGGGAAAACAACGTTGGTGTAGCCAAAGAAAGGTTCCCTCACAACTACTGAGTCAAGCGCTCGCTTTGATTTCTATCAAGGAAAGCAAATATGCATATACTTGTTGTCAGAAGAAAAGCTTGACGTGAACACATCAGTACAAACAGGATGTACTCAGGGTCATCAGCATTAGACTCAATGCCAGATACCACATCTCACCATCAAGGAGGCGAGGAGACACTCAGGGATGTCTACTCAAGTAATAATATAACAGAATATATCACAATAACACACTTTAACTTAAAACATAAAACTTCTTATGTATTTCCCTCATTTTGTTATATAATAGAACTCTGTGGTATTTTAAAAGTAACAATGGCAAAGCACACTGTGTCAAATGTCCTTGCATGGGATGCTTTGTTACTTTGTTTCCTAAACCAAAGGAAAAAAAATATATTGTCACTCCCTCCCTCCAACTGCTAACACTAAAACTGGGATAAACTAAAAGTAATCTTTCTATAAGAAATTATCCTAAACCTATACATTTTGCTCTTAGCAGAAAGAGTATAGCCATGTCTCTCCTTTTCCTGTAATGTTTCTGCTATTGCTGTCCTTCCTCTCTTTTCCATATTTGTTCTCTTCCCTCCCATCCCACATTTTCAGCATCTTGTTTCCCCTTCTCCTTCTTATCTTCTCCTCATCCTTTCTCAGTCTGTTCTCTCTTCTCTCTCCTCTCCCCTCTCCCCTCTCTCTGTCTCTGTCTCTGTCTCTCTGTCTCTGTCTCTCTGTCTCTGTCCTCTTTCTCTTTTTTGTTTGTTTGTTTGTTTTGTTTTTCGAGTCAGGGTCTCTCTGTGTTATCTTGGCTGTCCTGGAGTCGCTTTGTAGACCAGGCTGGCCTCAAACTCACAGCAATCTGCCTGCATCCTCCTCCCAAGTGCTGGGATTACAGGTGTGTGCCACACCCAGCTTCTCTCTCTCTCTCTCTCTCTCTCTCTCTCTCTCTCTCTCTCTCTCTCGTGTGTGTGTGTGTGTGTGTGTGTGTGCGCGTGCGCGCGCCCTATTTCCATTCATAGAAAACTTGAAAGTAAATATTTAAAGATGAGATACATTAGAATTTATAATAAGTGTCCAAAAAGTATTTCTAGGATCAATTTTTTACGACAAAACATCTCTAAAGTTCGTCACTCAATCCATAACAAGACTAAAGAATGTCTCGTTTAGTAAGATTTACTTTATAATTGCAAATTCTATATTAGACAATGTACAATATAAAAATTTTGAATATAAATCATCTCACATGCAGAAGATACTTTGATGAATCTGAAATTTAAATACAAGCAGACTTTCGCATCCATGTTTTTACAGGTCTGGCTAACCATGGATCAAAAGTACTTGGGTCACAAAAGGCATGGGTCATAGAAAGACTCCTTTCCTGTCATGCTTCTCTAACCAAAGCAGTAGACCTACTATGTGCAAATATGTATGTCATGTATATCTTTAAGTAATCTGGGGAGGCTTAACAAATGCAGGAGTGCAACAAATACAACCACTATTTTATTTATTTATATTTAAAGGTGTGTATTTTATTTTTGTATATGCACATGTGTATGTATGTGAATGTGTGTGTGTGTGTGTGTTTGCACATGTGTGGGTGCTGGAGGAGGTCAGAAGTGGGTGCTAGATCCTCTGGAGCTAGAATTACAGGTGTTGTGAGCTTCCCAATGTGGGCACAAAGGAACTCCACACGTCTGCGAGAACAGCAAGCATTGCTGATGGCCGAGCTGAGTCTCCTCCCCCTAATCCATTCCATCCAAGGGTCTTGAGCAACACCAGACGTGCATATCTGGGGAAAGTTCTGCAGCTACTGCAAGACAACTGCAGAACTCCATCATTCCTCTTTATTTGTGATTACACTTCCCCACCGTTTACTAAACAAGGTTTAGAAACCTTGACATTGTAAGTGTGCTGCAAGCTTCACCCCAAACAATACCCAGTGATTGGTGACGGGAAGAGGGTGACAGAGCTGGACCCCTGCTCTGTGGGAGCCGGCAGTGTGATGGTGAAGCCTTAGTACAAGTATTAAAGTCAACAGCCCTGGGTAATGGGAGGTGAGTGACAGAGTACTTTTAAAACAGAAAAATAAGATGTTCATTTGGATACAATTGAAGGCATTGAAATTTGGAACAAAATTGATGTTTTTATCTCATAGAAAAGCACTATCTTAAGATGGGAGAGGGTCTCTTCGTGCTTGGTTTATTGATGTCGTCTTCAATACTTGAAAGTTAGTGTAATTAATATTTATTTTGTGCTTCATCATTTTAGATTTCTAAACTATCTTGCATAATTAATTAAACTTCGCAAGCCTTGGAAAACTGAAATTTGATTAGCGAATTTTCCTTAAATTTGTTTCTATATAATTTTTCAATTGGGTGTTGTTTTAAGAAAAGAAAGTACTCATGTGCTTTTATTCATCTACCATTATGATTACTAAAGATCATTGTTATTTCTAATGGATAGTTGATGGTGACTTTTGAGCTATTTTAATAAAGCTTTTATTCTCTTCATAAAACACAACGATTAGTCAGAGGATTACAAAACAATCTAGAGGAGAATATTCTTCTCAAATGTTGTTCCTTCACGCATATTTCTTGGGTGTGTCCTGCCACAGGCAAAGGCTGAAGACAGCCAGCTGTCTGAGGTGGTAAAGAGAATAGCTGGACACAAAGCGGCAAGGACACTGTGGAAGGTCTGCTACTTCCAATTATGAACAAAGAGTCAATTCAGGTCAATGACTTTAATCCAACGAGATTGGACACAGTGGTTGGGTTTAATCTATATCACTTCGGTAGTAATTCAAGAGAATGATATGCGAGGAAACTGCTAAATACAGAATATTTCTAAGCAAAGAAACAGCTCCACATAGTCAATTTGAAAGAGTAATTGACAAACATTAGGCCATTTATAGTCATCTTTTTAGCTGGAGAAGCCAGCCATGACAGACCCCAGTGGGACACTGTTTTTCAGAGTAAGTACATGGGACTGGGAAGCAGTACAGTGGTGAAGTGCTTGCTTAACACTCAGGAGGCCCTGGTTTTGAGTCCCAGTGTCACCACTAAGCAGAACAGAATGAATGACTACAAATGAACACCAGATGTTTGTCTATTCAGTCACTGCTTTGTCCAAAAGACCATGGAAGAGTAGTGTGAAAAGAACGGCCACCAGAAGGCCTGCATCACAGGCTGGCATCAAAGGCACGACTAGTGGCTTCAAGATGTAGTTCACTGCGGCATTTTCCCCATCACACATCCTGCCAGTGAGCCTCACATTTCTTATATAAGTCTTTTTACTTTGGCCATCAGTTTTATCCTCTGTAGCAATCTAAACAATCCAACCAAAGGAAATGCAGCAAACTTCTGTAGTGGAAGGACTATATTTAGTGTTTATTTGTCTTCACCAACTTGATATCTTGATATATTTGCCTTTTAACTTGTGTATCTTCTGTCTAGGATCTATGCATAAGTCAAAAACAGTTACAATAAACCAAACTGTCTATATTTCTTGAGTCAATTACAAAAGAAATCTGCCAGGAGGATGACGTAGCTGAGTTATTGATAGTCTACCTCATCAATTATAAAACAATATAATAATACATATTGGCATAGTGTGTCCCTGTAAATTTCAAGGATTTTAAAGCCTGTGTAGAAGAGAAAACTGCTCAGAGGGCAACATTTTGATCTTTAAAAGTTTGTTTGTATATGTATCACTAAATTTGAAGTGACAGTGAATGTGTACACTTGGGGAAAATAATGTGGTATTTTGATAGTTGTCTACATCCCATGTGGAACTCGCTGTACTCGGAGGGAACTGGGTGTTCTCCTGACCCAGGCAGGTTGCAACAGTGTAAGCTTGGCATCAAAGAGATTGCTGTCATGTCCAAACACTGGGACCAAAATTCTCACTTAGAGGAAGTATGTGTCTCTACTTAGGATATGTGTCTTGTGGTATTGATTTCTGACTATTTGAAAATGTGGAGTCTTTTGCAACACTGCAGTCATACCTCTTCATTCAGTCATTTCACTCTCACAAAGAAGAATAATTATTGGCCTCCACTTTCCCTGTCACTGTAATTACAGTCTTAAGGATCAAATTAAAATCCGTGAAGAAAGGAAGACTCCACAATTCTATTCGATAATATGAATTATTTTCCGACTCACCCATCTCCTGCTTTGCTCCATAGTATATGAACCACAGAAATATTCTCAGGTTCCCTTTAACAGTCTATTTCTATGCTTTTTAGAATAAAACCACTGAAGTCCATTCTAGGGCCAGGTAGGAGCGCAGACTTGGGATATTAAAAACCACCCCTGGGATCTAACAGCCAAGCAGGTTGATAGATTCCTTTTGCCCTTCTTTCTTATTGCAGTGAAACTGAGCCAAAGTTGTAATTCTTGAGGAGTTTCTGAATGGAAAATGCAGCTGAAACCTGGGTGCTGGCTGCTCTCTGCATGTTAAAAGGTAATTGAATAGGAGCAAGCCCAAGTGCAGTTGGATATGTAGGCTAGAGGCACTAAGTTGCAGCCTCAAAGAGGTCACACTGAAATGAATTTTTTAAAAGGACTATAAAATTGCATCTGAGATAGATGGGGAGCTAAAGCAATATTTAAATGAAATTGTTATGGATATAAGTCACTTTCTCGGCATTATAACTATTTCTAACATAAAATATGTTTTCACTTCATATATAAAACATTGTTATTATTCACATCCTGTGACATGTTAACATATTAAAACTTAAATGTTTAATGCATATATTAAACTTTTGTGTCATCATTAACCCAGCTGATGAATTTTCTCAGAAAAAAATAATGGAAAAGATTGATCAAGAAAGATAATTTTTACAAATTAGAACAGAAATATGTAACTCAAATAGTGGTGAGATAAAAATGTCTAATTTGAAGTTTCAACCCCGTTCTTCTTTTTCTTTCTTTTTTTTTAATGGCTCATGGGAATCCTACTGCCATTTGTTTTCCTATTAAGTGACATTTCAAATACTTTATTATAAACATAAATCACATCTTTCAAAAAGGCAAACGACAAACTAAATTTGAGATCTGACTTGCATTTTTATGCCCTATCCAAGACTAAATAGATGAGCAGCTGCCTTATAGACTGAGTGAAGGATAAACAAAGAGAGACAGGGGATAGCAGAAAGCATGTCACTGGAAAATGACACCTGCCCTTTTAACTCACGAGTGTCTTGCTAAGCCCTGTCACTTTAGTTGACATCTGTTACATATCCTGATGTATGAAGTTGTAGGAAAGACCAATGTTATCTGTAGTTGGCTAGAGAAAATGTGTCCACAGTTGTGTGTGTGTGTGTGTCCCCTGTGTGTGTGTGTGTGTATGTGTCCCCTGTGTGTGTGTGTGAGGCCACCTTGGTTTATTTATAGATATGACATCACTTTATCAGTGTTTTAAAAACAAAAGATTGTGGTTCACAGCACATGGACACCTGGTAATAGATGGTGTGAGATAGATCGAAAGCCCTACATACTCAAACAGACAACTTCAGGGATGCAATAGTCACCACTAACACAGCTTTTATAACTAAAGCATCTTCAGTGGAGTCCTGTAAGATGTACTTATCTTATTTAGGATGAGTAACTCTTGTGTACCTATGTTGGCTGTCACCTGCAGGTACATTTAATGGAGAAAGTGTCTGTAAAAATTAAAAGGAAGATGTGCAACATAAGGACACAGTGGTTAGGATATATCTGGAAGCTTGACCTGTGTTTTTGTTACTGGACAATATGGTCAGCTAGCCAAAAGTATCAGCATCATTTGAGCCTGGTAAAAAACGCTCTTTATCAGACTTAGTTCCACACTCCCTGAAGCAAAAGCTTTAGAGCAGAATCCGCATCCCAGTAAGCCTGAGGTATGCTGACTCATGCCAATTGCTTGTGATTTGTGTAATTAATAAAGTATTTGAAATGTCATTTCATAAAAATATAAACCATAGAAGGATTTCATGAGCCTTAAAAAGATCAAAGAGAAAATGGAGGTGATTAAAACTTTGCACTAGGTATTTTTATCTCATCACTGTAAGTTATATGCTATTATTCTGGTTTAAACTTGAGAATCTTTGACAGCAGGGAAATAATGAGTGAGCAAAGCTGGAAGAAACATACCAAGTAGCACTTATATTTATGATACTATGTGACCTCAACTCTGTAAGCCTCACAACTGATGAGACAACATTAAGCTTTCAGCATTGTCTTATATTGAAACACCACGGATGATACTTACATAGACCTCAAGGATCTTAGCAACATTAAAATGCTCCCTGAAGACTGCGCACTTAAATAGACTCTACCTGGAGAAGGAGAAGGAAGAGGAGGAGGAGGAGGTGGTGGAGGAGGGGTAGAAGGAGGAGGAGGAGGAGGGAGAGAAAGTGGAGGAGGATAGTTATAATGAAGATGACTAGGAGGAAACTGCCGATTCAGTAGGAAGAGGATGGCTAAGCTGAAGATAGGTTGTGTTGGCTTCAGGACACCAGTATGACCTTGACGCTGTATGTGGTCATAGAGGGTCCTGCAGCAAAGGGCATCTCCTTGGGTGAGCAATAACTCAGAAGGAACCTCTGCTTCTGAAAACATAAGGTTTCTTAAAATTCCTTTGTTTGATTCAAAATAAACACACAGGCATAAAAACTTCTATTACAAAATCAAATCTGGTGGTAGATAAAGAAAGTGGGGAAGCATGGCAAATGAGAAACAAACAAACAAACAAACAAACAATTTATTTCTTCCTCAGGAATAAGAAGTGATTCCATTTTTAAGTAGTTTCTTGAAGATCCTGTCTTTTGCTATGCATATATAGCAAAAATGAACATGCATATTATTATGCATGAATATATAATTAAACATATGTACCAAAAAGCAACCAATTCTGTTATTTTACCATCAAATTATTTACATATGTCCTAAACATGTGTTTATACCAATAAATATTCTTCTGTGTCACTTTGAGCAGCCCGCCCCTGAGCAATCCATTTCATGGTTGTACTGTAGTGAACGTATTTACCAAATGCCTAGTTGTGCCTTTTAGACAGTTTCTATTTTTTCACTGTTGTAAGCCATTCTCTGCTGATGTGTCCTGATGCATTTTGCTTCTCCTTACAATAAAACTTGAAAATGTGTTAAAATTTTGTTACTACTAAATATCTGCCCATCCTTCTACCCTGTCACAAATGGTGACTCTAGAATGTGCCTCTATTGAGTTTCATCTTATTAGATTTTTTTTCATTGCTCAAGCCTGCAGAGAAGTTGTCAAAGCCTAATTGTGCCATCAAATGAATTCATGTTGTACCCTGCTTTGTGGCACCTGGACATTTGTACCCATGCCCTACTCAGGTGTACGAGTTTTATTAGGTTCCCTAGAAGCAAGACAGTTTCCAAGTCCATATTTTGGGGTGGGTTATCAAGAGACTGTGATCCATGTGCTCTGCAGAGGTGTCCCTGCAATGATTCCATATGCTCAGCACCGATAACAATGTGTTCTTCAATATGGAGCATTAAGCATCATAGAGCATATGGGGAAATTTGGGTTTATGGCAGGCCACTGAAATCTGGTAAATTTTTTTAATAAAGCATTAACAACAAAAGCAACAAAAGGTCTTCATGGGGCACTTCATGGGGCACTTCTTGGGAAAATATTTATTTTCCACATGGATATAAATTCCTAGGAGCTTTTTGTTTTAACAACCAACACTCCTATCACAATGACAGTCTTGGACCTATGCCATGGCCTTCTTTATTAATTACCATTTCAATATGAGAGGAGAGGCTGTTTTCAGAGAGATTTATCCTTACTTTGAGCTTTTTAAGGTAGTTAAGTATAGTGGTTCTAATGATATTCTCCACCGTTGAGTGGAGAGTGAGATCTGACTCTCACACGAAATCTGGTGCCCCTTTTGTGACCACGTCACCTGGATGGGGAGGTCTGGCGGCACTCAGAAGAAGGATAGCAAGTTACCAAGAAGAGACTCTATATTCTAAGAGCATATATAAGGGGAGGAGGTCTCCCTCACTCACAGACATAGGGGAGGGGAGAAGGGAGGAAGTGGGAGGGAGGGAAGAATGGGAGGAAACAGGGGAAGGGCTAACAATTGAGATGTAATATGAATAAATTAATAAAAAATGTAATTAAAAAAAGTATAGTGGTTCTAGAAGAAACCACTAATATAGATATGGTGTGCATGTGTATTTTAGGCTAATTTTCTTTCTAGATGATGTTTTTTTAGGAAAGTGTGTGTGTGTGTGTGTGTGTGTGTGTGTGTGTGTGTGTGACACAGGCACAATTTTTTTTATAGTGTTTCTGTCCTTGTAGTACTGGGAGCAAAGACTGTCCTTTAGAACTACACCTTCACCCAAGGCATTATCTATATGTTTGAGGAAACCTGACCTAAGTGCTTCAAAATATTACCATGCATAGGGATCTTGACCTTTACTATGCTGCAATGGCTTAAATTTTGGGATTTTATGGACTGTCCTCCCTCTGAAATTATGGGAGCATGCACCACAGCACATCAGATGTCATGGTCAGCATGCAAGTGTCCAAGGAAGAATTATTTATGTGACCTACTTCAGATACATACAGGATTCTTTATGAAAACTGGAATCTTTCCTGTAAATCAGCTCATTGTCTCCAGCAGTGAGTTCAGGTCGAGGATGCAGCCTCTCAGGTCCCTAACGGAACTGCAGCTGCTCACATTAGTGAGATCTGCTGCAGGGTGTCTGCTGAAGTCTCCCTTGAGCTTGGAGAAAGGTCATATTCATGAAACTTTTGTTGTAAGATATTCTCCTAAGAGTACCTACACTCTCAACAAGACTTAAATAAAGAAGAACTAAATAGCCAGAAACAGAAAACTCCTGAAATTTGAAAGAAAGAAAATTTCTCTTCTTGTTAAGTTGATTTCCTCTGGTGTCATATCACAGTGACGGAAAGCTTACTAACATTTCTTTTTTCTTTTAATTTTTTATTAATTTATTCTTGTTACATCTCTATGGTTATCCCATCCCTTGTATCCTCCTATTGTCCCCTCCCTCCCATTTTCCCCTTATTCCCCTCCCCTATGACTGTTCCTGAGGGGGATTTCCTCCCCCTGTATATGCTCATAGGGTATCAAGTCTCTTCTTGGTAACCTGCTATCCTTCCTCTGAGTGCCACCAGTCTCCCCCTCCTGGGGACGTGGTCAAATATGAGGCACCAGAGTACATGTGAAAGTCATACCCGACTCTCCACTCAAGTGTGGAGAATGTTCTGACTAACATTTCTTTTTGGAATTTATTATTTTATTATCCTATTTTTGTTGTCTGTGTGATATGCATTCTTTCTCTACTCTTCTGCTTAGATTGTAGATCACTTGGCGGGTTTTAAACCACACTTCTTTCAAACACATGGCTGGAAGGCTACAAATCTTTACATGTTGTTACCTGAATTTCCCCAGGCCATTCTGTTTTCCTTGTCATTTAGTCAAATTTTTTTCTATTGCCATGTAGTCTTTATTTAAAACCCATGTATTATTTAGAAGTTCATTACTTAATTTCCAAGCAGTTAGGGAGGAGTCTTTCTTTCTCTCCTTTTTTATCGACATCTAACCCTGTTTCAATATAGTCAAATAATGCTCTTTGAATGTCCAAAAACCTTTGAAATGTGTTGATGCGTGCTTTACAAACCACTGTCTGGTCAATTTGGGTGAGTGTCTCACATGTACTCTGCTGCTATTGGATGAAGTATCTAAAGTCAGTTAGATCCAATGGGTAACTGAGTTTTTGGGAGACATACTCAATTATCACTGGCTCCTGATAATTAAACCCTCATGTAATCGCCTTCCCTTCTATGCTGGTGAGTCCTAGAAGTGGCGTCTTATCACAGACTATGCCCATGTGACATAATATTGAGCCATCTACACTAGTGGACTTGTTGTTTTTGTTGTTGTTGTTGTTGGTGGTGGTGGTGGTGGTGGTGGTGGTAGTGGTGGTGTTTTTTGGAGGGAGCATACATGTTGAAGAGACCACTGTGACAACGGAGCAAGGCTGGCAGTGAGCTATACAGACGAAGCCTTTAAGCCAACATGCAGTAGGAAACTGAGCCACTAGCTAAATAGCTTGCAAGGAAGAGGGATCTGTGAAGAAATTTGTGATCTTGGAAGTGAATTCCTGCCCTCAGATGAAACTGCAGATCCATGCTGTGTCTTGTTCTCCGCTTTCCCATGATACTCTCAAGGTGAGGGGACTGGAGAGACGATAAAAGACTTTTAAACTACAGAAAACATAAGGTACTTAACTATGTGCCTGGGATCAGTAAATTTATACTAATCCACTATTCAGGAATACATTGAATACAGTGCTGCTTATAATTTTGTATCTATCCTGAATTTTGTGACTTTATCATATTAAAGTGAGACAGAGAAGGGGGTGCTCAATTATCTCCACTTTCATGCCATTTTTTCTTCTTTTAGTCCTATAATATTTTGCTTTATACATTTTGAAATTGATTTTTAATGTGTGGATATGTGGATATGGTATGTGTGTATGTGTGTATGTGTGCTTGTGTGTGTGTATGTGTGTGAATGTGGTGTGTGTGTGTGTGCGCGCGCACGAGTGTGTGTGTATGCATGCTATGGGAATCATTTGGATACCAGAGAATGCCCTCAGGTGCTGGCCCTTGCTTTCCACACTGTTGCAGGCAGGATCTCTTGTTCAGCATAGTGTATGCTGATCTAGCTGGCCATGAGCTCCTGGACATCCTCTGCCTCCAGTTTTGCCACAGGCACAATG
Organism: Acomys percivali; assembly: GCA_907169655.1. Classification (NCBI taxonomy): domain Eukaryota; kingdom Metazoa; phylum Chordata; class Mammalia; order Rodentia; family Muridae; genus Acomys; species Acomys percivali. The sequence continues at coordinate 70,504,594 of OU015746.1, read as the reverse complement.
GGAATACTGATAACTTGAAGGCATCTTGTTTCCTGAGGTCCAGGTGACCTGAACTTTGGTCCTCAGGCATGGCGAGCAGGTGATTGATCTAGAGAGCCCTCTCCTCAACTGCTGAGGAACAGTTTTGACCGCATACAAATTGGGAATCTTTCTGTCTCCCCTGGTTAGGCTTTCTCCTGTGTCAGTCATGGTCAAATGTTCTCCATCTTCGTAGGCATGTCCATCGCTGCAGTTACTGTTAACACTATCTCCAGCTGCTTTTCGCCAAATTTTGGGGTGATAACGTCAACTGTTATTTTCTTTTATCTATCTAGTTAAGCTTCAGCACACATTGAATTTGCAAGTGGATTCCTTATCACTCTTGGCATGATATTAGCTATAATTTGTCCAAATATTGATTTATTTACTCCTGTTGCTCTTCTACATAAGATGTTCTAGATAATATGCTACCTTAAAATTCTCACATGCAACTTTATACAGTTTCCTTTCATGAGTTTCATATTTTTCTCTTTCTTTTTCAGTTTGAATGTTTGTGTTCATCTGTTTTCCAGTTTCTCCAGTATTTGTGCTTTAAATCAAGTATCCCAAGGCCTACATGGCTTCTTAACTTCATGAATTCCATGGGTATTTAGTGAGTACTGAATCCAAATCAACACTGTTTTGTTTTCTAGAAAAACAAACCAAATATTCAGATAAATACGATAGTTTCGCATTGTTTACATTTTATTGTAAGGAAACACAACCTTGAAAAAGCAATTAGTCAAAGGATTGGTAACAGTGAAATCCATGCTGTAGAGAAAACCGGAAGCATTTGGCAGCAGTAGGGGGCATAGCCACCTTAGAGAAGTTACACAGTGACTGAAGGGTTGCTGAAGCAATGACATTTGATGCAATTTTAATAAAAGCAAAGATCGCAGGCTCATATACTTCTGAAGAAATGCTATTCTAGACTACTCTGAAGCTGGAGGCATCCTAGAATTCTCAAGAAATAAAAAATATAATCATGTTTGTAGTGCATAGTAAAAAAGAATGTTATGCTAAGAGGTCCAAGAAAGAAAGAAAGAAAGAAAGAAAGAAAGAAAGAAAGAAAGAAAG
>OU015746.1:70474806-70503489 GCA_907169655.1 Acomys percivali | reverse complement strand
AAGAAAGAAAGAAAGAAAGAAAGAAAGAAAGAAAGAAAGAAAGAAAGAAAGAAAGAAAGAAAGAGGAAACAGGATAGTAAAGTAGGAACATTGGAGCTAGGTACGGTGGTGCGAGGCAATAGACTTACCATTTAGGAAACTGAAGCAGGGGGATTATGAGTCCAGGGATAGCGTTGGCTACATAGTGAGTTCCAACCTAGCCTCTGATACATACATTGTAGGTCCCTGTCTCAAAACAAAGTGCAATAAACTTAGAAAGCACAGCAAAGCAGCATTGGAGGACAGACAGGAGAGTCTTCCTGACATGAGAAAGAATTTATCTTTTCCATTTCTTGAGGCATCCTTGTTCTCTTGGGAGCTGTGATTATCACCACAAAATATACACATGAGTGGGCTAAGCAACATCCCATTTTTGTATTATGTTATGGAGAATCAAGGGGCTCACAAGACCTCACCCTCCCCTGAGGATCTATAGGCAGTTCCTGGTTGCTGGGGAGGAAGACACTTTCTTCAGTGGTATAACCAACAGGGAGGGACCCTTTGGTCTGTAGATATCCTTTCACCCATGTTCTTGTAAGCAAGCCCAGTCAAGCTCATGTCACACACACACACACATGCACACACAGGTAAATAAGAGAATGTCTCCATTTCATGATCTGCCTTTGCACTTTATAACTTTTCTTTGTAGAACAAATGCTTTAAAAATCTCCATAACTCATGTTTCTGTGTTTCCCTCCATTTTTAAGGTAAATGTCTTAGGGTGTTGATGAATGGGAGTGCTCAGCTCACTGGCTTAATTCCAAATCTGTCTAACTTGGAAGATGAACCCTGTGGCAATGATTTACTTGTCAGTACAATTTTACATTTAGTATTTAAATAAAGACACTGAAGCTAACTTAAAGGTGTTATTTTTTAATTGAATTTCTTCTTTTCCCTTGCCTGCTTGGGGCATTTTGTCAGGTAATTTGATATACAGTTCCTACAATTCTTGTATTTCCCTGCTTATCTCCTTCACTAATGGGGTCACAGAGAACCCTGACTATTCAAAGTCTGTTTTTGCTTGCATTTTCCTTCAGATATTTATGTTGTTGTTATTATTATTATTATTATTATTATTATTATTATTATTACTATTGTGTGTGCATGCATGTGTGTGTGTGTGTGTGTGTGTGTGTGTGTGTGTGTGTGTGGGTGTGTGTGTGTTTTATTCTCAGTGTCTACAAGTCATTTTAGGAATGTAGAAGTCAAAGAACAATTTTCAGGCATCAGTTCCCTCCTTCAATCATGGGTTCAAGGGCATAAACACAGGTCAGGAAATACTTTTGCTTCCTGAGCCATCTATCACGCCCCCCTTTTCTTGCATTTTTATAAATATTTTTACTACTTTCTGAATGTAATATACATCCAAGAGTTCCTTTTATTACTTTGTCTAGTCCAGCCTTATCGATCTATTTTATTTATTTGTCTATTCATTTATTTATAACACCAGGGATTGAACCTAGACTTATGCAAGAATTTTTAACACTAAAGTCTGAGGTATACCTCTAGCAGGTCCTTTTAATGACACATTGTATTTTAATACATTTTGTTGCATATTAAGAAAAGGCAGCTTTTAGCTGATATTTCCTCTGATTTTATGATAATATGTTATTCATATGGATAACTAAATTATTATTTTCTAGTCTTAATTTTAAGCAAAATTCCCCATATACTGTTTTATATTTCTTCATAACTTAATTATTCACTTATTGAAGGTCTATGCTCCTGAAAATTCTTCTACTTAAAGCCAATGAACGGGATTTATTAATTCTGACCTGTGATGCTCCACTCTGAGTTTTCTGGCAAGGATATTTGATCCAAGGCAACATGCTGTTATGTAACATTCATGATTCTTTCACTACTCCATTCTGTCATTGAGTCAAGCCTTCATTTTTTTCTTTCCTGTATGAACACAGCTTCCTATTCTCATCCTACATTTCTTGAGTTGGTCTCTGTGATTTGCCACAGATCCAATGAGGTAGAACTTAAGACTTTATTCCAGTCTCTGTTTCTCTAAATTTGTATCCTCCAACTGTTTGGCGGTAAGGGCCACACCCAGGGTCCAGAATATGCTGTTAGCACTTTACCTAGAAGCCATATTCTAGGGCTTCAGTTGTCTTCTTAATCCTCAGAAATGAATTCCTCACCTTCCTGTAAAGTCCAAAGGTCCCTGAGCTTCCTGGGTATCATTCTAGTGTGTTCAGCTCACTGCTGAAAATGGATTAAATAAGAGTTTGTGCCTTTCCATTTGCTCCTTTGTGGTTCTTGTCTCCCGTTGTGCTCTTGTAGGATTTTGCTCATAAATATCATATGGAATTGTAAGAGCTCTCGCTTCTTTCTTGTGCTTCAATAGTCAGTATTCTTCCACTAGACTTTGATGTTCTTGAGGACAAGATCTTCATTTTGCTCCTTGTGTCACTAGCGATTACTATACTGCTTGAAACACTGTGGACAAAAATAAAAATAAGCATTTTCAATGGATAAAAATATAAATGATCTGATGCGTCTGGGTCACTAGGCATCCATCACTGTTTCAAAAAAAATTGCTGCAAGTGTGGCCCTCAGGTGTTGGGAAAACAAATTTATCTTTCTATATAAAGGAAAAATGAAATTTCAGAAAGAATATTAAATATCTTGCTCCACTGAGGTATTTATGAGGCTTCTGAATTGAATTGGAATTCCTTCCTCAATATAAATCCCAGATACAAGTCAAGTGTTCTTAGGGGACTGATACTAGAAAAGGAAGCAGAAGGAAAACCAAACATTAGGTTTTAGTCTAAGAATTTAAGTGCTTTCTTAAACCCACCAATATAATCAGATTTATATTTATTTTTACAGAAATGTTTGCTCTGCTAATGCATTCCTAATCAAATAATGGGTGTTGCGTGATGGAAACTTCAAATAAAGTTCTTAAGGCTGTCAAAAAGTAAATAAGCTAACTAGAATTGTATTTCTTTGTTTCCCAGTGGACCTCATAAATGCTTGGGTTGAGCATGTTGCAGTTAGAAAGAGGCATATAGAGATTCATATACAAGTAGAGTTAGTATTATCCTCTGGCCTTTGCCCACTCCAAATGCTAATTTCATTTTTACCTTCTGATGAAGTATGTTCAGTTTTTAAATAGCATACATTTTACAATCTGTTTTTATTTGGTTTATTTTTTTTTTTTGATGAGTCCTTCTATGCTCCAGAAAATACCAGAGAAAATTCATTAACTAATGAAATTTACTATGGATAAAGATAAATAGCACTGTTTATTCTTTTGTTATGTTGTTTTTATAGTTACATAAAATTATCTCATTATAAATGAAGATTTAATTTTTAACTTGTATTATAGAATAAATGAGTGCACATGAAATACTGTCAAATGCTACTTTAGGTTAGTTTGAAGTTGATTTTGAAGCCTTTTTGAATGTCACAAAATGATTTGACAAGCCTGGCATGGTAGCCCCAGTTACAAAACCAGCACCTAAAAAAAAAAAAAAAAAAAAAAAAAAAAAAAGATACAAGGGGATTTTTTTCAAGTTTGAGGCTACGTTAGGATACATCATGAGTTATAGGACAGCCTGCATCATGTTATAAACTTTGTCTCAAAAAAAGAGAAAGAAAAAAGATAAAAAGATAAAACGAAAGCCTTTGGTGTCTATGATGTATACAGCCTGCAGTGTTTTCAACTGAGCATAAGCCTGTGATACAACGATTAAGATTCGTGACACATTGACTGTAGAATTTTACTGAAGGAGTAATTTTGGATACCGAATTTAACGCAATGGAATGTAACTTTTCAGTGGTATTGATTTATAAGACATTAGCAATCAAGCCAAGGTTTACGAGGCATCATTGTGAAAGATTTCACTGAAACAGGTCTGAAAGCACTGGAGTGAAGTGGCAGAAGTTCATATTGTCTGTGTTTGCTCTTGATTGAAATCTCTTTCGGTGGAAGAATGGGGACAGCAGGTCAGAGGTTCAACTTCTCTAAGTTTGAGAGCCCGCTTTAATAGAGAATTTGGGTTTATGCAACAGAAGACAGCATGAGCAGAATGGGATTGCTGTGCTCAGCTCATGAAACCCTTGGCCACCAGAAGCACACCCCATTAGGATATCACAGCATAAGGAGCATAAAGACTCTGTGGCTGTGGTGGTCTCAATAAGAAATGTCCCCATAGGCTATGTCCCCGCTGGTGGTGCTCTTTAGGGATGTCATAGAACCTTTAAGAGATACAGATTTGCTGCAGGAAGCATAACCCCCCCTGGGTAGGGAGCTGTTGGAAGTCTAGATCCATCTACACTTCCTGCTCTCTACCATAGTGGTCCCCTGAAACACTCCACCCAGCAGGGGATCTGAGCAGATGCTGAGACTCACAGCTGAACTTCGAGGTGGAGTCCCGGGAGTCTTATGGAAGAATTGAGGGGTAAAAGGACCTGGAGGGGACAGGAGCTCCACAAGGAGATGAATGGAGCCAACATATCCTGGTGGAGGGGAGGGAGGTGCTGCAGAGACTGATGCTCCAACCAAGGACCATGCATGGTGAGGACCTAGGCCCCGTGCTAAGATGTAGTTGTTAGGCAGCAAAGTCTCCTTATGGGTTCCATACTGTGGGGAGTAAGGGATGTTTTGGACTTGGACTCTGGTGCCCACTTCTTGATCAATTCCCCCTGGCAGAGGAAGAGGATGCAGGCAGTCCAGATGAGACTTGAGAGGCTGGGGTCAGATGATAGGGGAGGAGGGCTACCCCTTTCTGAGGACTATGGGAGGGGGAGGGGGATGAAAGAGGAAAGGTAGGACCAGGAGGAATCGAGGGAGGGGGCCACAATCAGGATGTAAGGTGAAAAATTGAAAAAGAAGAAGAGGAGGAGGAGGAAGAGGAGGAGGAAGAAGAGGAGGAGGAGGAAGAGGAGGAGGAAGAAGAGGAGGAGGAGGAAGAAGAGGAGGAGGAGGAGGACGATATGGCTACCTGCTGACAAGTCTTCCCCACTATTCCTCACCAGATTCCTTCTCTGGATCCGTAAGTAAAAATAAACTTTCTATTCTTTACATTGCTCTTGGTTGTGGTGTTTTATCACACCAAAGGAAAAACCACTAATATGGGGGCCTCTGAAGATTGTTGTTTCTTTTAATCTAAGGTGAGATAAGGAAAAGAATGCTGTCATTAAACATAAAGAAATCCTGGGTTCTAACATTTAAAAGATTAAAAATAGACAGAAAAAAAGTTGTCTTTGCATTTATTTATCTCAATTTTTACATAACAATATCCCAGGAAAATATGTTTATTGGAAAAGGTCATACTGTATTCCTGTTTGAAATAATCACAACACCAAGCTTCATGCTGTAGCTCTCACCATTTAGGTTCTGTGGTAACATTTCATTTCAATTCTTCTCTATACAGGAGCTTACCTTAAAAACAAAACAAAGTAAATGGTGAGATACTCAAAGAAATTCCTCTAAAATCGGGAACAAGGCAAGGCTGCCCACTCTCTGCATATCTCTTCAATATAGTACTCGAAGTTCTAGCCAGAGCAATAAGACAACAAAAGGAGATCAAGGGTATCCAAATGGGAAAGGAGGAAGTCAAACTATCCCTATTTGCAGATGATATGATAGTGTACATAAGTGACCCTCAAAATTCCACCAGAGAACTCCTACAGCTGATAAACACTTTCAGCAATTTGGCTGGATACAAAATTAACTCAAAAAAGTCTGTAGCCTTCCTATACACAAATGACAAGCTTGCAGAGGAAGAAATTAGGAAAGCCATACCTTTCACATTAGCCACAAGCAATATAAAATATCTAGGAGTTACTCTAACTAAGCAAGTGAAGGACTTGTTTGAAAAAAATTTCAAAACTCTGAAGAAGGAGATTGAAGATGGCATGAGAAGATGGAAGGATCTTCCTTGCTCATGGATCAGGAGAATTAACATAGTAAAAATGGCCATCCTACCAAAAACAATCTACAGATTCAATGCAATCCCTATCAAAATACCTACACAATTTTTTAAAGACATTGAAATTTCCATTCTGAACTTCATATGGAAAAAAAAAAACTAGAATAGCAAAAACGATCTTGTACAATAAAAGGTGCTCCAGAGGAATCTCCATACCTGATCTCAAATTGTACTATAAAGCAATAGTAATTAAAACAGCATAGTACTGGCACAGCAACAGGCTGGTTGATCAGTGGAATTGAATTGAAGACCCAGATATGAATCCACACACATATGGTCACTTGATTTTTGACAAAGAAGCCAAATCCATTCAATGGAAAAAGGATAACATCTTCAACAAATGTTGCTGGTCTAACTGGATGTCTATGTGTAAAAAAATGCAACTGGACCCATATTTGTCACCTTGCACAAACTCAAATCCAAGTGGATTAAAGACCTCAACATAAAACCAGAGACACTAAGTCACTTAGAAGAAAAAGTGGGGAAGAGCCTGGAACATATTGGCACAGGAGACAACTTCCTGAACAGAACACCAACAGCCCAGGCCTTAATGTCAACAATTAATAAATGGGACCTCATGAGGCTGAGAAGCTTCTGTAAGGCTGGAGACACTGTCAAGAGAACAAAGCGACAGCCTACAGACTGGGAAAAGATCTTCACCAACCCTACATCTGACAAAGGTCTAATATCCAAAATATATAAAGAACTCAAGAAATTAAACACCACCAAACCAAATAACCCAATTGAGAAATGGGGCTTGAAACTAAACAGAGAATTCTCAGCAGAGGAATATCAAATGGCTGAGAAACACTTAAAGAAATTCTCAACCTCCTTAGTCATCAGGGAAATGCAAATCAAAACAACTCTGAGATTCCATCTTACACCTATCAGAATGGCTAAGATCAAAAACTCAAGTGACACCACATGCTGGCAAAGATGTGGAGAGAGAGAGGATCACTCCTTCATTGCTGGTGGGAATGCAAACTAGTACAGCCACTTTGGAAAGCTATCTGGTGCTATCTCAGAAAACTGGGAATAGGGCTTCCTGAAGACCCAGCTATTCCACTCCTTGGAATATACCCAGAAGATGCTCCAGCACATAACAAGAAAATTTGCTCAACCATGTTCATAGCAGCCTTATTCATAATAGCCAGATCATGGAAACAGTCTAAATGTCCCTCAGTAGAAGAATGGATAAAGAAACTGTGGTACATATACACTATGGAATACTACTCAGCTATTAAAAACAAGGAATTCCCGAAATGTGTGCATAAATGGATTGAGCTAGAAATGATCATAATGAGTGAGTTAACCCAGAAGCAGAAAGACTCAAATGGTATATACTCACTTATATCTGCATACTAGCCCAAGGGGCATGTCCCATGAAAGCCTTCACTTACCAGGAAACTGGGACAGAGGGGAGGACACCCTATTGGGACTCTAGATGAGAGAAGCATGGGAGAATAGCAAAGTAGAAGGATCCAGTGGGTCCTAGAAACCTACAAGTAGAACATTATGATAGGCAGATTTTGGCCAAGGGGTCCCGCTCAAACTAAGGCACCAGCTACAGGCGGTAAACTTTAAACCCCTACCCGGACCTAGCCAATGGTCAGAACAGTCTCCACACTTGAGCGGAGAGTGGGATATGACTTTCTCACATACTCTGGTGCCTCACATTTGACCATGTCCCCTGGAGGGGGAGACCTGGTGGCACTCAGAGGAAGGACAGCAGGTCACCGAGAAGAGACTTGATACCCTATGAGCATATACAGGGGGAGGTAATCCCTCTCAGGAACAGTCATAGGGGAGGGGAATAAGGGGAAAATGGGAGGGAGGGAAGAACGGGTGGATACAAGGGATGGGATAACCATTGAGATGTAACAAGAATAAATTAATTAAATAAAAAAAGAAAAGAAAAGAAAACCAAAACAAACAAAATTCTGGCACAAGAACTGAGTCCTTGAGAGGGTGCCTCTAGTTTCTGACCTTATCTGAAAGTAAGAAGAGCGTGCAGGTGGGAGTAGCAGAAGTGATAGCAATAGAAAGGGCAATGTAGAAAGTCGTGATTTTACCTGATAAAATAAACCTCTGGAGATGTAATATGACTCCTGTGTGATTTCCTTTACTCAGCACAGATGTAAAGACTCGCAAATGGTCTACTTAACAGCTCTCTAGAGCCCAGCTGATAAGCCAGTCCATCAAGTCAGGCCTTCTCCACAATGCTGATCTGGCATCTTCCCTCCTGTTTTAATAACCTGGGTCTTGGGTTCCTATGATGATGCTCAGTCTCACTACATGTTTGTTGCAGGTATATGCAGAAGACTTCAGTGGCAGTTTTCAGCCTTGTGGTCACCTCCCAGATGGCAGATGGCGAGAGAGGGACAATCTACCACTTCCCTGGCTTGTGCCCTAGGAGAGCATATAAATACCGTATGTAAACAAGGTTCTTTTTTTTGTTTTTAAGTCAATACATTTTTATTTAAGGGATGAGTCCTTTTACTTTTCATTCAGTTCTCGTGTGTTCAGGATTTCCGAAAACAGCCCTCAAAAATCATCCAGTGTACTTTTTTTGCCCTTTATTTATCCTTGCTTTAAATATACATAGTCATGACAACTTCAAAGTTCTCATCCAGAAGATTTCTGATGATTTCTTCAAATTATGAACCATTTTAGGGTAAGGCTTCACTTGTTGGCACTCAGCATTTCTGAGGGACTGCTCATGAACTGGCTACAGCAAACCAGGGTCTTCAGACTAGGAGAGCTTGGGACGCTGCCTCTGTGACCGCTGACTTTCATCCTTCATCTGTACTCAGAATCACCTGAAGGCTGGCTTATCTGCTTCTGCCACCATCTCCTCTATGGATTCACAGCTGGAAGCCAAAATATTTTATAGCACATGTGATCCTGTCACCTCTTTGCTCCACACACTTCAGCTGTGACTCACCTTGATCAGAGTAAAACCTGAGGACCTATTGCCCAGGATCTGTGCAAAGTGAGAACAGAACAAAGAGATAGTGAAGCAATTGGGACCTGGCAAGTCTTTTCAGGTACTTACACCCCTAAGTTTAGATATTCTTCTTCATGTCCAGCTGAGTTCTAGGTCCCGTGTGGTTAGATGAACGCAAACTGAGCTATGTGCTCCCACACATAGTGAGTTGGCATCACCACCAAATCCCGGGGTCTCTCTGTGCAGTCTTGGGCTTCCTTGAACTAGCACTGTAGACCAGACTGGCCTCTGACCTCTTAAAAAAAAAAAAAAAGGACAGTCTTCTACTGTTCTAAGTACAGGTTTATATTGTAAAATATTTTGGAGACATTTCAGGGTGTCCAAAATATTTCATCACAGTCTGTTTAAATGTTAAGAATAGGTGGTTTCCACAGGTTTTGTTTCTTTGGTATATCCCTAGTCCACAAAACTCTCTTCCCATTATAGCATTAGTTAAAGATATAAAAATCTCATTTAAAAAGTATTGGCTTGTGGAGAGATAGCTCAGAGGTTAAGAGCACTGTCTGCTCTTCCAGAGGTCCTGCGTTCAATTCCCAGCAACCACATGGTGACTCACAACCATCTAGAATGAGATCTGGTGCCCTCTTCTGGTGTGCAGGTGTACATGCAGACAGAGAACACTGTATACATAATAAATAAATAAATCTTTTTAAAAAAAGTATTGTCTCAAAAGTGAAATATTTTGTCCTCTAAATCAGGTACAAGGGGCTCAAGTTCATACTTCAGTTTGAACCACAATGACTTAATGTGTAGACCTCAAAACTGAATGAATGAGTCCCTTACTTCAAGTACTCCCATGCTGTAGATGGTAGAGGTTTTTTAACATTCAACATAAAAACAGTTATGTACTTCCAATAAGTTTTACACCACTTCTTAACAATACAAATAACATCCTTGTATATGTTATATTATAGCCATAGCAATGATATTGCCAACATTTAAACTTAATTATTACTCAGATTTTCTTTCTTTTTTATTTTATTGATTTATTCTTATTACATCTCAATGGTTATCCCATCCCTTGTATCCTCCCATTCCTCCCTAGATTTTCAATAGTTTGTCATAAAGGCAATAAATTCAACCAGTATCAAGTTCATCCTTTCTAGATTAACTCAAGAAAATCAGAGCCATTTTCCATCAACAGATGTATATATCCTCATGGTAGAATCAAACATCTTGTATGATAGCATTGAGAAACAGAATCTCTAGGATATTAACAATTTCTGTGAGCTCCAACCTCACTAATGGGACCAATAGCGTTACAAACTCAGTTTCCAGGGAATTAGCAATCTCTCTTTGCCTTTTCTTCTACCAAATGTGAAAGAAAAAAAAAATAGCATAGCATGGCAGTGAACAACAAAAGTTTGTCAGACACCAAATATACTGATAGCTCAGGTTTGGACTCCTCAGAATGTAAGCCTGTGAGAAAGTTTCTCTCTCTGTTTTACAAATTACTGAGTCCCCCCAAAAGCCTGAGTGAAAAATCGACACCAGCATGTGTCACTATTGATAGGTGGGGGTACCCTTTAGGAGAAGGGTTCTAGCAGAAGGAAGTTAGGTCCTTAGAATGTTAGAGACTTGCTTCCACCCGACTCACTCTGCTTCCAGCCTCCATGTTGTGAGCGGCTTTGTTCCACCGTGTGCTCCCGGGCGTGAGCCGCCATCATGCAGGCTCAAAGTGACCACGGAATGAAACCCTGAAATTGCACCAAAATACAACTTTCCTCCCTTAACGTTCCTCTGTTACAATAGAAAGCTAAGTGATACAGGTCGTCAGAGGCATTTTTTTAAAAAGCGGTATAAAGAGAGAACAACCCTGCAGTGCTTGCGCAGATGCAGCTAACAGCAGTCATGTGACCAGCACCCATTGGCAGAGTAGAAATGCTTTGTCTGAAACCCCGCGGTCAGCAATCTCTCACAGTAGCAATAAGCAAAATCTTGTCAGATTTTCCTAAAAGTGAAGATCTCTAACTGGAAATCTTAAAATAGTATTGGAAACTTTCGTTTTGGTTCCTTTGAAAATTTTGGATTTCTTACCTATTACAACTTTGAGGACACGATTTTTTTAGGTTAGATAATTTGTAAGATCCGTGACTGACAAAACAACACCAGCTCTGTGGCACTGAGTATCCTATTGTACAGTTAGCGCCGAGCTCACGGATTGAAGGGAATCGTCTCCATTTCGTGTGCCAGTCACAAGCCGAGAGGCATCCCTGAATCACCCATGGTTATGCCACTCTCGGTCATAAATTGAGGAGCTCCTAGAACCCTTCTTTCAGGGTTAGATAATTTGCTTGAGTTACTTGTCAAACTCATTGATATGAATCTATTCAAAACGGCAGTTTTATAATAATGACTACTGATGAGATACAGACCACTGAGACACACCTGTAAGGTGAGTCACGGAAGAGCCCCATGCATGAGCCCTCCTGTCTTCGTGTGGTCCTCCCAGCACATCAAGATGTTCACCGACCAGGAAGGAGTCCAAGCCTTATTGTCCGGAGTTTTGTTGGGCTTTCACTATATAGTTACAAGTGACCAAATTGTTAAGCAGTAGTTGGAACTTGACCTCCTTCCTCTCTTTAGAGATGTGATAAGCCACAGACAATCCTTTATGCAAGCGCTTATCTCTCTGATATGGCCACCTTCTCTTTCAAACCTAAGGACTTGCCTCCTTTCTCGCCTTTAGCATGAACTCGGGGATGGCTCATTATGAATAGTGAAAGCTGCACCTATCAGTCATTTCAATCTTGTTGAAATCATGTGTGTTTCTGTGTCAGAAATTGTGAAAGGCGAGCATCTATTTTCTTTACTCCATCCTAAATATGTTATAAAATCTTGGCATAGACTGAGAGAACCCAGTCCTTGTTTCAAGGAAGAACAGAGTTAGCAAGGTGAGAAGTGCTCAGACAGCCCGGGAGGTGAGCTTAGAAGGAGGGCTGCAAGTGGGACATGTACAAAGAGCCGCGGCGGATGAGGAGAAGCAGCCCAGCATACATATTTCAGATACATTCTTGCTCATGGGCAAATAAGTTCAAGTGATTGGATCCTAATGTATTACTAACAGGTCTGGATTGGTGGGAGAAACCCCATGGAATTTTCATCTCATCATGAATACTTAGTTTATACAGCCTGGAAGAAAAAAGATTTAATTTTAAGATGGAATGAGTTTAGTTTCTCAGAATTTTTTTTTTCTGCTAAGAACAGCTGTTCATAGATATTTGCCTATTCCCCAAATTCCCCTTGCTGGGACCCTAGAGAAATTGTCTCAGTGAACTCAATAAGAATCACATTATGGGGAAACTTACCAATCCTCGTTTTATTATTTGCAAATTACAGTTAAGCGATGCCAATGCTTTACTATGCGTGTCCATAAAAAATCCTATGCTGTTTTGAAAAAGAGGCATAAGACACTGGGGCGAAGGGCATGTGGGGAGCAGTGGCAACAGTTCCGTTCTTGGGCTGACATGAATTTAATTTGAGATTATATGTAATTTCTTAGCCAGGATGAACTACACTTTCCTTATCTGACAAGTGAACAGACTGGACTTTTATCTGCTAGCTTCAAGTGCAGTATTTTGTCATTTGGTCCCTTTTGTCTGGAGGCTTAAAAATAATAATCCAACCTGTATAAATAGAAACACACACAAGTCACATTAATACACTTATACAAATTGTCACTACTGCAAGGACATAAGGGACTGAAAATGTGGATCTTTGGGAAAAAAAAATCATGAAGGAGTATATTCTAATTTTCATGACTTACCATGAATATGTACTAATGAGTACACACATATAGTGCAGCTTTATTGCTGGGTCACACAGACGCTGCCACCCACTTGCCTGACATTTCACTCGAGTCACTAGCACAACAATTTGCTCCTCCACAGCCATCTAAGTTGTACTCTTTGCTTTGGCCATCAAGGCTTTGCTGATGTTTTGGTCGCAGTCATGCGGAAATTCACCACAGTCACACACGCACTAACACGAGTGATGGAAAGTTAATGTCCCATGGAACAGCAGTAATGGGGAAAGAGTAAGTTAGACGACGGCCTCTGCTTTCCATCCCTCAGTTGCTCGCATCTGGGAGTTATCCTGTACAGCTTCTTTGAGGGTCCCATTGGGATTAAATCTCAGTTGCCCCCAGAAGTGATCAGCTCCATGATATATACTAATTGGTTTCTCTTTGCTCTCTACTCAACCCGCTTGTTTCCTCTCTTGTGCCCTGTAATCGCTGCCACAATAAACCACCTGCTTGTGAGCTAATGGCTTGGTCTCTGCATTTGAAACGTGTTCCAAGACCAAGAAAATCAGTGCTAGAAATACCAAAACACATCCAGACCTTAAAAAGGAGATTCTGGAAATGACCACTTCTTGGCTTTATGGCAACAAGGATGCTTCAGGCTGGCAGTGAGCCAGGTGGACATTAATCTTCAATAACATTACAATTACAAGGACTCATCAGGAGTGGATTAGGATGGACTGCAGGTGGGGGTTAACCCTTGACTGATCTTGACCAATGTGGGATATGTGGTAAATATAAGCTGCTGGTAGCATTCCAATAACTGCCTTAGAATCCTTGCAAAAGGTAAGTACAAACTTCTTAGCCAATAAACTTCAGCCACAGATGTGCTTTAAAAAGACTGACATCTCCATGTTAGAATGTCTTTATGCTCTTTACCCACTGGGTAGATTGTACTGAAAACCAAATATTAGACTTCATTGTAAGATGTCTGATTTTTGTGGGGTAGGAGGTCTTATCAAATATCCATCAATCACAAATAGAGCAACACTATGGACCAAAGATATGACCCCACCCATGTCCACCTTCCTGAGCCAGTGGAAGCTGTTGGGCTTACACAAGCATAAGTGAGGGATGGCTTTCTGATACCAGAGGTGACTCAAGGGAAGCTATGAGACCAAAGCCCCACATCATCGTGGATGATGATGCATCTCTGTCTAGCTTACAGGCTACTTCATACCCATTGGACACACAGCCCCACTCCCATGGCTGATTTTCACTGTGAATATACCTTTGAGTGGAGGTCTTATGAACATTTCAGCTTCCTGGGATTCCTGAGCCTTGTGAGTTTCATGACCCAAGTTTCATGAACTTACAAATTTTACTAGTTTCTTAAGGATTTTTTCCCATCAGTCTTCTTCCCTCCAGGAGGGAAAGTTTCAATTTGTAAAAAAAAAAAAAAAAGGAAAGGCTGGTGGTGGAGCATGGAAAGCAAATGAGATGAAATGCCTCTGTGAGGAAGATGCTCCAGCACACAACAAGGACATATGCTCAACCATGCTCATAGCAGCCTTATTCATAATAGCCAGAACAAGGAAACAGCCTAAGTGTCCCTCAGTCGAAGAATGGGTAAAGAAACTGGTACATTTACACTATGGAATACTACTCAGCTATAAAAAACAAGGGATTCCTGAAATTTGTGGACAAATGGATTGTACTAGAAATGATCATAAGGAGTGAGCTAACCCAGAAGCAGAAAGACTCAAATGGTGTATACTCACTTACATCTGGACACTAGGCCAAGGGTCACGTCCCATGAAAGTCTTCACTTATCACGAATGTGAGATAGAGGGAAGGACATCCTATTGGGACTCTCGGTGAGAGAAGTGTGGAAGAATGGGGATATAGATGGATCCAGAGGGTCCTAGCAACCTATTAGAAGAACATCATGATGGGTGGATCGGGGCCCAGAGGGGTCTGCTCAAACTATTGCACTAACCAAAGACAATACAATAGTAAACGTTGAACCCCTACTCTGATCTACCCAATGGACAGGACATTCTCCACAGTTATGTGGAGAGCGGGGACTGACTTTGACATGAGCTTTGGTGCTCCATATTTGACCACCTCTCCTTGGTGGGGAGGCCTGAGGGCGCTCAAAGAAAGAATAAGCAGGCTACTAAGATGAGACTTGATAGCCTATGACCATATAGTGGGGGAGGAGGTCCCCCTCAGTCATAGACCTAGGGGAGGGGAATAGGGTGAAAGCAGGAGGGAGGGAGGAATGTGAGGATACAAGCGATAGGACGGCAATTGAATTGTAATCTGAATAAATTAATACAAGTTTTAAAAATGCCTCTGTGAGGCTATTATAAGATAGTGACAAGAGAAGAAACACAATCTGATACCTGGATGCAAATGTCCGGGATGATGGATCTGACACTCTTGGATTCCTACACTCCACCATAACCTCACTGACAGAGGACACCTATCCATCCTGGAGATCCTGGGAAGATTGCCCTGGAAAGAGATTAACATGAGGTCCCTTCCATTCCCCTTGTCCAGATTTACCTGCACTCACTACTTTTACATTAATGACTACAGTTAGGCTTCAATATATGTCAAATGGAAAAACATAAACCCTGTTGGGCACGTAAATACAAGTCTCCAAAGAGCAGTAGAATTTGTTCTACTAAATAGCAGGAGATGGGCTTTTGTGACAGAATGAAGTTGTGGGATGTAAGGATGGCTTGATAAGTTATCCTTTGACCTGGAAGCCTGCTCACATGACTGGATGTTTGTCTTCCAAGAAAATAAAGCTGAGTAGAGTGTGCTACACTGATGGGATGTCTCTTTGGAACATGACCAAAGCAGTGGTAAACAGTAAATGAGGCCGTGCTGGAGTAGCCTAGCCACCAAACTGAGAGCCACAGCTGAACAGCAAATCTTCCACCTACAATGGAAGCTAAGCTCTCTGAATGGCAGCGTTGTGTACAGCACAGGAGAAACTCCTTGGTAGCAGTCAGGTTACACTGGTTATATATCTACTATCTTGGGGGAAGCATAGAGTAGACTTCCTGGAATATACAAAATACTGATTTTCCAGTGTCATGTCTGGGATGATGAAGTTTTGCTATCAAGTTGGCTGAGTTAAGGAGAGGCTAGTGAATTAATGGCTTCCGGTGTGTTTATGAGGGCATCTCTAAAAGAGATTGGCATGTGAGTAAGCAAAGTGAATCAGGAGGATGCACGCCGAATGTGATCAGACACATACAAGAGCTAGAATGAAAGAGGCAAGCTTTTTTGAAAAACAGAGAGAGGCATCATCTTAAAGAGGCAGGGTTGTAGGGATCTCAAAGAGGAATCGGCATCCAACTAGGGCATCTTTGCTGCTGTCCTTGAACAACAGATTCCAGGGTCTTTGACCAAAGTGCTTATGCCCATGGCTCTCTGGTAGTGGTTTCTGATGCGTATAGTCTCAGAATGGAATAACATTACCAGAGAGCATCCTGGAGCTTCTGACTTTTTGTATGAGGCCACATTTTTGCATAAGATATCTTGGCTCACCAACACGCAGATGGCCACCAAGGCTTCAGAATCCCACCTGCATTCACATATATGAATCCCAGTGGTACAGGGGTCTTAATATCCTTTGAGGATCCTGGACAGTAGTGGGTAAGAGATAGTGTGAAGATGCTCCCACCCAAGACTCCTCGCCATGCAGCCATATGGAAACAGCATCATTTAGTGCTAGTTATTAAGGTACCAGCATCTTTAAGTGTAGCACTTAGAATTAAGTGTGAGGAAGGCAACTGATTGAAAGATGTCTTTCACTGCAAGGATGTGTAACCCATAGTTCTGAAGAGGAAAAAGCATAGTAGCATATCACGCCATATCATACCAATGGGGTAGTGCACAAGAGTTTATTAGCTATCAGGAGTGTGGTCAATAGCCTTGTATGCAGTTTGGGCAGGAAAGAATGCATGAGGAGGGAAAAGCTCATAGGGGAGAGGATAGGCCCATCTGAATACGTCATGCAGCCTTTTAGATGTAAAAGCCGGTTACAGAAGGCTAATGCCTTTCCCCAGAGAAACTAGAGTATAAAAGACTGATAGAGGATTCTGCCGAGGGAATTACTGGGGTTAGATTGTTTTGCGTACATATGAAAAGCATATTTCTTGAAAGTTCCTCTGCTGTCTTTAGGAGTCAGCCACTCCGGGTAGAGAAGTCCCTCATGAAAGCACTGTGGGCCCATATGTCAAAATATCAGAGGAACCGAACATAAAAAGGTGTGCTTATCCTGTTTGTGTGTCATCTTCCTTACAGAACTCTATGGAGTCACTCCCATTGCTCGCAGCCACTTTATAAATGAACTGCCTTTGTAGGGACTGCGATCTGATGCACTGTTCTCATAGGGGGATGTGTGTACCGCAAAAAGAAAGGGTTGGAGTCAAAAGTTGGGTTAAGAAAATTCTCTCATCCACTCCTTTCAGTTTCACCAGAATCCCTGGTGTTCGACTAAGTGTCGCCAACAGTCACTGGCCGTGGTTTTGTTGTATCCATGTCATTTCTCTACAGGGAGCTGACTTAGGAAAGTACGCATGCCATATAAAGAGGAAAGCGGGTTTGGTGTTTGAGGGCTGGTTTGAGGGCTTCTGAAGTCGGGCTCATTTGTTGTGTATGAGTATGGACAAAAGCAGTGATTTCTCCTTTAATACTGGTAAATTTAAAAGCACGTTTTATATTTCACAAGGAAACATTAAAGCCAAATCACGCAAGTTGTTTTAATAAAATAAGGAGATGCAGAAAAGGCGAAAGTGAAGAGTGTGAGTGACTAAGCGGGTGTTCTCTTAGTCATTCCTACAAGCTGCTGTGCCATTCTTTTCTCCAGGAACAGCCAGAACAATTGCCTGGGTCAGTGAACATTATGGGCCCCTATGTGTATATGTGAAGGCCACTTAATTTAGACTTTCCTTTCTCAAGACCCCGTGATCACAATCCTACTGTGGCAGAAAAAGCAAGCAATGCCTGTGTGTTTTCTGCCCAATTCAGGAATTGTAAAAACCAAAGTCATTTCTGCTCTCTGGAGCACAGCACGGCTCTCCGTTTTCTCCATGTGTGTTGTTCAGGGTCGTGCCTCCTGAGGCATCTTCCTGAATGAGTGCGGTGGTGGAAAGCAGCCAAAGATCACACGAGAAGCCCAGCATTTTGTTAATTAGTGAAGAAATTTAATAATCAAATGAAGAATGTGCCAAATTCTTTTTGCCAGTTTAAGCCAACAGGCAGAAAGAGGGGGCTGGGACCAGAATATGCTTGCAATGACCATCTGAGATCCTCCTGTGCATTTTCTGAAAGGTCTGACTTTGGGAGTCTAAATACATCAGAGACCAGATTATTTAGAAATTACTTTGAATACCAGATTTGTATGAGTATCTGAAAATAAATGAGGTCAGGCAGGGAGGGGGGAAAGGATGGCTTGCAGAGGCACAATCCCCTGGGGCACATGAGCCTCGCAACCAGGAAGCCAGCCCACAGCAAAAGTAAGGTTGAGAGGCATGTCCAAACCCTGAAAGTTTCATCTACAGACCGGCAGGAGTAGAGACTGCTCCCTCCCTCTTCTGAGACTGCATGCCCAGGTGCACATAGCCTTGCATCCCCCACTTCTGTCACTCTTGAGGTAGTCACATAGCCAGATTTCAGGCTAAAACATCCTATTTCCTTATAAGGACATCTCCATGTGAACAAAGCATTTCCAGCATCTCAACCCAAGCCATTGATGTACACTCACTCTGATAACCCTACCCACTTACCCAAGGTTTATATAGGCCTTATGGTCCATAATAAAAGCGAGTTAGATCCTGCTAACCCACCTGGCTGTTTAGGCTTCATTCCTTCCAGTCCTGTGCAAGACAGTGTCTGGACACTCTGAGGAAAGAAGCAGAACCCAGGACACTCTCCTTTGGGACTTTCCCTGTAGGGAGCCCTGTTGTTCAAACAGTTTCCACAGGAACTAGACAAATCAGAGGAACTGGAAACCAGAAAGGATTCAATGATATTGGCATTATGTCCAAAACTCAAGCAACATATAAACAAACCTAGCTTTCTAAACAAATATATTTGCATTCATTTCTGCTTAAGACAGGCTTCAAAAAATGGAGAGCAAGCTGTATGGCCTGGCCAAAGGGAAACGGCAACAGGAAAAGGCTGACAGTGTCTATTCAAGTCTCCTCGCTCATGCAGTGACTTGCTAAGTCATCTTATCATTGCAGGAGGTTGCGGGTGCACTACACCCATGTCTGTTTCTCATCCTGCTTCTCAAGCTTGCTTGTCAGAAATCACGTTGTTGATTCCTTAGCCTTTTTTTTCCATTTGCTTCTCTGCAGCAAGAGGTGATGTCATCACCCTTGTGTACTGATGCATTTGCAGAGAGATGTTAATGATTTGCTCCTGGTTCGTTTGTGCCTGCCTCAATTGGTCCTTATGTAGATAATCAAGCAATTCAGGGCGTTTGCCTAAAGCACAAGACTGTGAGAGAAGCACAAGAGAAAAAAATGATAGACCTGAAAAGGAAGCTCTTACTTCCTTGGAAGTCTTTATATATGTATGTATATATGTACACATATACACATGTACACATACACACACACACACACACACACACACACATATATATATAAAATGTGAACTAGGTAAAGTGCTCAAGAAACAGCCATCTTGTCTTATCCAGTATCAGCTTGCATGCTCTTTCCTACAGCTTACAGCTTCTCTTCAAGAGACAGCAGGGAATAAGCAGTTGGTTTTGAAAAGACTAAGCAGATAAACCAGTCAATCCAAACCAGACAGGGATCATAGTGTTCTCCAAGAAATGGACCAGGATGCTGCCTATTTGTTCCTTTATCTTCATGACAGAAAGGAAGAAGTAGAAGGTTACAAAAATTTTTTTTAAGTTATAGACAAGCTGTACAGCCTTTATTTTACCTAATAGGCAGAGTAGAAATGTAAACGGGGGAAGAACGATGCTGGCTAATTATTCATTTTTCCTTGATCGTATGGTGGTGTGCTAAGGCATCTTGTTTTAGGGGGTTGTGGTTGCATTACACCCATGCCGTAAGTGGTATTTCCTACATGTCCCATCCGTTACCGGGAGTCATTTGATCTCAGTTATCAGAAGAGCTACCATGGCGGTGGGGTTTTTCTGGCCTGCTTTACTTCATTTAATAATAGGCCTTAGTACAGAAATATTGATGCTGACAATTTTTGTTGTTAATCTCATACCATACCCAATTTAGAAACTTATACAGCCTATGAATGTGTGAGGGAGAGTATATAAGGTCCATCTTTCATGTCAGCTACTCTAGCTGAGTCATATAGATTCTCTGAACCTCAGCCTCAGGGAACCTTTAAAGATACATCTCTAAACTTACCCAATCACTCTCAATTCCCCTTAAAACCTTTAAAGACATCCAATTATTCTCCCATCCAAGTACTAACAAGCCTGATCTTCCTCAGTTTCTGAAACTGGGCACATTCAGGATGTTATGACTGTAGATGTGCCCAGCGATGCTAAAGACTCAGTTTTTTAAAAGGCACAGCAGGACCTTCAGCTAATCTACTGTTCTGATTCCTGCCCCTTCTTATCTCTCCACCATTCTAACCAACCACGCAGCTGCACTCTCCCCTGCAGCCCCACACTCCTTTTCCTGCCTTTCCTATATTCCCTTCCATTTTTTCCAAATATTATTCACATTTCAGATTTCACGGCATACTTTTCTTCTTCAAGTGTGCCTTCTCCAATTCATACCTCCCACCAAACATAATCAGTTCTGGGTATCCACTCCAACAAACCAAGTACCTTGGTCATAACTGCCTTTTGATATTTTATGTTTGTTTGTGTACTTATTTGATGAACAACTGACCCTGCCCAGAGATTCTCATGAAAGTGGGTAGAGAATGTACCTCGATATCTCCCTTCTATGTTCTCAAACCTAAAAAGGTGTTGGATGCATGAATAATGGTCTGGATACAGGTACATGTAATTTAAAAAGCTATTATCTTTACATTGCAACTGTTCAGTGACCTATAATTTATGCAGCCTTTCTTCTGTCCTCAGTACTATGGAATAAGTGGGAGATCCATTTCTGTGTTTTCAATGACTGACATACAACAGCATCTACACATTGTCATGATTGTTCTAAAAGTATTGACTAGAATCCTGTCTCCATCAGTCACTATGCAGAACAACTTCTTAACTCCAGAGTTCCCCTCACCTGGCCATGCCTGGTCACCTGTCCCTGATGACCATGTCTCATGTTCATCATTGTTTTCCTGCCTGTCCTTTTAACTTTTTAAATTTAAATATTTTTTCCTTTCACTTAAAATGCTGCATTTCAGTTTCACCCATCCTGCTGTGTCTACCAAGAGCCCTTCCATTATTAACACTCAATTCCTTGGGTAGACATACCACTACTTATTTATCTTTTCTTTTTTTTTTTAATATCAAGTGACAGGTTGTCTGTTTCCACATTGTAAGAGCTATGGACAAAACTATTGTAACCATTTAATCAACGGTCTTTTTAAAAATCAATAAGCACTGTTTTTCATTCAATTCCTTTAATACTTAGAGGTGAATCAAACATAGGCAAGAGCTTAGCATTCTGGAACTATACTTGGCTTGAGCTACATACACGCGTGTGTGAGTGTGTGTGTGTGTGTGTGTGTGTGTGTGTGTTTGTCCATGTATATGGACAAACACACATGCATACACACACACACATATCACACACATACTTTTTTTTAATAATAAACCAGGCAGTACGAGATTTTTACCTGAATGGACCGTGTTTCCACACCCCATTTTTGAGCAAAGCACCTAGGAACTACTTAGTAACCTAGGACTTCACCTGTATGGAGCTGCATATAAGCCCCACTTTGAACAATGGAATAAGGCTCTACCTCCTAACAACCATTAAGGTTGGATAGTTTTTATTCAAATGAATTCCCAATGTATCCAGGTGCAAGGTAGAGAAAAGGGACACTGGCACTGTTTTGGATGCAAGTACCATAAGGCAAACCTGTTGTCTCTAAATGAATCTCATATTTACAATCTTATAATAACTAGGTGTGCATGTGATCAAAATCAAGTACATTATGGGAAGGGACATGTGCAATACACAAATTTAAGCTGTCACTCAAAACAGTAACTCCTTAACCCTTCTCTCTCTCCCACTCTTCCTATTAGCCAGGCAATTTTTATTCTAGAAGTGGACTAACTCCTAACTCCTACTGGGTAGTGTTTTTTCTTTTTCTTTTTTTTTATTAATTTATTCATATTACATCTCTAGGGTTATCCCATCCCTTGTATCCTCCCATTCCTCCTTCCCTCCTATTTTCCCCTACTCCTCTCCCCTATGACTGTGACTGAGGGGGACTTCCTTCCCCTTTATAAGCTCATAGGGTATCAAGTCTCTTCTTGGTAACCTGCTGTCCTTCCTCTGAGTGCCACCAGGTCTCCCCATCCAGGGGACATGGTCAAATATGAGGCACCAGAGTACGTGTGAAAGTCATACCCCACTTCTCCACTCAAGTGTGGAGAATGTCCTGTTCATTGGCTAGATCTGGGTAGGAGTTTAAAGTTTACCGCCTGTATTGTCCTTGGCTGGTGCCCTAGTTTGAGCAGGACCCCTGGGCCCAAATCTACCTATCATAATGTTCTACTTGTAGGTTTCTAGGACCCTCTGGATCCTTCTACTTTGCCATTCTCCCATGCTTCTCTCATCTAGAGTCCCAATAGGATGTCCTCCCCTCTGTCCCAGTTTTCTGGTAAGTGAAGACTTTCATGGGACATGCCCCTTGGGCTAGTATGCAGATATAAGTGAGTATATACCATTTGACTCACTCTGTTTCTGGGTTAACTCACTCATTATGATCATTTCTAGTTCAATTAATTTGTCCACAAATTTCGGGAATTCCTTGTTTTTAATAGCTGAGTAGTATTCCAGAATGGCTAAGATGAAAAATTCAAGCGACACCAAATGCTGGCAAGGATGTGGAGAGAGAGGAGCACTCCTTCATTGCTGGTGGGAATGCAAACTAGTACAGCCACTTTGGAAAGCTATCTGGTGCTATCTCAGAAAACTGGGAATAGGGCTTCCTTAAGACCCAGCTATTCCACTCCTTGGAATATACCCAGAAGATGCTCCAGCACATAACAAGAAAATTTGCTCAACCATGTTCATAGCAGCCTTATTCATAATAGCCAGATCATGGAAACAGCCTAAGTGTCCCTCAGTAGAAAAATTGATAAAGAAACTGTGGTACATTTACACTATGGAATACAACCCTACTCTCTTAGGAACCAAACTCTAAGAGCGGTTAAAGCAAAGGATCATCACATTAACAAATGTTAATTAGTTTTTTTTTAAAATGAAGCTGGAGCAGGGGGTTGGTGGTTGTCAGGAGCTCCACAAGGAGACTAGCAAGGCTGATGGATCTGGACCCAGGGTGCCTGCAGGGACTGATGCACCAACCAAGGACAGTGCAAACAGAGGACCTGAACCCCCTGTTCAGTTGTAGCCAATGGACAGCTCATTCTCCACTTGGGAAAGGGGGGATGTTTCAGCGGGGGACTGCCTCTGACATGAACTCTGGTACCCAGGATTTGTTCACTTCCCCTTGGTGGAGAGGCCCAGTGGAGACACAGAGGATAGGGATGCAGACTGTCTGGATGAGACCTGAGGTGAGACTTAACTGGCTGTGGTCAGAAGGTCTGGGAGGAGGATGACACCCCACCTGTCAAAGGCATGGGGGAGGGGAATA
Source organism: Acomys percivali (assembly GCA_907169655.1). Taxonomy (NCBI): domain Eukaryota; kingdom Metazoa; phylum Chordata; class Mammalia; order Rodentia; family Muridae; genus Acomys; species Acomys percivali. Next base: position 70,479,941 of record OU015746.1, on the reverse strand, counting down.
GATAGCAGGAGTGTGGAGGGTGGGGACAGGAAGATAAGAGAGAGGGGATTACAATACAGATGTAATGTGAATAAATTATAATAAAATAAGAAGTTAAATCAGTAAAGTCAATTTTTAAAAGAAAACCTCAATTTTAAAAAATACTAAGTCGATATCATTACTCAACTCCAAAATAGTGAGATTTTTCTGAAAATTACACTTGGTTCTTGGCAACGTTTAGATAAGATTTTGAAGTTCTATATCTTGGTGTTGTGAATAGTTTGGAATGTTCTCAGGAAAGTATTTTCCAGCTTTGTTAGAGGGGCTGAGATTCATAAATCCTGGTCTTTGTTCAAGATATTAGGGACATAAATAAGAAATAAGTGACAGTACATCGTTCATTTCCATCAGCACTGGCTTCGAAGGAGAGAGGGGCCAGTCATCCACATTCCGTATTGGTCAAATCTTCATCTCACTACAGGTAAGTACTGAAGAAAGGAAACATTTTCTACCAAGGTCTGTGCTGCTGTCAGGCAGCAGCACATTAAAGTATTGGGAAAATCCTCATCCTAGAGTGTGGGTATTTTTTAAAGCTAACTATTCATAAAATGTTGACATATCATTACTGTAACTGTCAACAGACATGGATGCTGATATGACGACATGAAACTCTATTCACAGGGAGAAAAGAAATCACAAGACCACACAGAGAGCTCCCAGAATTCAGTGCTCAAATCAAGGCAAATTCATCTAGTCATGTAAAAATGTGATTAAAAGGAGAAGAAAATTCAAGGTAAGAAGTTCTGAAACTGAGTCAGGAGTGATTCAAATAGCACAACTTATTAAACAGCCTTATTATTTGCCAAATAGCGAAGAACATAGCTTTGTGGGCTATTATATATGAAAAAATATTTTAGAAGATATTAAGTTGATGTAGATTTTCAACTAAACTAAACATGGCTGAAGTACAGCATATAAAGTTTTTATACTATAAGTATATGTAATTTGTAGTAGAGTAAAGTGAAGATGTTCATATCTGTTTCTTGGTACTTGCAGAGAACTCTGGGGAAGAACATAAAGTGTTGAAATATATTTTCTTCTGTTATTCTTCATTTACTGATTGAAAGCAATACTTTTTTGATTTGTTTTTGGGTTTTTGTTTTTTGAGACAGGACATAGCCTTGACTGTCCTGGACTTGCTTTGTAGACCAGGCTGGCCTCGAATTCACAAAGATCCACTTGTCTCTGCCTCCCTGAGTGCTGGGATGACAGACAGGAGCCACTGAGCCTGGCAAGAACAAAACTTAATAAGGCTGGGCATATAGCACATGCCTTTAATTCCAGCACCCAGGAGACAGAAGCAATGGATCTCTGAGTTCGAGGTCAACCTGGTCTATAGAGTGAGTTCCAGAACAGCTAGGACTACCCAGAACAATGCTGTCTCAAAAATAAATAATAATAATAAGCAAAAACAAAAACCATAAAACTAAAAAAGAAAAAACCTAATAAACTCAAAACGCTTATAAGTAATATTGAAAATATTTAAAAGTAATTTTACCACTTTCTCTCAATAGATATACAATTCTCTTTTTTAGTGGATTATCCAGAATCAGCTCTCATCAATTCATTATTTACTGGGTAATTATTTCAGCATAAGGAAAGCAACTTGAGTTTGGCATGTGCTATTAGAAAATATAGTTAGGTTAGTTACAGAATCATCCAAGTAGGGAATTTATTTAGACAAGACAGATGCCAGAAAAAAAAGTGGGATATCCTTAGTCTGTTTAGACCTGGTGGTGGATCCAGGGAGCACGCTTTCTGGATGTCCTGTTCTCTTCTTAGTGCAACATTCTTTGTATCTTGTTTGTTTGTTTGTTTTTGTTGTTGTTGTTGTTTTTCTGAAAATCTGTCAATCTGTTTTTCCTTGGGAGAATCAAGCACTCAGTCTTGGCCATCTTTTTGTATATTCCTTTCTTTTTTTTCTTCTTTCTATCAGAATGATCATTCTTCTATTGGTTTCTATCTTGAACTTTTAAAATCTCCCTTGGTTCCTATTTGTGGTTGATATGGATCATCAAGTCACATCTTTATTTATTATGCCATTTTGCCATGATTTTCTTGAGCATCTTTTTATGAAATAATTGAGGGTGACCCATTTTATGGGGTGCAGGTATTTAATAGCAGTGTAGCCTGTAGATTGCTTAGTCATTATTCATTATTACACCTGCCCCTTTTCTCATTATTACAGAATTAAAGAAAAACATTTTCTAATAAATCTGGAGTGTTTATAGGCAAAATCAGACTGTAATCAAGGAAAACAAACAAGATTTTTTTCTGAAAAAAATTTATTTTCTTTTAGTTTTGAAAGATATTCCCTTTTCTTTAAAGACATCAGGGTGAGCAGCATTTAGCTTCCCACATACACGTTCCTGCGTTGTTCCTAGATTTGTGCCAAAAGCAAAAGTCGTGTTTTTTCTTTGTGTTCCTCTGCACATATATCTTTATATTCTTGTTGATTTAATGGTTAATTTTAATTTTTTGATTAGTTAGCTCTCTGTGCTTGGCTACATTTTCCTTTGGGTTCATTATGCTTAGGGGCGTGGAGCCTCTGAGATAAGTGGATTTCCATTGTTCACCAAATGTGGAAATATTTTGGCTATTGCATCTTTTTCTTTCCTTTGTGTTGCCGCATTCAGTCTTTCCTTTCTTCCTTTTCCTTCCCCTCGCTCCTTTCCCCTTCTTTCTCCCTCCCTCCTTCCTTCATTTCTTCTTTCCTTTCATTTGTTTTTAATTGTTTTTTTCCTGAAAATGCTCTGTCACTCTAGCCCAGGATTATGTTGAAGTAGTAATCCTCCTGCCCCAGTCTTCTCAGTATCGGATTAGTAGGTGGGCACCACTATGTGTCAACCTGGTTACTGTCATTTCAGTGAGTCGCCTTCTCTTCTCAAACTCTAGAAACCAGATTCCCACTGTAGTGTCACTTGTCTAAGTCCACATGCCTGATCTCATAAAGACATCTATTTAAGCTTATTGTTTTAAGATGAGAGAGTAAATCTCATGTCAATTATTATTCAATATTGGGGATAAAAAGTACGATGCAGCTGTTATGGGAGAAATTACCCCCAAAGCTAAATCTAGCTAAACATACGACCAAGAAATTCTGTTCCTTGGTATTTTCTAAAAATAAATGAGAATAAATGCTCATGTGTATGAGAGTTTCTATGACAGCTTTATTTGTAATAGCCAGGACCTAAAAATTGCTCAAAGTTTTATCACAGAAGACTTGTGATTTATTAATATACAGGGTATTGTTCAATACTAAACATGGAATCTTTCTGCATGCCAAAGCTATCAAGGATGGATCTCATAGATGTTACGTTGTTTAAATAAAACACAATATATAATATAAATCAATGATTGCATATGTATGAAGGTCAACAGCAGGTAAAATAAAATGATAGCATAAAAATCCAAAGCTGATGCCATGGGAAGTGAAGATTAATTCCAACAGGATCCTGTAGAATACTTGCAAGAAATACAAATGTTCTCCAACAGTGGAAAAGGAGGGGATGAGGTCTTTCACCTTTTCAAAATTCACCACACTATAGTTTTTTATTTTGTTTTGTTTTGTGTTTATATTCTATAGGTGATTGAACACAACAGGGCTGGGGAGGGAGTCATCTCCGGGAAAGAGCACACCAATTGATTGTCCAGTGCCAAAAACAGACCAGCCATAAAAACACATGCAAGTATCAATATACAGACTGAACAGGTTATCTTTAGGAATGCATATATATATATATGCAATAACAATTAGAGATCAAGGAGGCCATCAATTTGAAGGAGAGCAGGGAGGGAATGTGAGGTTTGGAGGGAGGAAAGTGAGGTAATAAATGTTGTAATTATATTATAATCAAACTGCATTTATCTAAAAGCTTACTTTAGAACCACACCTGAATAATAAAACTAGTTTTGTGGTTGTAAAGAGATGGCTCTGCAGTTAAGAGTGCTTGCTGCTCTCACAAAGAACCTACCTTTGATTCCCAGCACCCACTGGGTGGCTCACAACCTCTTGTAATTCTAGTTTGGGAGAATTTAACACCTTCTTTTGGCCTCTGGGGCAACCTTCACCCACATAGTGCATATACAATATGAAGGAATAGGACCTGACAATTCTGAAATTACTCTGTAGGCTCTATGTATTAGTTTAATAAATTTTTAACTGTATTGAAGAAACTGGGAACTATATTTATTCCTACTGGGAAATAGATTCCCTTGAAAAGAAAATTAGATTCAGGGCTAGTGCAGAGAAAGCATCAAACGCTCCCAGAATATCACAGTGAGACAGAAAGTCATGAAGAGCTCACAGAATGGTGAATCCTGGAGTTATGTCAGAGGTAGAAAAGATACAGATGGGTTGGACACTTCCTGGTCAAATCGCAACTTGATCATCAAGTAATTATTGTTCATAATGGGTTACAGATGGTTGCTCTCTATAAAGAAAAACAAAGCCTCATTAACAACAATTGATTGTTTTAGGAGTGTAAATATTTCCATTTCTAGTGATTTAAAGCTATCAACATTATGCCACTGGTTTGGAGGGGGACACTTAAATCTGGTTCTCAGGAGTAAACAAGCTGGCCAGGGCACATTGTCAGTTATAACCATGGAGTAGAATGAGAAACCCTACATACAGAGAGATTTTCCAATACATGATGCAATCACTTAGTCGGAGAACAGGGAAGCCTCTTGTTTATGTTAACAGAGTCTGAAGCACCTATCAAGGACCACACATGGACTGGACCTAGGTTCCCTACATAGATGTGGCCTTTAAGCAGCTCAGTCTCCATGTGGATCCCTAGTAAGGGGAGCAAGGGCTGTTTCTGACATGGACTCTATTGCATGCATTTGGATCATTTCCCCCTGACAGGACTGCTTTGCCAGGCCACAGGGGAAGAGGATAAACCTGATGCCACTTAATGAGCTCGGGTAGGTGAGTGGGGGCTCCCCTTTTCTGATGAATAGGGGAGGGGGATGGAGGATGCATGGGGGGGACTGGAAGAAGAGGAGGGGGTGGCTATACCCAGGATGTAAAGTGAATAAATAAATGAAGAAGAAGAAGAAGAAGAAGAAGAAGAAGAAGAAGAAGAAGAAGA
>OU015746.1:70399285-70471539 GCA_907169655.1 Acomys percivali | reverse complement strand
TCTCTCTCTCTCTCTCTCTCTCTCTCTCTCTCTCTCTCTCTCTCTCTCTCTCTCTCTCTCTCTCTCTCCTCTCTCTCTCTCTCTCTCTCTCCCTGGGAATGAAAATGAGAAAAGTACTAATTGTCCATGTCTGGGTGTAGCAAACTCAACTGAAGGAAAAAGAAAATTGTCCTGAGCTATACTGACCTAGTCTTACCAGCTAGCTTCATTTCCTTGACCAGACAACAGATAAAGCAAGAAACAGAAGACCTCTCTGTTGAGGCAGCAGACAGCTCCCCTTCCCCATTGCCCGAGCTGCTCTGCTCTGCAGTTGATTCCACTTTCCCTGTCTGCCTTCCTAATTGGAGACGAGAGCAAAACTGTTCAATGCACTCTGTTGGAAATGACTGTATCTGAAGAAACTGGGTGTCACTTAAAACATGATCCTGGGACAAATATTGCATGCCGGTGGCTTTCTTACAACATAAATATGTTCTGACTTTGTCTCTTCCTGACAGGCCAGGCTACTTGATTTTCCTGAAGCCTCTGGTTATTTGAGGGGACTTTCGGGGATGGAGAAAATTACAAGCATGTGGGTATCAGCTTCTTTCGCTTCACTTGCATCCTGTTCTGAATGAGACTCTGAAAGAGTTGAAAATCTATTTCCACAAGATGCAAAGAAAGGAGACATCTAAAATAGCGCAGATAGATAGCCAGAACCCGTCACCCTTCCCCAGCCAGGCAAACAAATGACAGCATGCCTTTTCTTGGCCAGATCCAATGAATTTAAGTTTCCATTAGCACATAATAGGTTTAGGCTATAAATCCCTTTGAGCGTGGGAATCCGTGAGGAAAGACACACCAGCAAGCCACTGCACAAATAAGCTCCGAGTATGATTTTAGCATAGACTGTGCCTGTAAAGAGAATGATAATAAGTTTTATTTGTATCCATTTTTTTTCTTTTAAATAGCAAGCTTTCCTCCCCCTACTCCCCCCCCAAAAAAAGCCATTTCATCTCTGAGAGATTCAATGGCCATGTTTGATGACGAGCCAGATGGCAGCATCCTCCAGCCCCGGTGCCAAGAAGCGTGGCAGGAGCTGCGCTTTCCCTTCCGCAGTGAGGCTGGCTGCTGCAGCACACCCCAGCTGCGGGCAAGCGGGTCTCTGCTGGTAGGTGCAAGTGCAGTTGGTTCTCTCCCAATTTGGATGCAGCAGGTAAGAGGCTGAATCAGTCCCCAGCAATTATGGAATTGGCACACCCTGCAATGTTTACCCACAGTCCTATTCCTACTGGACTTTATTAAAACACCATCTGTTGTCAGGGCAGACAAAGAATGCAACTGAAACACATAGCAAGACGGGGCGGGGGTGGGGAGAAGCAGAGCATGCATGCACATTTCTGGTCCTGTTACAGGATCCGGTTGCAGTTCTAAGAGGCTACATTTGATCCTGGAGGTTGGCTTTGTCATCCTATCCTAGCTCTCTCAGATTTTTGTTTATCACTTTCCAGTGCCAGTGAGGCCAAAGCAATCTGTGGTCCAAATGAAGTTGGCTGTGTGTGATTGAGGCTGGAATGGGAGGCAATGAGTGTGTGCATACGGGGCGGGCGGGGGGCGGGGAGGGGGGAAACCCAACCACATTAGCATCACTGCAAATTAAAACTAAAATCATGGAAAGTGAAGTCATCCCACCAAATGATGATCAGAGTCAACTTCTGGGTTAATGTTTGGAAGAGGCTGAGGACTAAGGGATATCTGCCAATGGTAATACCTTCAGGGCACAAGGAAAAGTGACTTTACAATCAGCTGTTTTCCCTCTCTCTTTTTAATCCTACAGATGGGGATCACATATTTTTAATACACAGCTGGTCTCTACAAATGGCCAAGTGTGATTTTTTTCATACGTCTGCTTGAAATTCCAGGTGAAATTAATTAGTTAGAATTCCAAATCAGATAATATAATAATAAAACGTGATATAAGTAATTAATAGGCAAATATAAAAAGGGCAGTGTTGAAACTCTGATACGTCATTTCAGTCCCACAAAAAGGCATCTGCCCGTGTGGAACCTCAGTGCAAACCAGAAGCAAAACCCCAAGGAAACCTCATGGTCACATGTAAGCAGCCAGGCTACACAGGGCAGGATGGACACTGTGCAAAGATCAGCTTCAACACTCATTGAGTATTCTGTTGGTGATGGTGTTGGCTTCCTTAAAATACACATCCAGCGCATCCTGCAGCAGATGTCCTAGGAGCCGGTGGGATAAGCCACAGGGAAAGCTCATGCGGCATATGATGTCACTCTCTGCATTGCCTGACACCATGGCCCTGCTCTTCTCACCAGGGTATGAGCAGTCATTTTAATTTGCAGAGATGCTATGTACCACTTTGCAAGTGCTACCAATATTTACAGAGAATTCAGTGGATGGATGAAAAGAAGCAGCTGCAGCTCCTTCCACCTCATTGCCCATCTCATCCCTAGCTCTCCTCTTTTGTGCTCTTCTCTTCATGGTCATTTGGTGAGCAGCAGATTGGGTTGGCAACATTTGAAACACCAATGTCTGTCTGGAAAACACGTCACAATCTATGTTATACAATTCTTTTCTTTCCCAAGTGTTTTCTGCAGAATACCATGACACATTGACACTGTTTTTGAATAGGTCCCCAAGTGCACGAACATTTTTCTCAAGTACTCCATTTAAAACATGTTTATGTCTGTCCCTGATACAATGACTTGTGCTCAAAATGCCACTTTGCTCTTTGATAACGTGTGTATGCCTCGGTACCAGTTTTGGTAAAGAAGGTTTGAAAAACAAGAAGCCATTTTTCTTTCCATCAGGAAACTTAAAATTTATGTGCAAGGACAGATATATATTGAGGCAACAGAAAATAATGTGACATTAACAAGGAGATCCAGAAGGAAGATGTGGCAAACAAGATAGTAATAAAATGTGATCTTTGCTTTATGATTGTTGAAAAGACTGGAAATGTAGGAAAGAACAGAATGCACCCAGTGTAGAAAACAATCAAAAGGCAACTTGTACAGAATTCAAGAAGAACATGGGAGTCCTCACAGACTGTAATACCAAATTCCTGGCCCAAAGTAACCAAGCCAATGGCAGCTTAAGGAAAAACACTGTCCAAGAAGTGTTTATTGTAACTCACAAAAAGAGACCAGTCTTCCCAGAGATGTGGTGAAGAGTTTTCTCAATGAGGAAAGTTTTAGGGAAGTTAATTAATTAATTTATTCACTTTATATCTCAATAGTAGCCCCTTCCCTACTCTCTTCCCAATACCACCCTCTCTCCCTTTTCTCCTAATTCCCCCTTCCCTCCCTGTCAGAAAATGGGAGGCTCCGCTACACGCATACCTACCCAACTCAGCACATCAGAACTGAGAGCATCCTCTTCCATGGTGGCCTGGCAAAGACAACCCTACTAGGGGGAAGTGATTGAAAAGCATGCAATAGAATGATCAAAAAACAGGTAACAGAGTCTATGTCAGGGACATCTCCCCCTTACTCCTCTTACTAGATGTCCCACATGAAGCCTGAGCTGCCCATTGGCTACATCTGTGTACAGGGCCCAGGTCCAGGTCATGTATGATGCTTGGTTGGTGCTTCAGTCTTGACAAAACCCCCTGAGCCTTGGTTAATTGGCTCTGTTGGTCTTCTGGTATAGCTCCTGTCCCTTGAAGGTCTGTCTATCCTTTCCTCATCTCTTTCATAAAGTTCCCTGTACTCTGTCCAATGTTTGGCTGTGAGTCTCAGTATCTGTTTTGATCTATTCATTGGTGGACCTTCTTAGAGGACAACTGTCTGCAAGCATAGCAATGATGTTAATAGTGTCAGAACTTGGCTGTCTCCCAAGGTGTGGGGTTCATGTTGGACCAAGAATTGGTTGGACATTCCCTCAAGCTCTGCTCTATCTTTATGCCTGCACATCTTGTAGACAGGGTAAATTTGGGGTCAAAGTTTTTGTGGGTAGGTTGATATTCCCTCCCTCCACTAGGAGTCCTATCTGGTTAGAGGGTGGCATCTTCAGTCTCCACAACCCTTGCTACTAGGGGTCTCAACTAGAGTCACCCCCATATGCTCCCAGGAGCCTACCCTGTTGTCTCTGTAATTCCATTTTATACTCATCAAAATAGCTAAGAACAAAAACTCAAGTGACATCACTTTTTGGAGAGGATATGGAGAAAGGGGAACACTCCTCCATTGCTGGTAGGAGTGCAAACTTGTACAAATACTGTGGAAATCAACCTGGAGGTTTCTCAGAAAATTGGGACTATCTCTACCTCAAGACCCAGCTCTACCACTCCTGGGCATATACGCAGAAGATGCTTTATCATACCAAGTCATTTGCTCAATTATGTTCATAGCAGCTACATTCATAATAACCACAATCTGAAAACAATCCAAATGTCCCTCAACCAAAGAATAGATAAAGAAACTGTGGTATATTTACACAAGGATATGCTACTCAGCTATTAAAAACAAGGATATCATGAAATTTGCAGACAAATAGATAGAACTAGAAATGATCATCCTGAGTGAGGTAACTCAGACCCAGAAAGACACACATGGTGTATACCCACTTATAAGTAGAAGTTAGCCATACAGTACAAGATAACCATACTACAACCCACAGACCCAAAGAAGCTAAGTAACAAGAACAGCCCAAGGGAGGATGCTTGAATCTCACTGAGAAGGGGAAATAAAATAGACAGTGGAAGTGCTTGTAGAGAGGAAACGGGATAGGAGAGGGAGTGCTGAGGGAAATGAGGGTGGGGATCAGATGTGGGGAGGAGGGAACAGAAGTCCCCCATGGGTGGGGACACCTCTGAAACAAGGGGAAGTACTTTTAAGCTTGATTCAAGTTTGCTGTCAACCATCCTGGCGAGAAAAACTACGTGCACATTTAAAAGCCAAGGCTTCCAAGAAATAAATTGACAAATTATAAAAGAAATGAAAAAGAAAGAAAGGAATATATTTGGATTGTGGAGACAGCTCAGCCAGGAAAAAGGCTTACCTTGTAACCAGCAGACCTATTCTTTTATGGCTGGATGTGAAAGAGCTCAGTATTATATATCATTGTCAAGAAGAATGTCACTGGAGGCTTGCTCCAGGCACTCTCTGTTATACTGACATGTCAAGAACTCCTAAACATGGATGTTCTGTCTCTCCCTCCAACCCTTTCCACTGAAAACAATAGGTGCTTAAGACAGTTACTTCTCCAGTCTCTCAGTACAGGGACACTGGACTGAAATACAGTGTTGACCCGGTGCGGCATGTGTGAACATTCTCCCAAAAGCTCAGGTTTTCCTAGAGCAGCCCAGCTATTATTAGGTCTATCCCACTTAGCGTCTGCTCAGAAGTAAATGATAAGCTTCAAGGAGTTTCCCAAAATGAATACAAACACATGGTCTTCATATTTAAGAGGTGTTTAAGAGATAGATACACAAACTTCTGTTCCTGGAAGTGCCAAGTTACTGCAGCAAAGAAGGGACTTTGGTGGCCTCTCCGATCAGTTAGATGCATGATGAAGTAAAGCAACATTCCCTCTCCAGGTGAATCACAGAGGAGGCCTTTGGATTTTGTCAGAAGACCCTTCCATTATTTGCTGACAGCTATGACCTATGATAGACAGTTCTTGGCTAACCTTGAGCCTTAGTGATAACTGAATACTTGACATTGTGCTTTCAAGTTACCATGTGATCTGGGCTTCCAATCATTAACTGGGTTCTACTGGCCCACCAATCCGCACAGTTATACGTTCACAAGCATTCAGCAAATGGAAGTGGTATATATGTAATCAGGCTCCAACAGGTCATGAAGGCAAAAGCAAATTACTTAATAAGGGGCCCAAATATGATGGTTTTTATTCTTCCTACATTGCCTTCTATAGTGAAGCATGTGCTGCTGACAGCAGGGTGTACTCTATGATGTGTTGACTAAGAACAAGAAAACTGGGGCTGAATTTACAGTTAGTTCTACATGCTATGCCAGCACCAGCCAAAAGTCGACAACTGCAACATTATAGTTGCAGTTGCCTTTTGGCACATTACATTAAAACAACAATGAAAAGACATCTACACGAGGAGCAGACCTTTGAGCAGGGCACAGGTTGCACATTTTTCTTGAAGTGACGATGACTAGTTGTGTGATTGGGAACTGGAAAAGAGTATGATTAAAAATTCGATGAAAACTATATTTGGGGAAAAGGTATGTGAATAGAACTCCATATGGGAAAGGATGTGAATGCTTACTTAAGTGAATGCTTACAAACGGTGACCATGGCATAGGAGGCTTCAGTAATAAAGTATATGGGAAAACCTATTATGTGAGTAGTAGTCAACCTTCCCTCATCATGGTCCAAAGGGCTTATGGACAATATGAGCGGTCAAGACAGGAATGGAGGTGTGCATGGACATTTACGTTCACAAGATTTGGCTTGGACACAACTATTAATTAGTATCAAATCTTTCAGAAGCAAAGACCAGCACGGAGGCCACACTCTAACGACTTTCTCCACTGGTGACCAGCCAGCAACCTGATGAAAACCTGACTCCATTATGAAAAGAGAAGCATTTTCTCCCCATTGGAATAGACATTTATTCTGTATATGGGTTTGTCTTCCCTGTACATAGTGCTGTTGCCAAAAATTACCATCAGTAGATTTTTAGACTGCTTTTCCACCATCCCTATAGCACTACATCTGACCAAGAACTCACTTCACGGCTGAAGAACTGTAGCAGAGGGCTCAGTCTGTGGAATTCCGTGTTTCCGTCACCCTGAAGCTGTCTTGATAGTAAGATGAGTGGCCTCTTGAAGATGCAATTATAGTGACAATTAGGGGTCAATGCCTGGTAGGGATGGAATAAGGTTCTCCAGGGGTTGCATGTGCTGGGAGTCAGAATCTAATATAGACCACGAGCCCCTCCCTCATAGCCAGGACACCGGAGTCCAGGAACCAATGGAGACATGTTGGATTGGCATCATCTGTCAACATATATAGTGACTCACTAGGAAAGTGTATGTTCATCGTTGCCATTTCCTTGCATTTTTCTTTCCTAGAAAACTTGGTTCCAGGCAGTGGGCAGGAACATAGGCTGCATCTTCCAGGATACACAGCAAACATCATTGAATGAAAGCTAAAACTTTTCTCTTGACTACTCTGAGGTCTTAATTCCCTTAAATAAACAGGTGAAGAAAATAAAGAAAATGTTAGCATGGGTGATGGATTCAGACTGCCACAGGGAAATCAGAGGAATCATCCACAACAGAGAGGTTCTGTTCGAATGTCAAATATCCCTTTAAGTCTAATGCATTGAAACATCCGGTCCCCAGATCTTTGGAAAGGTTGTGGAGTCTCTAGGTGGAGCCTACTGTAGGAAGTGGGTTACTGAAGACAAAGCTTGAGTGTTGATGGCAGGGCTCCACTTCCTGTCTGCTCACTTCCTTCCTGACCCTGAGCGCAGTGTGACCAGTCTCCTTGAGCTCCTTACTCCGTGTATTCTCAGCCACAATGGGCCATATCATGTGAAAATTTAAGCTCAGTTAATGATTTCACTCCTTAAATTTCTTGTTGTCATGTAATTGATCCTAGCAATGAGAAAAGTAATTAATGCAGGAGTTGAGGAAATATATGCCTGGCACACAGAAGCTCCTCTGGGGGCTCTTTTAGTATCATTACCCCCTCCCCCAATGATTAAGTTCAATAGAAAACTACAATAAATCTGCCTAGGATGATAAGTGGCTCAGACTTTTCAGGACTAAGTGTGTAGGTCGCCCCTTCAGGAAAAGAACTAAGATCCTCTAAGTGCTTGCTGAGGATCGGGACAATATGTGATGCGTAGGATGGAAGGGTTAGATAAGTAACCGTGGCACATAACTAAGTCGTGGGCACATGACTAATTAAAGAAACAAGGACTGAAAGGATTATTTTCTCTATTTTGTAGAAAATTGTGTTTGTAAAATGTAAAAATATTTTTTAAAAAATGTGTTTGTAAAATGTATTACTTTTCCTATTTTGTAAAAACGTGTAATTGAAATTACAATTTTTCCTGTTTCGTAAAGGCAAAACTCGAGTGTGTTTAAGTTCGCTTATAAAAACATGCTACAGGTTTTGAAAGGTAGATCTGGCTTTAAGTCCCTGTAACTAAATTTTGAATTATTTTAGTGATCTTGAGCAAGTCATTGCTTCTTTCTGAGGCATGTCTTTTATTACTTCTAGAAAGCACATGCACTAAACAGCAAAAGTACTTAGGCCCAGAGTACAGTGCTATTTTCATTTGCTATAATGGAACAGGACATTTGACTTCAGAAATTCTGTTCGCCTTTCTTCTGTCCATAAGGTTACTGGAATAGAAAATTGCTGTAATAACTCAGAATCTGTCAATTAACTCTGTCTGCATACAGGGAGAAGAAAAACGATCATACTGGACCAGTTACTAAGCAACCACTCTGGAGCACCTTAACTCACCACCAGGATGAGGACTGAACAAGAAAACGATGCCCTCCTGTTAGCACATATCATTTTCCTTTAAAGGGGCACATCACCTATTTAAATATGACACGGATTCAATAATATGTTGGAAAATACAGTCTTGTGTTGCTGTGGATCCTTTCTCATTTTGGAGTATTAGACTTGAACATTCCTTGAGACATGGAGCATTCTGGGAATGATTAAAGCCACAATGGAAGAAGAATCGAATGGCCTAACAGCTGTGTGCATATTCTCTCCACGACACTCATAATGGATATTGGAATAAATAAAGCATGTAAATGCGATTACTGGTTTTAAAACCTTACTCATATTAAAGCATTCACTAAAATTCAAAGGATCTACTAAAATCCTAGAAAAATATACATAAGTAAAAAATAAGAGATGAAAACTTTTCCAGACAAATTGTTGTTACAAGACATAGTCCAGTAAGTATTGCCAAACCCTAATGAAGATATGATGGCCATAGCTGCCTTCTAGATCCAGAATATTCTCCTAGAGCCTCCTGTGCTAAAGGCTTGTTCTCGAGCCTGGGGCACTGTGGGAAGTGGCAGATCCTTTGGTAGGTATCAGTTAGTGGGAAGTCTGCTCATCACTGGGCCTACCTCTTCCTGCTTTTTGATCTGAGTGTCAGTAGGGCAGATGTCCTCCCTCACATATTTGTTGACCTGATTAAGTCCAAAAGCAACTGAGCTATGAATCACGGTTTAATATCTTTATAACTATGAACCAAAGTAAACCTTTCCTCTTATACTTTGATTATCTCAGGTAGTTTGTTACAGTAATGGAAAGTTGACTGTCATAGTGAATGAATCCTTTTGCCTGATTGTTTTTTCATATTAAATTGGATACATTTCAGGAGAGCAGACTAGAATTTGGAGATGAGCTAAATATGCACTCTGTCATGTAAATAAATAAACTTGCTTTGACTCAGCAGGAATTGTGTTCTTTGATTGTTTTGTGATGACAATTCCATAGACTAACTCATCAAAATTTGCTTAATATTCATTAAATACAAATGTGATTATTGTGTTAATAAATCTGTTGAATCAGAGAATCTATGCTTCTCTCCATACAAACGCAGTTTGTTTTGGGTTCTCTTTTGCTGTCCTTTCTGTTGTTTCAGCTTAGTTTGCTTTGTTCCGATTTGAGGGGCTTTGAGGTCAATGTACATATTCAACAAGCGTCTGCTACAGTCTACATCCAGACTAGAATTGAGAACAAGTTTTCTGTGACTTTACAGGTCTTTTCTTAGCGTTTTCTAATGTATGACCAAAACTTCAACAGTGATATGAAAAGTCACATCCTTAACTGAAATGCATTCCCAGTGTGAACTGACAATTTGAGGGAAGGGTACCTTAGATATATGTGATTGTTTTGTCTATGGGAAGTTTAATGTGCTGCAACCCTAAAGGGTATTAAACCATGTGTCTCTGTGATTGTCATCTTGTTCAGTTAATAAGAAATAATAACAGTCATGCTATCCTGGGAAGTGAAATGATTATGGTGACCATTTTCTCCTTGACAGCAGGGAAGCAGACTCTCCTGAGATTATTTCCTGAGAATACATAATCCAATGTGCAGTGTTACTTGGGGTTTTAAAAACAATAATTTTAGGACCACACATAGTAAGCCAACAAGTTCCCTTCAATTCTAATGATGAAGTGCATAAAATATGCAATGAAATGGGTTCCATTTTTTCTTTTTTCTTTTTTTTTTATTACTTTATAATTTCAGGTATATAATTCTATTCTCTCTGCTTTGGGGAAGATAATTTTGTATGGATAGGAGGCTTGAAAAGAATGTATAAACACACTAAACATGCCATTTGTCCCTAGAAAAAAATGTTTTCATGATCTAAGAGTCCATTAAGAACTCAAGAGAGCAACTGACTACAAAAAAGTAAGGTCTCCCTCCCCAATGGGTGGCATTAGGTACTGACCTGCCAAGAAGATGAATACCACATTCATATGCCATCACAGGGGTCAGTGGATGCCCTGCACTAAGACAATCCAGGAACTGTCAGCACATGTCTGTGCCTTGTGCTACCTATGCAGGAACTTCAATACACGTGAGGAAGAGGCTGTCACTTTGTGTAGCACAAACATGTTGAGGCTGGTGACCATCTGTGCCAGAACTTCTGTGTCCTTATAAATCATCTCCCAGCTCTTTCTGGGACAACAAGAAAGATTCTCTTTTTTGCAGATGATTGTAAATCATACTGTGCCCTCTTGAATAGAGTAATAATAGAGTCGACTTATCAGATCTCTGAGGGAGTTTGGGGATGGATTGTTATGGAGTGAAGGGGTTTCACAGGACTGAGGACTGCTCACTTATAATTAAAATAATAGGAGATCAGCATTATTTGCCACAGCTCTCTGAGTAGAACTTACCATCACATCCAGAAAGCATGCTGGAGTAAGAGGGGAAAGGATAAATGATAAACTCCATACCAAAATGACATCTAATTGTTTTGTGTCTGCTGTAGCCCAAATTAAAATCATCTTATTAACCTCAGTGGTACTGACACCACCTTGAATGTATGCATTGGTGTTTAGCAGGGATCAGGGAAAAGATAAAGAGAGAGGCTCCCTCCTACTAGACTAACCAGTCTGAGAAGTGATGTCAGACAGAAATATACATCCAAAGGCAATTTCCCTCTCTATACTTTTGGTACCTTTGAACTCTGTTTCTCTCATTTCATTTTATTTCCTCTCCTTTCTTCCACCTTCTCCAGGACAATGAAAGTCCTGTCTTCAACATGCACAAGTGAGTACTTCTAGTGTGTAAAATAGTGGTTTACCCCAGTTTGAGGACAGCTCTGTGTGTCCTAAAATAGTGTCATTCAAAACCACATGTGCTGGATCATGAACTCCATTCATGGATTAAATGAATTACAAATCCTCATACTCATAGAAATCTTCATTTGACAGAATATTGAAAAGTCAGATGCAAGTTTATAAAGTGGATCCATAATTTCTTACAGATTAATGAATATTCTAACTAATTCATCTTTTAGAAAAAATGGATTTGTTATAGAATAATGAAATAATTTATTTGATATAAAAATCAGCCTGATAAGAAGAACCTAAAATACATTTCAAAATGTTTATGATTATGCTCAAAGGCCCACAGTTTTATATACCTTTCTATTTTGCAGAGGAACTGCCAATAAATCTATTTTATATATTTATTTTTCCTTGGAATCCACTTAATAACATATCTAAAAATAATCCAGGAGATTTTTAGGAATTCAAAAGGCTTATGATCAGCTCACCATGAGACTAAACAATTATTACTTTCTTATATAGTTGAGAGGTTTGGAGAATGCAGTGTGAGTCTCTTTAATTTTGTCCTTGGACATTTTTATAGTAAGATCCATAGAATCTGTGTGACTCTCAACCCTTCTCTCTGTCTTTGTGAAGTTTTGTACTGCATTATTATTCTGGTGATGGTAATGATTATGATGATGGGGATGCATTTAAGTACAGTTATCCCTAAGAACTATGTGCTGGGAAGTTAATGGTTAAAGTCCTGGATCATTTTGCATATAAATACAAGTAGCCAGTGTGGCAACAATGACACATAATCAGGTAACTTGGCATGATTCCCGAATGAACAATTATATCTTTTTAAGTTTTACTTTATTTTTAGATATGGTATGTGTATGTGCCTGTGCAAGTGACTTACATGCGTGTGGAGGTGTGGAGGGAGGCCACAAGAAGGTACAGATGCCCTGGAGCTGGAGTTACAAGTGGTTATGAGCCCTCTGACATGATTACTGGGAACTGAATCCCATCCTCTGGAAGAACAGCAAGTCTTAACAGCTTAGCCATTCTTTCGGGCCCAAGCCATAGCTCTGGCTAGCCTCTAACCCTTGATCCTTGCCTCTACCGGTTCAGCATAGATACCACTGTGTTTCCACCATAACTCCCAAGTTACACCCTTTAAAGAATAAGTATCTTAGAGTCCTTTCTTGGTGCTGTGATAAGATAGTGCGATTAGAACAACTTGAGTGAGAGACTGTTCCTTTAGCTCACGGTTCCACATTTCAGGGCATCATGGCAGGGAGGTCACAGTGGCAGAAACTTGAGGACATGGGCCCACTAAGTCCATAGTTAGCAGTGAATATATGCATGCTATTGCTCAGCTCTTTTTCTCCATGTAAGCAACCTTGTTCCAACTCACATTAAGTCAGGTCTTTCCATATCAAATTACATAGCTAAAAAGCCCCCTACTAAGGCATGCTCAGAGGCTCATCTACCAGGTGATTCTAGATTGACAAACATACTATCAGAATAGGACATATGTTATTTACTCATCGTAACACTAAAGATATTTGGTGAGTTAGTTTTCTAGGTAGGTCCAACTCCTTAAGGTGTTTTTAGGGATAGCCCCAGTTATCAGCTTATAATGACAAGTTTCTAAAAACCCAAGAGACATGTACAAAGTAACATTTTACAATGAACACTTCACTGATATCCAACAATAGATTTTAATTAGGATAATGGATTATCATATTGGAACAATACCCAACCACTAAAAATAATTTTTAAATAGACTACAACTGTGTAAACAAAGTTGGCAACATAACTGTGAATATGGAAAGCAAATGTTTGTCACACTCTACATGACTAAAGGCCAAAAAAAAAAAAGTTCAAGAAAACAGTAAACTGTAAACTCCTCTGTGTTTACAGTGTCTTCTCAGTTCTTAGTCTACAGCTGCCCCTGGGATCACCAAGGTGTCATATCCTGATAAAACCACAGCAAACTGGAAATAGCTGCAAAATGCATCTTCCACGCTCAACCTTCTGAACACCCACACGCAGCAGTAACCAAGTGCACTATAAAAAGCAGGTGACAGACTCCTGTGATCTTGTTGCTGATGTGCAGCTGTGGTCACTGCCCATGTGTGATGTGGATATAGAAGAGTGACTGACTAGATATTGCCACTTAGGAAAGAGATCTAATTTCAAATTGTGAAGTCTGGTTTCCAACAACTGGGCATTAATTTCCCACCATTGCAAAATTGGACAAACAAATTTGGAGCCATTGCAAGATGGGGCATTCCATACTACAGTTAAATGTTTTTAAGAGAAAGGAGTGCTAGTTACTATTTTGTTTTGTTTTGTTTTTTGTTTTATATTTATTTATTTATTATTAATTTATTCTTGTTACATTTCAGTGGTTATCCCATCTCATGTATCCTCCCTTTCTCCCCTCCCTCCCATTTTCCCCTTATTCCCCTCCCCTATGACTGTTCCTGAGGGGGATTACCTCCCCCTGTATATGCTCATAGGGTATCAAGTCTCTTCTTGGTGACCTGCTGTCCTTCCTCTGAGTGCCACCAGGTCTCCCCCTCCCGGGGACATGGGCAATTACTATTTTATGGTGCTTCCTCCACAGATGTAGGAGCCAAGCATCTTCTAACATACATGTGTATGTCCTCCATCAAATGCAAGTTTAGTTTAAGGTTGTGTTTCATTTTTTTTTCCTTTGGGCTCTGGCTTCTGTGCTTAGAAATCCTCTATGCGGTTTTGAGATTTCCAAAGGCACTCCTTTGCTTCATCTGTAGTGATTTCCTACCTCACAAACTCAAAGCAGTTTCTCTCAACAACTATGTAAGTACCATTGATAGCTTTCTATCAGTACATTATTAAGTCTCCCATGGGCTTTTGTGTTTGAACATCTGGTCCCCACCTGGTAGCTGTGTTTAGGAAGACTGTAGAACCTTTAGGATACGGAGCCTCACCAGAGGTAGTGAGTCATCGAAGATAGACCGTGAGACTTTCTAGCTGGGTTCTACTTCCCACTCACTCTCTGCTTCCTGGATGTGAGGGCAACATGTCCAGTGAGCCCCCCTCCCCCACCCCCCGCACCCTCAATTCTGCCATTGTGTCTCCCCTAGCTGTGGCAGGCTCTGCTTGCCCACCATGTACTATAAGCTGATGGGAGTGCAGTCCCAAGTAAACCTTTTCACTCTTAAGCTATTTAGGGTTTTCATCATGGAAACAGGAAGAGTAGCTGAAAGACTGTCAGAATTCTAGCCACAGGCATAAATAATGCCATATTTGGACTTTATAGGGGAATTATTGTATTGAGGACAGTAAGTTGGCAAAGAGATGCTATCTTATTAAGGCTGATTTGTTAGTCCCTTCTCCTTTGTATTCTAGGCTGTAATGTGTCTGCATTCCTTCACAGGTGAGTGTTCTTGTTCAGGTATATCTCCAGGGTAGCGTCTGAAAATATGGCAGATGTTGCAGTAATTAAGGGTATGCTCGAACTCAAATGCATTCTGCTTCATTTCAGTTCAACCTTGTACACAACTGTGTTAATATTTATATGATAGCCTATTTAATTTTAAAGCATGCCAAATTTGTCAGCCCCATGGGTGCACTCATCAAACAGGTAGTTATCAGCTTTTCTTGAGCAAATGGATTCTGAAAAATAAACTGGTGGGCTAACTGCATTTTCTCAGACGTTATGACTGATCATAGATGCTCTTGCAATTATAAATGAACTCTTATTATGTGCCTGTATGTCCATCACCCATACAAAGGCATTGAGACTGTAGTACAAATTTGAATCATAAATTTAATTTAAACGGCACTGAGACAATGATACAAAATTCCCAGTTAATTTTCCCACTAGAATTTCCTGAGGAAAAATAGGAAATATCACTCCCATCATATCCAAGACAAATTTACCGAATTTCTAGAGGAAAAGGCACATAGATGCTTACAGTTCCCTGCTGCCAAATTTTACAAATTGTGCTCCTAAGTGGAGCAAACATATCCTAGGATCAACAGAAGGATTTTTTCTTCCAAATTGATGCCTTCTGAGTACAGAATACCACAGCTCTGCACCAGATGCGTACTATAGCATCGTTTAGGGTAATAACCCACCTCTTTTTGTGTTTATAACACACATCCTTCACAATGAGTGCCTACTTTAAAACCCAGTGAAACTCATCTCTCTGCTAATAGAACTTTAATCTAACTTCTTGCTGGGAATGACTGGCACAGATCAATATTCTTGGAAGCTACCATTTCCTCCACCATTACATGACGGTGATCAAACGTGTTCTTGTTGGGCAAGCACTTTCACATTCCACATTCAAATAAGGGCAAAGTTAACCAGCACTCCCTGTGCCTCCTGCTTCTCCGTTCATCACCATTGTCCTGCCCTCACTGTTGATTACAGTTTATAGACAATGGTGCTTTTTCATTTCTCACATTTCTATTTCTTCCTGTCAATTAGGTTAAATCACTTCTGAAGCACTATCAAGTATTTTGGTATACACTAGTGGAATTGCTAGCATTAGACTGACTGGTCTGATAAAAAAAAAATCACTGCATAAGAACACCATTACTTTGTCATCAACCATTTAATTTGTCATAGGGAACACACTATAAGCAACAGAAATTTATTGTCTACAGTCCTTGAGGCCAAGAAATATGTGATAGAAGGTTTCTCTGCTGAGGGCCTGTATCATAGATGGCACCTTCCAACTGCATTCTCATGGAGTAAAGGGCAGCTGTCTGTGACCTCTTTTTGTAAGGGCACTAATATCACTCATAAATGATCTACCATATCCTAACCATGTCCCAACATGCCTACTGTTTAACACCATAATATTGGAGATTTGGTTCCAACATATCAATTTGGGCAGTGAAGAACAATTTAGGACATGGAGTATCCCATACTTCTTAATGCTGATATACTTGCCTGTGGCATTTTTATAGACTGTTACCAAGACACTAAGGAAGATCAAATATCTGTAGCTAATAAGACCTCATCTCATCTCCCTTCCTGTAACACTTCTATTTTGCCCCTGTGTTCTCTATTCAAGGACATATCTAGTAAGCATCAGTCTATTGTCTGTCCCAACCCTTCTGGGAGATCTTGTTGCTTGGAGCTTGCCAAGTCCTATCCCATGTGTAGCTTTCCCGTCACTATGGTCTATCTCACTATCATCATGCAATACCTTCCTCATGTTTTCCTAAGACATCTTATTGATAATCCTGCTTTTCTAGTAAAATACTCGCACTTAGCTTCTTTTAGAAGAATGGCTACATTCTCAGAATTCAATCTACTTTTTTTAAAATGGTAAGCTGACTAAAGAGATAATCAAAGAGGGGTCATTATGTCAATCTTCAGTTGTAAAAGTTGAAGGAAGCCACCTACAAATTATTTTAGGTTTTAAAAGCCTCTTAGGTATATCATTTATTAAAAATTTTATCAGTTTAGCTTGTTGAACGCTGAGAAACTCATCGACATGACCCAACTCTTTAATGGAATGGGTGTTGGAATCAGAATGCCGCTCGGATACCTGGAAGCTTAGACTCAACCAGATCACAAACTGTCAACGTGCATCTCACAGGAAACACGTAAACGGATGAGAGGCCTTGGGTTGGATGATGTGTCCACTTCAAACTTGTAGACAGTGATTTAAAAAATCAAATTTCTTCATTCAAGTGTGTACAAATACTCACTCTCCTGTAACCTTACCAAGAAAACGTTTGCATGAACACCCGTGGGCTCCTTCATCCTCTTCATGTGTAGGGGAGGCACATGGCTCTTCAACATACTCAATGTTTTGCACAATGACCTGATCTCTTCTTGTCATACATGTCAGAACTGTGTGGCATGATTTCAGCTTTCTGAAAGGCATTTCACTGTTTCTTAGTTCAATGCAGACATCCTTAAATCACCTTAACCATCTGCTTTCGAGTGAGACTGTAAACCCTCCTTTGCCCCAAAGTGCTAGTCAGCTTTCAAACACTAAGACAAAACACCTGTGATAAACAATGGATAAAGAAGACTGTGTTATTTTGGCTCAAATTTGAGAAGTTTCAGTCCATAAACAATTGGCATGACTTCTTTGGGATTTGTGGCAGGGCAGTAAGTTATGATGAAATCATTTGACAGAGAAAAGGGTTCACCAATGGTGGCCAGGAAGCCAAGACAAAGAAACTAAATGGCTTGGGTCATAATATTCTGTGGGAAGCAAATAAAGACCTAAGTAAATGAGTATTATTGCCATGAACACAGTCACTTCAAGGACTTCAATACCTCAGACCCCTGGGAATGGCAGAGCCTCCCCCAGAGCAATAGAAAAGCTTGCCTGTGGTCTAAATATGGCTACTAGGAATGGTTGACCTTTGGCTAAAACCACTGTGTGAAAAATCTTCCAACCACAGCTTCCTCCTCCTGAATGACAACAACCTGAAACTGTCTCCCTACAAAGACCTCCCACCTATATCAGCTAGCTCATCTCCTCCTCAGTCTACCATAGAATATAAATCTACTACTCTGTTCAGTTGTATATAATAAAACTATCCCCTCAATCTGTAGTGCATAACAAGCCCTCTTCGTTTGGATTGATGATAGTGTGTCTCCATTAGAGTGCACAGCCCACCTGATCCCAGCTTCTCTGTGCATGTGTCTATCTTTTCTTCTCTCTCTCTCATATCCCAGTCAGGGCAAGTCCAGAGCCATGTAGGTCACAACCATATTCCTTTCAAGAACAACCCCAGTGACCTAACTTTGTCCCACTAGAGTTTACCTCTTAAAGATTCCACCACTTATTGATAATCCCCACATCCTTTAACACAAGGGCATTAGGATGATACTTAACTATGATAATCATAACAAATAAAAGAAGGATGTTTGGGGAGTTTTTGTTTGTCTATTTCACAGTTTTCAAAGTGAGTAACTCTGAGTGGAGTCCATAGCTAGGTCCCTAATGCACATGTATGATATTTGCTCTTTTTGCCCATGTAGTGACTTCTTACTGTTTCTCTCTTTCTCTCCTCATTTCTTCCTTTGCCTCTGATATAATTTATAGAAACACCAAACTCTACCTCGAGCTATATGTATTTTTACATGAACTATCCTTTTCCCAACCTCTCTTCCAGATAAATTCCTTCATTGGTTTTTATTGCTTATAAAATCAAGTTATAACACCCAGTTTTTCACTAAGTGCATTTGATTTCTATTTTTTTATTTGGGCAGTACAATGGTTTTATACAATTATCATGAACACTGAGCTAAGACCTGCAGAGATGACTTATATAGGAAAACTACAGCATTCCCCAAAATCAAGGGTCATCACATTTTTACCACCCAACCAATATGTAATATCATTTTATGTGTCTTTCTGCTTTAGGATATTTAAAATAGGTTGTTGATACATTAACAATTAAATTGTAGACAAAAGCATTGACACTGAGTTTACATTACAGTTTGAACTTATATACTTAGCCTACACTAAAAATGCACTATGTTTTATAAAAATGAATGCTAACATAAAAGTTTTGAAACTTCTTTTCATGCCACAGTGCAAGTCTTTTCCATGTGTCCTTCACAGTGCTTTCTGTGGTTAAAATAAATTAACTCAGCATTTTTCTATGCAATGCCATTAATGCAGGGAAGGGTTTGTTGGAGAGTGGTCTGATGTATTCTCATGCTAATTGTTGGCTCACAAGATCTTGTTATTGCCTTGAATCTTGCCTTCCTGACTGGCTGAATAAATGTACCTGGGCAAAGCAGAAGAGAGGGAAAGAGAGAGGGAGGTTCTGTGGGCTTTGAGCAGATGGAATCTTGGGAAAAAAGAGGAGATGATGGAGGAAAAGGAAGGAAGAGAATCACCATGGGATAGGAATAGAGCCACATGGACCAGAGAAGGGACACTGAAGCTCTACATGGAAAGAAATATAAAACATTAGCAAGTATTTGGGGATTATAGATGGGAGGTAGCCCAAACAGAAATTATCAGAAGCAGATGGCATGGGATGGAGACTGGCAGTTGTTGGAGGATGGTTAGTAGGTTAAATCTGCCTTGCCCCAGGTAAAGGCTCATTCTAAAATACACCAAGTGCCTGTGTTTTCATTGATTGCTAGTGGGTTAGAAAAAAAACCACCATAATAATAATTAGTCTAATAATAAACATTTATTAGGCCATAATTATAAATTAACCACAACAATTTGTGGTTGTTGTATAGAATGTTCCATATAGAAAGTTCCAACATCATATGGTCTATAATATCCTTGAATTTATAATATCTTCACTCCAATGAGACTCACACACACTCCATCTCTGGCCTAGAGTATAACTTAAAAGTTCCATAATGATATTCAAACAGCCATTTTAACAATTGCCATATCACCATGATCAATTTATTTTAGGCTGTCTTAAAATACTTTTTATAGACCTCATCCATTTATAATGAAATGGCATTGTTGACAAGTATGTATATAAAGAAATAAATGTTTTGTAGTGTTGTATTAAGGATAATTCTGACAATCTAAAATACAATATTCAGTATAGCTGTACAAGCTAAGAGTTTGAACCACAGCCTTCTTCAGCTCAGAGTGGAAAGATAGGGCCCAGATCCATTAGCTCACTATTCGTCCTCAGCCTCATCCTATGCAAGTATAGAATCTTCTATCTCTGACCACCTTGAGGTTCTGAACCAGTAGTTCTGAAGAGTCTGACGATCCTTAGCTCTGAGAAGAAGTTCCCAGTCAGGTGACACTTGTCATTATTTTCATGTGAACACATGATGTGTTTAAGATGTTTACTTTGGATGTAGTTCCTGTATATTGAAGACAACAAGTCATTTTATTTATAAATTGGGAGTGTTAACAGAGACGTCTCATAATTTTCAGTGAGTAATTGGGTTATGATCAGTGTACTAAGTAAGCCTAGTTAGAGTAATCCATAAACACAAATGTTATAATTCATCAATGTCAAGTCTCACCTTTATCACTCTCAAACTTAAAATTATTCCTTAAATTTAAAGCATGCTTTGGCTTGATACCCTTGCATGGACCAGTTGTTTTATCCCAGAGCACAGTTTTAAAGAGAAACAGGCACATTGATGACAGCAGAAATTTTCTCCACCACCTAAACAAACTAGTTTAATATCAGCATGATACTGATCTCGGCAGGAGATAACAGCTTTGAAAGTGAAATTTCCCAGAAATGAAGACAAGGGAATGGACAGAAAGTACATCAGAGAGTATCTTATCTACATGAGCCCAGAGCCTCATGCCAAGATGTATGTCTGGAGTCATTAGAATTTCTGTTCAAAGCCTCCTTAATTGGCATTACTCAAATCTAGATAATTGACTGGGAGTGTGATCCTGCTCACACTGGTGGACTTGTTCTCCAGAGAAGAGCACTGATAACGGGCTTCTTTGTCACCAAAGGGTGAAGAAATGTGACAATCTGGGAACTGGTTTTAGAGCCCCATCTGCTAAACCAGAGAGAAATCAAGATTTTACAGTTCTATAAATATTTTAGTATATCCCATCATTTATGAACTGTGGCAGCTATCATAAAACGTCCCTGACTTTTGTTACAACTGCATATAAGGCCAGAAAATTGCATCTCGTGGTAAGCCATAAAAACCTAAGTAAAAGCACCGTTCCTTTCAGTATATTCTAAAAATATACAGCCTCCTTGTCAGTCCATGGTGGAGTAGTTACCATCCCAGAATGCCTGCTTCCTCTCTCTCTCTCTCTCTCTCTCTCTCTCTCTCTCTCTCTCTCTGTCTTCCCTCACCCCTGATCTTACCCTGGTCTTTTCAAGGCCTTTTGTATTTCAGTATCTTTTTATGGTTCAAAATAGTGGCCACTGCCACATGGCAGCTGAAATAGATTTCACTTTGTCCCAACACACTATAAACAAGGGACATTTGGAGCATGGTTGTGCTGGCATACAGTCAGCTTTCGTTGCGTTTGACCCAGTGTCTAATGGCTCAAAATGTGTGTCTCATTTTGTCTCCAGTGAGTTGCTTTACTATTATGATAAAACGAGTTTAATTAAGAGACGGTTGGCAGATTTATGAGGGAGCCATTCCTTAGGAACTATATAGAAAAATAGATACAAAGCTGAACTTGACATTTATCTTCAAGCAGGGTTTGTGGATGATTTCATCCTACTCCATACACTTGTGGGTTTTTGTTTTGTTTTGTTTTGTTTTTTTAATATCGGATGACACTTTTGATCTCTTGTCTCTCAAATGTATTTTTACATCTGGAGCCTCTTAATGGCTCCAGAAACATACGACTGTGAGGTCAAAACATGACTCAGTGGGGACAAAGTGTTCACATTAGCACCATTTAGCCAGGCAGTGGAATGCTTCTTTTCTCAGCGTATGATGAGCGGATAGGCCACAAAGACAGCAAAGCAGCAGATTCCAGGATTCGAAGTGATTTGGAGAAACCTGAATGCTCGTACAGACAAGTTCTCGGTGCATTCTGCTATGTACAGCGTTCTGTGCTTTTGAGAATGAGGCAAGCCCTTTGTTTCTTCTCCCTCTCTTCCTTTCATCCCTCCTCTCTCTCCCTTTCTTTCCCCCTTTCCCCCACCCACTCCCCTCCATTGTTGACAGAATCCAGTGCCTAGCTTATGCTAAGCTTGCACTCTCCTGAACAACCCTCCTAGCTCACTTTCACTTTCTTACAGACCAATGCCTGATTCTTAATGCCCAAATTCCACTTGGGTATATGTCATCCAAATCAAATGTTTTTCAGCTTGTGTTTTAATGTGATTTCCAATCCCCTAAAAATCTGCCTTTCTACTTCTATTTTTTACCCTATAAATAAGCCTTTCTCACTCTCAGGGAGTAAAGTCCTCCTAATACTTGAAATGGGAATGTGGGGCATGAGACAACAGGAAACAGATTTACTGCTTATGAGTGTAGTTCAAGCGCACCCTCGTTCGTGATGGATGCCTGCTGTGCTTCTGCTCCCAGACAGAAGCAGTGTAAATAGAGTCACATCCTGGATTTCCTTCCTCTGCTCTGGAAAGTGCAGATTTGATCTGAGAAAACCCTTTCAGACTCATCCAAGCTAAGGAGAGGACTAAGGCACAACACCCCAGGGTGATGATGATGTCGCAGTTAGGGCGGCTGCAGAGAGCTGACTGTGCTGCCAACGTGGGCAGTTCAGGTCAACAGCAGACATCTTACTCCTGAATATTTCCTGGCCATGAAGATTTCTAATAAAATGTGATGGCTTGGAGCAGTTGACCCAAAGCTTTCTGGATGCCCTGACCTGTTAAACTACATTGGCATGCTACAGAGCCAAAAATGTGGAAAGCCACAGAAATAGGGCCTATTGTGACTAGCAAAAGTCTCGAATAAATTGAAACATTATAAATCCGTCCAGGAAGATGTTACTCTTCCTGGGTAGTAAAAGTTCATTCACTCTCTCAAGCTCTGAATTTTCTTTTCTGCCTAATGGGTACTATTTTGTACAACCTCTGGGCTTACTAATAGTAGCCAAATCAAAAATATAAGGCAATGGAATTCTTAGCCAAGGACCTGAAACATGGAAAGAATTCAGTAAGCCACAGTTTTGGTTAAAACATTATACTGAGCATATAGTAGGTACTCAGTGGATTTTGCTTCAAATGAATTGGACATCCATGTATATAGTCTAAAGGATTTGCTTCTACTAATTGCAAGCAAAACTCATTGGGGCAAAGTCTGCTACATCAGGCTGAGTAAGGATGACATGAGTGAATGTCAATCATGTCGGGTTCAGCACAAACTTCTAGTGTGAATGCTTTTAATTTGTCACTCCCCCTTCTGTTTATCGGTAAAGACCCTTGACTTACAAGATCTGAATTAATTAACCTATTTGTAACTACAAATGTAACAGAATTCCAAAATTGGGGGTTCAGTTCCGTTATAACCAAACAGCAAAATAAAAAAAAATAGCACCCTACTGAAGAAGCTCAAAAGCCAATATTGTGTCAATATTCTGTCACAATAGGAAAAGAATAGTATGGATGCTGAGGGAATAAAGAGATTGTCTGCACACTATTTTGTTTACACGTTCTGACACACTGCTTGACGGCTTTTGATGTATGTGCGTTATAAGGTCTCTAGTCAGATGTCAATGGCTACTGAGCCCTTCTTGTCTACCTTGAAGCCAGGCAGGGACTCGGCACAGGACCACAGAAGTGGCTATAGTGCGCTTTTATGGCACAGGAGAGACTTTTCATCTGCAGTCACTCAAACTAACAGAAAAGTATCCTAGGAACTTTGGCCTGGTACCTTGAAGTAGTCAAAAGCACACCATCTCAAAGTTTGCAAGGGAGGGGGCGCAGTCGGTTGTTTATTTCCGGCTGAACTCACTTAAGTCAGAATGGGGTCATTGCCATTGTTCTCTCCTACACATAGCAAACCATAAAGGATGTCACAGATGTGATGTTCATCACGTACCAAGAGTGCTAAGTACCCTGGCTCACCAGGCTCTAGTCATCACTGGAACCCTAAGCTGGGGCTACAGAACACGAGTAAGCAAATCCCAAAGAAACCTAGTCTTCTAGCTCCATACCTCTAAATTCCTCTTACTTACAACCTTCAAAAATCACTACCTTAGTCTAATAGCCATTGTCCTTGCATTTGTTCACAGATTTCTTATACTATGTCTATAATATTCAAGGAA
This sequence comes from Acomys percivali, assembly GCA_907169655.1. Taxonomy (NCBI): domain Eukaryota; kingdom Metazoa; phylum Chordata; class Mammalia; order Rodentia; family Muridae; genus Acomys; species Acomys percivali. Next base: position 70,447,588 of record OU015746.1, on the reverse strand, counting down.
ATCATGCTCTGCACATTTCTTCACACACACACACACACACACACACACACACACACAAACACACACACACACACACACAGCACTTAGGAAAATCCCCACATACATTCAAAATGAAAAAAAAATGTATCTATTTCCTATCTATCGCCTCTTCTTAATTAGCCCTTGTGATGAATTGGCTTCAAAGATCTATCAGTGAGCCACAGAACTTTGTGACAGAGAGTGTCCCTCTGTTCTTTAACTCTGTCTCTTTGTGAAGAAGGAAGCATCCCAGAGATCTTCATCTGCTGTGGCTTGTGCTGAGGCCTTGCTATTTCACCAGGGGACACAAGCAAAAGGAAATGGTAAATGATCTCCTTGAATGGACCATGTATATTCACAGCTTCTAAAGAAAGATGCCTCTTAAAATTACAGAGGCATAGACACATGAGAGTTCGTTCAACCCTGGAATACAGACTCGGTGAGCCCCTTTGCTCTAATGACCATAGAGAATTCTGGTCCCATCCTTGTGCAGCATAAGAAAGAGCAGACTCTAATGAGGACAGTGCATCTGGTATAACCAAACATTAAATGGAAGTTAAGGCATCTCAAGACTGATAGGAGGAGGTAGGAAAAAAAAATCAAAGTAGATCCTGCTGGATTTCTGGAGCGCTTTTTCACATCTGTGGCCAGCTCCACTTGTAAATCTGAAGCCCTGACAAGATCACAGTCTTGCGATAAAGAGTCTCCAGCCCCTTGTCTGAGCATCGCAAAGTGTAGCAGCCCACCTCTGCCTTTCCAGTGGAAAGAGCATGTAGGCCATCAGGATAGCATAGCAGGGATTCATTTCCGAAGCAGGAAGTTAGAAGAGGGGGAAGCACAGGCTTGATATGGTGTTACGGTAACTGAATCCAAGTCTGCGTTTAATCAAAGGGCCCTAGCGAGTCACAACAGGGAGGGCAGGGTCCCCAAATCAGTAATCAGCAGCAGAAGGCCACATCAAATGCTTCTCCTGTGCTTGGCTTCCTGCTCTCTACTGTCCCGCACACATCTGTAGACAGAGGAAAAGACACCGTGCAAACTGTCTACGCTTTTAGGTCCTTGTTTCAAGCCACTCGTATCTTACAAGGCTACCTACTTCACAGCTTCAAAGACAGGACAAGATGCTACTGTTTACTAAACAAAATCAGGGACCTTTCCAAATAAGGGCCCAGGACTCCAAAGCCAATGTGGAGCCCCTGGCTCGTGATGCTGTATGAGATCTGTGGGAGGGCACGGGGTCTTCTCCTCATCCATATTTGGGGTTTGCCTGACTTAAGGGGTAACTGCCTTCGTGTAGGTTATCACCTTCCTCCATATTTTAAGGGTTCTCTGAGGCAACTTTGACTTTTGAAAGCCTGCACTGGTAACCATTGTGTCACTGCTCTGTGTAGGAAGCACCCTTCTCTAAGGGCAGCAAGGCATTTGCAGTGAGTACAAATCTTCGTTGTCAAGCAGGGTACCACTGGAAATGCACCTTGGCAGTGTACCTCTGAGGCTGTTTCTAGAAAGATTTAACAGAGAGGGAAGATGGACTTTAAAGGTGGGTAGCAACATGTTAAGGGGGTGTGGCCATGGAGTGAATAAAAAGGGGAAAGCAAGCTGAGAACCAGCATCCCCACCCTGATTCCTGGCTGTATGTGCAATGTGAGCAGCGGCTTGCCCTTTCTGCATGATGCTTTCTCCACTGCGATGGACTGTGTGTCGGAAACTGTGAACCAGAACAAATCTTCACTGCCGTGGGTTGTTTATTGTCAGGTATTCAACCCCAGCAAAAAGAAATTGAACCAATACAGGTTTCCTATGCATCACAGAATGCCAACTATAAGGTGAATTTCAGGGACAGCTCTGTGCCACAAAACTTTATCTAGAGTTACTTTCTGAACGGAAAAATATATGGAATAAATAGGCTATTAACCTATGCCAATAGTAGAGTATTTGCCTAGTATGAAGCCTTGGTTCTCTTCCTTGCATTTCAAAAGGTAAAAATGAAGAAAGTCAGAGTGACCATGACATTAATTCTAGGTTACAATTATGTTCCAAAAACAAACCTACAATTCACATCAATGAACTGCAGCAGATATGGATTTGGAAACAATATTGTTTAGATCTCCTTTTGCCACTTTATTTCGTCAAGTTGGTGCATAGCAGTTAGGAAAGTAACCATATATTTAAAAATTACGCTTTTCTTTATTCCATTCAGTATTTGGGAGTTGAATAAGTAGAATTGTAAGATGGATTTTTAATTCAATTTTCAGGATGAACTGATGTAAGTTACAGATTCGTTTAGCATCTCAGTGATTGCCCATAAGCATAGCAAAAACATCAATGTTGGATGCTAAAATGACTTTCTTGTTCACGCTTTCCTGATAATAATAGACAATACACAACATGTATTAAATGTGAGACTGCTTGAGGTAGAAATGATGAACACAGAGCAGTTTTCTCTTCCCCACTTGGTCGCATCATCACCATAAAAAAAGTTTTCACAACAGATTTGATAGTCAATTTTCAATCAAATGTGTGAATAGACCCTTTGAGTCATTTGTGACAAGTCACCCAGAAACTCCCAATCAATGAGGAGATTTTGATCATGGTGGTGGACAGCTGTTCTTTTCTGCCTTGGGGAGGTCCCATTTTGGAAGATGCCTGCCAAAGCCAGTGTTAGTAAAGCAGATTTTGACTTGTCTGTCTACTTACTCTTCTTAGATGACCAAAGTGATCTAAAATATATTCACACAGTATTAGTATTTCGCTCAGTACTTTGGGGATCATCAGTGTTGGTTTGAGGAAAGGCGTTGATTGCCTAACTGCATCCAGAGGAGTCAGTGTAAGAACACAACAGGCTGGCATGACTTGACAGAATCCTATTTCTACTCCTGATAGGAAGGCATTTCATTTCAAAGCCAGATAGGGAAGTTTTTCTTGAGGTGTACTTCTCAAAACAACACCTGATACATCCTCAGAAATTATAGATTGAAGGGGATATTTAAAAAAGTTTTCTTTGTTCATTCCAATTTGTTCTTTGCTTGTAACACTTCTTTTCATTGCAGGCTTTAATGGGAAATGGTCCTGTTCTCCCATGAAACAATAAACTGTCTGCACACCATAAAACATGGAAAGAGAGAAACATAACAGCAAAGGATTTTAGGTTAAGGTATTGGCTTCGCTGGTTTTTTTCCTACTATATAATGCTATGTTTAGAAAACGTCTGCTCTTGCTTGTGAACTCTTCAGTGGCCCTTCATGTTCACAACATCCAGGTAAAGGATCCCTGGGTGGCAGTAATGACCAGCAGTGCTTTGCTCTGGGCTAAGATTGGCAAGGTTACTTCCTCAAGACATAATTTAGTTGAGTCATGATTTAATTTCTTTTGAGGTTGGAGCTGAAGGGCCTCAAATAATCTTCATGCCTGTAGCCCATGTCTTGTTAAAGTACACTCCAGGATAACCAAGAGATGCAGACTACACTCTCTCACTAAATCATCGGATCCCACTGACAAACTTGTTCTGGATCTGTTCCTTCCTATGGGGACCTTTAACCTTTAAGATCCTGACATAATATTGAAATATAAAATGAGCAACCAGCTACCAACAGGTTTATAACAGATTCCTTGATTGGTTCCATTGCATAAGAATAAGGCCCCCACATCAAGAATTTCACAGAAGAAAGAGCCGATTGAATGCCAGCAGTCACTAATGTGCCCATGGCCACAAGGTGCATGCTTTGGTTTTCATATCTCACTGTCTTGGTTTAAACTTTTTTATCAGCACTTTGGCCTGAGACTAAATGACTGCCGATCTGCACGTCCTCAGACTGTGGCCAGAACCTTTGAGACCGTTGTCCCTGCTCCGACAAGCCTGTGGTTTTATTTAAACAAATCCTTCTTCCCCAATTCCCTACAGAGCAGCTGCTGTGCCCTTTTGTTGATTGTAGTGGATGTATTGCAGAGCTCCAGTTACCTCCCCATGGACCACCCACCACAAGAAGCATTTGTCTGCAGCACAGAGGCTTTAGCTGCCTCTTGCCTCCTGGAGACTGGGCGCAGCGGACTCCACCAGCTCTGTCTGTGCTTTTTCCTGACATGGAGCAAGCTAATGAATCCCATCATCTAACAGCAGAATAATTAGGTGGTAAAAAGAAAACATCCCATTGTTCCTTTGTGTAGGAGGAGGCTGACAGCTTCCAGACGTGGAGGTTTGTGATGGGAAACTGTAACAAGGGGTCAAGGGATTGGACCCTGGAGAGAACAAAGTGCATTGCGACACACAGGTGACAGCTCTCATAAGACTCTGGGCATTTAAGCTCAAAACCTTGAACCAGCTTTGCTTCTGGAGAACATTCTTCCATAGTATGGAATCTCTTATGAAGGAAGCAGCATTGAAAAATGCTATTTGTGTGCTGGAGCATCTTTTGGGTATATTCCAAGGAGTGGAATAGCTGGGTCTTGAGGTAGCCCTATTCCCAGGAGATTAGGATAGATGCTAGAACTTCCTATTGGGACTCTAGGTGAGAGAAGTATGGGAGAATGGGGAATTAGAAGGATCCAGAGGGTCCTAGAAACCTACAAGAATAATACCATGACGGGCAGATCTGGACTCAGGGGGGTCTGCTCAAACTACTGCACCAACCAAGGACAATACATGCAGTAAACATTGAACCCCTACTCATATCTAGCCAATGGACAGGACATTCTCCACAGTTATGTGGAGAGTGAGGACTGACTCTGACATGAACTCTGGTGCCCCATATTTGACCACCTCCCCTTGGTGGGGAGGCCTGGTGGCACTCAGAGAAAGCATAAGCAGGCTACCAAGATAAGAAATGATAGGCTGTGACCATATGGTGGGGGAGGAGATCTCCTTCTGTCACAGAGCTAGGGGAGGGGAATAGGGTGAAAGAAGGAGGGAGGGAGGAACGGGAGGATACAAGTGAGGGGATAACAATTGAGTTGTAATCTGAATAAATTAATTAAATAAAAATTTCAAAAGAAAATTGCAATTTGTATCTTGATGTTTATTATAACGTAAAAGTAAGTTGTGGTTCAAAAGTAACACATCGTATCGCAGAAGCAATGCAGACTTCAATTCCTTGGTTTACATTCTGTTCCAATGTAACTAACTGACCTATCAGGATAACGTGATGGTATTCCCCCTTGCATTCTAATCCTGCCTTGATACCTTCCCAACATAACGAGTGAGGATTCTGTACATTTCAATAATCAACTGCTATTTTAGTGGACATAAAAAGCAAGAAAATAAATTCACACATCATAAATTATAAATACACTCTAATTTTGAAGAGTGAATGTCCTGTATAAATATGTAAATTAATAGAATGATACAACTAAAACTTAAAAGAATTAAGTGTACTCTGTCTTTCTTTCCTCTCTAACGCATGGCTAAATGATTCTATGAGGCACCATTTCAAGGAGAAAAGGTAGATGTGCTATTAAATTCAACACAAGAATATGCAGAGAATTTGGATTTTAAGATTCTTTAGGGCCAGTAAGGCAGCTGAGTCAGTAAAGGTACTATCACGCAAGCCTGGTGACGTGAGTTCAAGACCCCAAGCCCACCCAAAGGTGGAAGAAGAGAACGGATGCCACAAAGTTACCCTGACGCCCCCCCCCCCCCGCATGGGTGCCTTGGCAAACACAACCTGCAAACACACATGACGCACACACAAAATAATAACAAATGAACATCTTAAATGCTTTATCTTTGCCCCCTGCACATACTGTTTAAAATGTAACAAAATATTAATGTTTTTTTTTTAAAAAAAGAGTAAAGATGCAAAATAAAGTCAAACATGGGACTTTTCATCTATCTTACTTCAACCATTCTGACTTTCCTACATCCCTTCCCCACACCAACTTTATTCCTTAGCAATTATATAAATTCAAAACAAATCCCTATCACTGAGCTGAAAACACTGAGCTGTTAAATCTGCATTCTCTCTTAGCTACTTACGCCCTAGGCTAGTTACCACCTCCATGCCCAACAGAATCAAAGTGATACTTTGTCAACTTTCTGCTTATTCTTGAGATTCTAAGACATCATTTCTACCACACACAATGAGCAAACACTGGAAATACGATACACTTCCCGTTCCACTGCTGTGGAGTATGCTTTTAGCACCACCTGGGGAACCATCCGAAGTGAGTACGTTCTCAGTTTTTATGTGCAACCAATAGACAACAAACATTTGAATATATACACAAATCGTAATTCTCCAGATGAATAGAATATAATAAGACAAACGGCTCTTGTAGCCAGTAGTCCAAGGAAGAAACAAACAGACTCCGTGGTTCCTAGAACACCTCTACACTGTACTTTTCCAAAGGAAACCACTGCCCTGAATCCTAAAAAATTAAATAAATTCTTCATGCCTGTTTACTGAAGATTGAGTAAAATAACTCATTATACATACGTTGCCTAGAATATTTTTCCTAATTTGTGTTGCTATTGCACATAGCACTAATTGTCTGTAGGATTCCATTAGCAAGATATAAAATTGCTTATTTTTCTATTCTACTTTTGAGTTGTTCTCTCTTGAAGCTAATCCAAATAGTGCCAGCCTGAGATACTATATAAATGTCTTGAGTATGCATTCTGGGTGGCATGCACACATTTGTGGGTATGAGTGCAGATGTGCTATGCTGCATGTATGGAGATCAGAGAACAATCTGAAACAAGGCCCCTTTGTTGTTCATCTGCTGTGTGTACCAGGCTAGATGGCTAAGAGCTTTGAGGGGTCATGCACTGGCTCCCTCTCACCAGGGGAGCACTAGGGCACAGCTATGAGCTGTTGCTCTAGGATTGACATCATTTTTGGCGATCTGAACTCATGTCCTCCTGTTTACATGGCAAACGCTTTACATACCAAGCCGTCTTGTATGACACATACTAGGATTTTGGCTTTATTTTTTGTATGTTCTCTCTAATAACATTGAAGATTTAAAATATATTTATAGACAACTCTAAAAGTATTGTAATATAAAATATTTCACTGACTTTTGCCTATTGTTTGATTACCTGGATGTATTTTTTTTCCTGTTGGTTACTTTTAAAAGATGTCTAATTGATTCAGGATGATTACTACAGTGACAACCCTTTCTTTCCCACACTGTGTGTCTGTGCCTCCTGGTTCCTGGGCTTTCTGTTCTTTCTTTACCTGCCCAACAATGCTGCTGTGTTTCCCTTCCTAAAACAGCCTAACAGACCGTCACACTGGTCAGCCATCGGCTTTGCACTCACAGTGCTTTGCTATTCTCTATCCCTCCATTTTTTAAAACAAACAAACAAATAAACAAACAACCTAGACATATGACTTTCCACCACATGTCAGTCTTCTTTAGTTTTTTTTCAATAAATTTTGAAGCATACCATACAAATTTTCTTTTTAAATACATAATTTTCCTCAAAAATAGTCCAAGCTTTTGATAAAATTAATAATATTAATATTAGTGTGTATATGAATGAAACCCAGCATACTGTGCATGCCATGAAAGTGAATGTTCTACCACTGAACTACCGCCCTAGCTCCTTGGGTACACTTTTAGATTTTCCTGTTTCTGCTCATTCATGCTTGTGTGTGAGAGTAGCCAAGGTTTTTAACATGGACCATTCATTGTCAGACCTTGCTACACTCACTAATACAATTTTCCAGTCTATTGGTAGGTCACATCTGTGCTGTGGTGTCACACTTATCCCTGGTCACCTTTTCCTTTCTGTGCTTTCTTACCTTATTCTGCTAAGTGAGATTTTTACTAAAATGCAAGTCATAGTCACAGTGACTATCCTTGAGTATTGATGAGCCTCAGGAGGACAGTTCAGCACGTCACTATTGAGCCTGATTCTCCATGCAGGCTTATACTTATTTCATCCACTAAATGAGAGAAACTGTGAGAAAATCCCCATATTACAAATGCCATTCACATGAATGGTGTTACGTTTAACCAAGTTTATGTACTTATAGAAATGACCATATATATATATATATATATATATATATATATATATATATATATTTCTCAGCAATGTGTTAGTTTGCAGTATTAATGTTAAGGCAATTTTCCTGCTTGGAAAAACCAAAAAGCTTGTGCTGATCCTGGTGCGGCCACACTGTGAGGATTCCCCATGATAACCTGGCGCAGCGTCATTCATGAGGTGGACTTACAAAACCAGTATTTTACCGGGATCCCCAGTTCCTTTTTTAGCCTCTATGATGTCTTTGCTTGAAAGAACAGTTCCATGGGTCTTGCCTGGAGGCACTACAGTCATGCAAGAGTGATAAACAATAGAACAACTAAAGTTAGACTGTACTTCTGTTACAGTGACTGTGTCTTCTGCATCCCATGAGCCTAAGAATGTTGGAAAGAAGAGAATATCAGGAGTGTGGCAAACGGGTTCACCTGGTCATGTCACATCACAGTGACTGGCAGCATCCGTATTACATTATAGCATCTCTTCTTATCATTCTATGACTAAAGTGCTTGGGTTTCGCAAAGGATTGTTCTTGGGGCATGTGACAATGAGTTTTCTAGTAACATTTTCATGTGTGCATGAAACATGCTCTGATTGCCTCTCATTGCATGCTACTCCAGCTCTTTCTCTTTCCCTAATGTTTCTCCTTTCACATTCGAGCCTTTATTTCAGAGATTGCACATCTACGAAAACAGCATGTGACATTCGTCCCTCTGATGCTGACCTTTCTGGCCTTGCAGAAGTAAGGAACAATGATGGAAGGCAGGCTTAAGAATGGGAACCTCTAAAAGCTAAGGTTGACTCCAGCCAAACCCTGCAGTAGGAATGTCACCCAGTAGTCACAGTAGCAACATAATAGTCATTGTTGATATACTAAGATAAATACAGAGCAAACATATATGATACATGTTTATCATACACATGAAAAACACAAGACCTCAAATATGTAAATTCTTGTAGCAAATCAACAATTATCATTGTGTTCTTGTCTGTCTAAGCACTAATTGTACACTTTTGTCTACCACATAATGTTTGAGCAAAGAAGTAAGTCATGGCATTAGCATATTCAAATTCTTTCATCACAAATTAACATGAGAGGTTGGAGCCAATGAAGAAATGCAATATACTTGTGGGGTTTAAATTTTTAGTGTTTTTAACAAATTAAAGTACTTTAAAAATATATTTAATGCCCATGCAACATATTAGTGGCTTTCATTCGAGGCTCATGGTTTCTGAGTTTCAAATGATACTGAGGCTTTAATTTTTTTTCTTTTTTCTTCCTTCCTTCCTTCCTTATTTACTTTCTTTCTTTATTTTTTCTGGGCTGTGTCAATGAAGCACTTCATAGCAGAAATAGTTTCTCACCTCATGGAAACATGGAAACAAACTAGAAAAAAATACTGGCCTCCCACAAAAACATAAAACCATTTACTGGGCACCACTTTCTCACAATGCCAAACCTAGGAGCAAATGGTTAAAATGTGGACCTCTGGTGCCATTCCACACCCAGACTAGGGCAGAACCCACAGAGTAAAGGAAGTTGTTAGGTCCGAAGGCAGGAAACTGTCATCTCTCAGACCTGATGGTTACCAAGACATCCCCCATGCTGCAGCCCTGAAGAGGGAATTCTACCTCTGCAGCTGCAGCTCTTCTACTTCCCACAAGTCATGAGGACATTGTGTAGAGCAATGGGGAGGAGTATCCATCCATCCATGGCATACCTGGTGCTGATGTAGCCTTGGATGTAGACAGCTGAGCACATCGACCCTTACATGGAAAGCCTCTATCCTCCTCCTAGAAGATCTCCTCAGCTTTGAGCTTTGTACTGATCTGCATTCCAGCATGCCTTGTGAGTGGTCCCAAGTGCTGTGCAGACTGCTCTTGGGAACACCTTCAGACACGCAATGTCTCAGTATGTCATCGCTTATGCATCAACACGGCCATTATACTTTCCCCGGATGCTTGCTGTCCTCATCCATTTAATGTGAAATCTCTGTTTTAATAGCTCAAGGCAAATGATCATCTGTTCTTACACCTTTAGGTTTGGAGATTTCCTGATACCTTTCCATATCTTTTGACTACTTTCCATTAATCGTTCCTTCCTTTTATATAATCAAAATATGTGTTTCTTTGACAACTTAATTATTAATTAATTAATTTGGTGACATCAACAAGAAAAGTAGTGTAAATATGAAAAACAACTTGCTGAGGTGAAATGGGATGCTGGGGGTTGTTTGTGAGTCATGGCATGAGGAAGCTTAATTTTTCACACTATAAGATTTCACACCTATGCAGGAACAGCTTAAACCACATGGATTTACAAAAAGCACTTAACAGTTCCTTTGAACCATTTATTACACACCCATTTGAAGCACATAATGCATGATGTCCATACTTCCAATAGACATTGTCTCCAGCAATTAATACTCGGCTATAGATTTTCCAGGTAACCAAGGAAAAATGAGGGAGGTGTAATGGCACAGAAAAAAAAAAAAAAACCAACAAGAATTACCTCAGGAACAACAACAGCTAAAGTTGTATAATTGTCAGTCTTTGCACAACAATACCCTTTAAATTTAATTTAAGAGATTACATTAGTACATTGATCATAATAGATATTTACCAGGGTAACTGTGTGTCTGCTACTGAGCCAGTGCTACTTTGTTTAGTATTTCAGCAAATCAGATTTCTCCAGCAAGGTGGAGAGCTTTTCTCCATTTAGAAATTGTGGAAAGAAAATTCAGACTGGCATTAACTTGCCTGTTGTTCGCATAGGGAATAAGAGGGAAACTCAAATCAGCCTTGGGTCAAGGTGAAGCTGGAGTGGGGTGAACCGTCATGCTCATGTAACTCTGCTGTTGTGTGGCTTCAGCAGTGAGCAGAATGTTTGGTTTTCAGGCCTATTGTTCAGGTCAATCATAGCTAATGAAAGACAATGAGCCTACAAAAATAAATCTAAGTCAAGGCTAGGAGGACCTAACTGAAGTCATGTGGGTAAGGTAGAGCTTGAACAAGGTCATCTTTTCTTGAAAATCATCCTGAAAGGCCAGGGGAGCTGAATCAGCAGGCACAGGCACATACTGTTCTTGTAGACTTGTTTCACAGAACATAAGTGTAGTTTACACATGCCTGTAGCTCCAGATCCTGGGGCTCTGAGGCCCTCTTCTGTCCTCTTTGGTTACCTGCACTCACATGCACATACCTCGCATATATATGTATAATCAAACATAAAAATCAACCTTGTCAAAACTATATTAAAGGGGCCTCTGAAGGACTTCACTTGAGTCCCATTTGCTTCTTTGCCCTAAGATAAAATAAATTCCCAGCTGATCTGTGTGTAGAAGCGATGATACATCTGGTGTGTTTGTGACTCTAATGCTTACATTAACCAGGAAGCATCCCAGGAGAAATATTACATGCAAATCTATCTTCTCAGAAGGATGCTAAATGAATGAGAAGCAAGGCTCTCAATCACGCATTTCTCAGATTAGGGATTCTATCTCAAGCATATCACAGAAATAGAGCAAATGTTTAAATAATAAATTAGCAAAATTTGGATTCATAAGAAGTGTACTGATATTAGAAAGGCTCTTCTATAGCCAATTATGTGGCTTCGGAGAAATCTGAACTTTTCTTTAAAGTTGTCTGTGTTATTACTAGTATGTGTGTGTTTGTGCTGTGTGTGTGTGCTATATGTTGTGGAGGTCAGAGAACAACTTCCAGGAATCATTTCTCTCATTTTACCACATGTTCTGGCCATCAAATTTGGGTAACCAAGCTTTACAGCAAATACATTTACTCACTGAGCCATCTCAATATCCCAAAACTTTGAATTTTTTTAATGGGCAGACTCCAATGTATCATCTTTGTTTCCATGGTGTCCCTAATTTTGGATCAGGAAAGCACAGCAAATTTAACTTTATGAAGTATATTCTGGATATTGAAACAGAATAATATTTCACTCAATTTAATAAGTAGATGAAAATAGCAAAATATACATTTGAATCAGATGGACCTATGTTCAAAATTTTTTTAAGGCTTATTTATCTTTATCTTATGTGTTTGAATATTTTGCCTGGGTGTATTTATGTGCACTCTGCACATGCAATGCTGATGGATCTCAAAAGAGGGCACTAGAGCTCCCTAAGAGGAGCTACCAGCTATTGAAGGCAGCAATGTGTACCAGAAACTGAACACTGGTCCTTCTTTGAGAGCAGTCAGTGCTCTTATCCACTGTGCCATCTCTCCATCTCTGGCCCCAAGATTCAAAGTTTAACTCAGTTTCTTAGCTGGTATATGATCTTGGGCAAGGGACAATCTTTTGCAAAATAATTTAAAAAATCTTTTTGTGGCAGTTTTCTCTAAAGCAGCTATGACACAAACAGTAATATTTATCAACAAGGATTAAAACAAAACAAAAAAATTAAAGCCTTATATTTGGAAGGTTGCAAAAAATTTGATAGGAAATTAACTTTGTAATCATTTTCTAGGTCAGAAGTTCTTTGGTAATAAATTACAAACTATTCTGTGTCATGTTGAGACTTGAACCCAAAGGTCTTCATGCTAGTTTGACCAATGGTCTCTCAATGAGCTATATCCCAAGTCCAAAGTTTTATTGTTTAGGTTTTTTTCCTATCAATTCTATAATTTTCCCTCCAATGCACAGCATACCCTAGGAAATGATTTACATTTCTAAAAGAAACTATTTATAGATTACATATGTATGTTTGTATACATATATGTGTATATAGATATATCATGCAAAATAATTAACAGACAATAATTTTATATATATACATACACATACATTTTTCCATTTTATAATTACCTTTTAGCAAAGGAATCTGGAGTTTTTAAAAGGTGATACTCATGGCATGTGCTATAATTTGACTAGTGAGGACACATTGTAAAATTGAACATTTAGTTAATGTCAATGCATGTCTCTGTATTCAGCATTTATAATTGTCACAACTTGGTATGTGCAGCCTTTCTATGAGCCAAACAAAACAGCTTCTATGAATTTAATATATTTAATTTTCTAGGGTTTCAGCCTCAACTAACACAATGGCTTCAGCAGAGAAAGGCACAGAGACCTGCTTAAAATACACTGTGATACAGTGCTTTTGTATCAGAGTCAGTCTGAGACTCTCTGGAGGCCCACGGCGAGGTGGAATTACCCATAAATTTTGGTCCCCATCCATCCACTGCCTGTACAAGCCACAGAGCCACTCGGGGCATCAACCTCTTCCATGCCATTTTGACGTTGATGATGTGACATCCTCTAGAAGGGTCCACAGGCCTGAAATAACCCAGGATGCATCACAGGGTGTCCTTAAAGAGTTGAATGTCCTTTTTAACCTTTGACTTTAATATTTCAATATCAAGTGGTTCCTTAACCAGAGTGGTCGCTGTGTCAGTGCTTATCTCATGATTCATCTCTGAAATCCACAGGTTCGTATTTTCTTTAAAATGTACTTTCTGTGTGTGTCCATGTAAGTAAAAATATTACAACGGCAAGTAATGATTGAGTTAGCAAATAAGCTGATTGATTATTTAATTAAATACATTGTACATGATGCCTATAATTGTCTTTAAATATTTAAATATCAAAACGAAGAGTCTGAGAATGCAAGCTTTTATGATTTTCCCCCATATGAGATGTTAGAAAATACAAAACAGAACACCACCAAAAAAAAAAAAAAAAAAAAAAATCTAGAAAATATGGCATGGCTAGAAACTTAGAATTAATCAGAGAGCTTTTTGTAACGTTGCTATGTTCACCAGTGAATATTGTTCAAAGGGCAGGATCTGTCTGTCTAAGCTGGCTTCTCAGCTCTCAGTCACTCAGTCATTTGCACTGACAGTGTTCATTTTCACATCTTCCACAGGATACTTCTCTAAGAGTCGGGAATGCAATGGGCCAAATCCTTCTGCCACCACTTTATTACTGGAGCGGCTTCTGTTACTCTCTACCTGTGTTCCTTTCTTTTGTTTGTTTGTTTGTTTGTTTGTTTGTTTGTTTGTTTCCCCTTGGCTGTTGTTAGGAATCTCTTTGAGCACCAAGTCTTTATTACACCCGAAGGTCACCAGGCGCTTCTGCACACTCACCACCCGGTCAGCTCTAGCCTCCAACAAGGCGTTTCTCATCTGACTTAATGAGAAGCAGGAGGACATGTGGGGATGTCAGGCCTGTGCGGTTTTAATCTCACAAACAGAACAGAGTGTTGTGGTTACTGAAAGATCGCGAGTACTACCTGAATTCCTCATAGCCCCTGCTGAGACTTAGACGCGCACACGGGGCTTTTTTGTGCTCGCCTTCTTTCCCTTCCCCGCTCACCTCCCCACCCCTTTCCTTATGGCTTCTGTGTGCACAAAACATTAAGCTCATTGATTACAAGGGTGGTACTGAAGCGACCTAATGATGGGTCAGTCTTAATGAGAAAAGCGGCTGCCTGTGATGTGGCTTTGACTCGGGGCACCCCCGACTGTGTTTCTGTATGTCGGACTTAGTCTCCTTTAAGAGACCAGAGCGTGGAAAATCAACAGAAATCCACTCGGTGCCTCCCCACAGAATGGAGCATGTGCAAGGCTATTTAGCCCCTGCAAAAGAGAGCTCATTTGCACAAATGGGAGCTAGCATAAGGAGTCCTTCAGAGAAGAATGGGGCCTTGGCAAATTTATAGACTCCCCTGAAAGAAAGTGATTACACATCATTATCCAATTGAGGCAGATTGATGGGCTGGGGTCAAAGTAATATTGCAGATCTCACCAAGGGGACAATGGCTGCTTGTCACAGGAAGGAAAGAAAGAGAAGGGGACCCCGCCACACAGAGAGCCAAGGCTCCAGCTCTACCCACAACCCTGAGAGGTCTGGAGTGTGTACGGAGTTACTTTTCTTAAGAGCCCTGTTTTATTTCATGTTGCAGAGGATGTGCCATTGAGATCAAATTGGCCATTCAAATGTATTCCAACAAGGAGCGTGCAAATGGCCTCAGTAAAGCCAGCAGCTTTCTGTGCTTTTCAATGCTAAGAAGTGACACAGCAACATAGGTGGGGAAGAAAGTAGTTCACAGCCAATTACCCTCACCCTCTCTGATCTGGCTTACAGAATAAAATGATAAACAAAAATACAGTGTCAGCTAAAAGTGTCTTAATCTTTCCAGGTACAATGAATGTCTTTTAGCTGACCTGACATGGAAACTCCACATCTTGCTCAGCAAGACTGCAGGCCTGAAACTGAATAAAACATGAACAAATGGACCTTTCCCTGTTTCCGCTCTACTGATTCCTACATGTTTAAACGTGCTTTCAATTCATGGGTTCTACAACAACCTGTGTAAGAGGCAGAAGGACAAACAGCAGGGCCCACCGATGTTGCCTTTCATCTGAAAGAAGGATTTTGATACTTAGAGATTTTAAAGTATCAGGCAAACGGTTATTCAGAGAGGCCCTGACTTTTGTCTCTTTTGTTTGGGCCAAGAGTTTATTGGCAAGTGAATAAAAACAAACTAATTTATATGCTGAGCACTTTATCAAGAAGAAGTATGGTCAGGTTTTTTTTTATTTTCACATATAGGTTATTCCTAAGCAGTAAGATATTTGGTTTATCCAACTTATAGTTATCTAAAGTTTATAATATATGTATATAGGCTGTTACATATTATATTGGTATATATTTATTTTAATCATTGTACATAAAAAAATAAATAAAATGTATACATGGCTATATGCACACATTATATACATATACACATACGTGTGTGTGTGTGTGTGTGTGTGTATGAAAATTTAGTTTGGGACAGTGATCATTTTAGCTTTTCCTTGCATGATTTAGATTCTTTTACCCACATGCTCACTTCTTGCTGAGATAAATAGGCTGAAGCTAGTGAATGTGACATTGCTATGTATTAATATCGTATAGGTACATCTCACTCACTTGCCTTCCCTATCAGATCACAGAGCCAGATGCCACAGTCTTTCCAGTAAAGACTTCCTCCTTAGCACTACTCAGTTTTGTGTCTCCCTGATTACAGGGTCTTCTCTGTTTCTAATGAGCTCTTAATGAGCTGTCAATTGCTTATGCAAATAGGGTAAGAAACAGACATTGAGGAGATGACAGATATTCAGTTAGAATGTGACCTGTCTGACCTCTCCAAGTTATTAAATATGTAAATTGGCCCAACTTAATAATTGGCCTTGATCGTCCTTTTCCTTCTCCAGTTGCTTTAGGTGTCTGATTTAAAAGGACCTGAGACGTCACTGTTTTCCTTAAAAATATTAGTTTTGTGTTTGAAAAGATTGATTACATAGTTAAGGCTCTCTGCTGAATGCCCTGGATTCCTTCTAGAAGAAACAAGAAATCTAAATGAGAATCTTTGTGTTTTTATTTGTGAGTTGTATAAGACCATCAGCATAGTCAGCCCTGTGCCCAGATCCATTCCACTAGAGATAGAACCCATTTGCAAAAAAAAAAAAAAGGCTTTATTTCTTCATCTTCATTCCTTAAAGAACACATTATTAGAGCTAACTATAGGATTTGCAGTGTACCAGAGTTATAAGTAATCTAGGCATGGTTAAAGTCTCTCAGAATGTGTCTCCAGGCTATACTACACATGCACATTCTATGTGTTTTAAAGGGGCCTGGGTGGCCACAGATTTGGATACCTGTAGGGACCTTAGAAGGAATCTGTTGTAAAAGCTCAGGGATGACTGAAGGTCAGATGCATAACAATAAGATTATCTCTGGAGAAAGAAGTAAACGCGAAATAGATAGATGTGTGTGTGTGTGTGTGTGTCTGAGTATGCTTGCATGTGTGTGTGCACACAATTGTTTGTATGGTCATGTTTGAGGTATTTGTATGTTCCTGCCTTCTAGAAAACAAGGTGGCTGTAGTGTAGTGTAAGCGCATCCTGGGCTAAGAAGCTTGACAAGGAGAAACCCAAATGGGCCTGTATTGGAGTGTCTCTATGTTAATTAACTAGTTTAACCCATCAGTTAATTAATTGCACTCCACACCTTGGTAAAGAGTCTACTGACAGCACAGGTATACATTATCACAATCCTGACTCCAAGGTTTGAATTGATTAGCAGTTGTGTGTGATAAATCCATGATATACCCAGAACGTGCACCTTTCCAAAAAGCCCAAACAACTGAAGTTGTAGAAGGACATGTGCTTTAAGTACCTAGCAGGAAAAATGTTCTGAGATGGAGGAAGATCACCGGGAATCACAAAAGCAAACAAATCCATCTCCCCATTTATCTTGGACTGATCTCACCAGAGAGCTAAAATTCTGCAAGTTGCTTGACACCTAATGAGGGGCAAAATTCCTTCCTGAAAAGTCAGCTGTGAGTGTAATTCACGTGAATCTAATTGCATGTTGAACTGTGTGAAGGCATGTGGTGCAGACAACCATTGAGCTGGGCCTGGTACAGCCCACAGCTCAGCGAGGTCTACACCAGATACAGTAGAAGGGAGCTCATGGTGGGTACCTTGGCACAAGCAGGTTGGCACATTTCGTTATAGCCTTGTATCATCTTGGCAGGATAAGCTCCTTCCTATAGGGGGCCTTTTCTACACTGTGAGAATCTGTAGTTAATCCAGGAATTGTGAACCTCACTGTGAACGAAAGGCTACATTCAGACATAAGTGAGTACAAAATGGTGCAGGTTTTCTAACAGCCATATTCCACTATTCTTGGCCCACTCTGTACTGCATCTATGAACCATAAATATAATAGAAAATCTCAATCATCCTCAGACACTCACTGTGTAAACATTTTACACACCGGACAATGAGCACATGTGGTTGTGGGCCTATTGTTTTGATCCTCCTGGTAAATACATATGGGTCAAAAAACTTAAAATAAATTGTCCCAATTACAATACAAATAAATCGATGATTTTACAAAGCAGTTATTTTGGTGATGGGCCATTTAACATTAACAAATAAAAAACCAAGCAAACACAAAGTGCAGATGAAAATTACCAGGCTGCATACCTTCCCGCTTTGATTTTCTTGTAAAAGATAACTACTTTGTAAAACTAATCACTGGGCTCAGATGTACACTATCTACATAAAGGAGCCAAGAGAGGCAGGGAGTGCTTGAGGCTTCACATCGTTGTCTACAGAGGAGCTCTATGTAAGCAACAGAATACTGTAGCTCTATTGTAAAAGGTGGATGTTTAAACCGTCTGGACTCGTGTAAGTGGGTGTTTCTGATTCGCAAGACTGATAGTTACATTAATGAAGCAAAACTCTGCCTTCTTACACAGCTACTCTGTAAAGAGGTTAGAAAAATCTCCTTTGGGGAGGCTCGTCTCTTCGTGTGATCTCTAAGTAAGAAAAAAGGTGTAATTATTATCTACCCAATGTCTTTGAACAGATAAGCTGGATCTTTCTATGGTGTTAAAAGCATCCGGGGCCTGATTAATTTCACATTTCTAAAGTTATCCCCGACCACAGGAAGCACAACCTAGAATTTGGAGGAAATGGGAAAAAGTTAAATTGTTCTACCTATAAATATGAGTCAAATGGAATTTTGAAATTCCACATTGCTGTTCATCATCAAAGGAAGTTGGAACAGGAACTGCCTCTTGACTCCTTTATGTAAATCGTATACATCTGAGCATAGTGATTATGTTTACAAAGTAGTTATCTTCTACAAGGAAGTCAAAGTGGAAAGATATACAACTTAGTAATTTTCAAACAATACACCAATTCCAAATTTTAGCATCTATCCATATTATATTTATATCAAAATGGATTAAGACCGTTTTATTATTTTTAAATCAAAGTTGTATGATGAAACTTCAGTTTAATTAACACTAAATTTCCACTTAAAGTGAAACTTCAGTCTGAGTCATTGTAGATTGTTGTTAATTCTCACAAGTGGCATTTTTGTTATTACAACAGATTTTGTCAGTCTTTTTATTTATATGTATATGTGCGTTTGTGTTAATATAGCCATATATGTATGGGTGCCCACAGAGACAAAAAGAATGAGTCAGCTTGCTTGGGGCTGGACTCACAAGTAGTTCTGAGCCACCAGCTGTGGATACTAGAAACCAAACTTGAGTCCTCTGAATTAGCAAAATGGGCTCTTAAGGCCATGCTTCCTCTCCATCCTCTAACAACTGCATTTTAAAGTGCGGCTGTGGTTACCACCTCTTGGTATTTTAGCTAAGGTCAAGTTATAGATATTATGAGAACTGTTAAAGTACTGTTTTGATTCATTATCTCATTTAATTCTCATAACCTACTCCTCCATGGCATCTTCATCAGTTCTGCCTCCAGTTCTGCCCTCTTTGAGTTCCTGTCCCGACTTCCTTTGATGCTGAATAGCCATGTGGATGTGTAAGCCAAACAAACCCTTTCTTCCCTAACTTGATTGTTTTGGTCATGGTGTTTCATCACAGCAAGAGAAACCCTGCCTGAGACACAAAGGCTTGGTCAGGCACATTCAAAACTAGAGCTCACTGGTCGGTGATGGAGTAGAGTTAAATCTCTCAGACTTTCTCTATACAGTAGAGAGATTTAGTGACATCATTCCTGTCAGCAAACATGTGCATAGCACACATAAAAATCTTGTACAGCTGCAGCCTTTTTCTTCTACATACTAACTACAGCTTTTCAGAAATCTTTTGGGCAGCAAAGACAACACATTTTCTCTCTAATCTTGCCTACAAAAGCAGCCATCTATTGCAATATTTTTAGCTATGAAAACTGCTTCGTTTCTCTGTAGTCTCATATTACACTTCTACATAAGCATGGAATTGTTCACAATCTACAGTACCAGAAAATGTGGGGTTCCTCTAGCTTTACCAGAAAATAAAATCTGTCTCATGCCATAATTGCTTTGCTGATGCCATGTGTCTTCCCAGATTGAGGAATTTAGAAAATGAACTAATTTCAATCTTATACACAAGATGCCATCATGTAAGAGCCTTGTAGTGAAGACTAAATTATAAAATATTAATTGACCATGTGCTGTGATGAGGAAGTAGATTGTTGATATGAAACCAAACAAAAATCTCTTTAATCAAACCCACTCCAGTTGGACCAGAGTAAATGTATCAATCATCCTTCTCTTGAAAGGCTTTTTGTACAACAGAGCACTCCATCTTTTCAGAGGACCGGACAGTTCAATACATCTGCTTAACCAAAGGAGCACTGAATAAAATCTACCTATGACCCACCTGTGGTTCCAACAGTCAATTACAGGCACCATGAATATAAGCTTGTAAAGAGAACAGTGTAAATGTCATGTTACTGCTTTTAGTGATATAAGTGGGTTTAAGATGAAGGGAATAAAAATGTTCTTGACATTAAAAAAAGTTACATTTCATGATTTCTAGCCCTTGCCATTTAAAACATTATTTTTTCCAAATTGGTAGATAATAAAATAGATCATAATACCTGGACATTTGCATTGTGTGCTCAGCAGGTAGGTTGAACTTTTAACTACATAGACTGAGGCCATAAACACAAGACCCACACACATGGTTCGGATGGACTTAGACAGTAAACCTTTTCCAGCATCTGTGAGGCCTGAAAGTTGATACCTGGTACCAAAAACAATTACATAAACAAGACATTAAACTGAAGGTGTAAATATTTATTCCTCGTGCAGTCGTTCCCTTTTTTTTTTTTTAAACCAATCTAGTTCTTTTTACTTTGTTTGAGTGGATAAAAATGAAAACAATTGTTTTAAAGTTTTTTGTTTTCCTCATCTTCATCTTTTTCTGATAGCATAATGTTCCTGGCTTAGGAGTCCCTTAGGGCCTCTCAAAGACCAGAGAGTCTGCAGTCACACCCACACAGACGCTTCAGGAGGCCACGCTGCTCATTAGCTTAGCAGAGGATGTCAGCCCACCCTGACCTGTGACAAAGGCAGGTTGCTCCCATGCCTGCTCTGAGCTCCATAGCTTGGAGCAAAAGCTGATGCTGTGCATTTGATCTGATTAATGGGCCGCAGTCCCTGCCATGCTGCAGAGACCTCCTGCCCATCAGTGCAGCTCTGAGCTCAGCTCACTCTGCCTAATAACTGCATTACGTCACTCATGTGTGTTTGTAGGGCGGTAGAAATGCCTGGCTTCTTTAGTGACATTTGGTCACATCATTCACCCAGAAAGACTCCAAATCAATTTGCAGGAGGACAAGAGCAGTTAAAGTTATGTCTGGGTCTGAAGAAGGTGATGAAAAAAAAAAAAGTCAGTTTCAGATTTTGTTTAGTTATCAAAGAAAGCAAACAGACAAATACACTGAAATTACTGTGATTTTGTCCTCCTTATGTTGTTTTTTTCTGGTAGAAGAACTCACTGTGTAGCTCAAGTTAGCCTCCTACTTGTGATCTTCCTCACTCAGTCTCGGGCTAGGCACACAGAGAGAGGTAGCTCTAATTTGGCCTTTTGCAGAGACACAGTTTCCACACTGGCTAAAGTGTCTCTTCATATACCCTGTTACAGGGTATAACAGTGTTTTGGTTTGGTTTTTGATTTTGAGACAGGCTTTTTTCCTGGGTAGTCCCAGTGGTCCTGGAGCTAACTCCATGTATCAGGCTGACCTCAAACTCAGAGAGCTCCACCTGCCTCTCTGCCTCTTGAATGCTGGGACTAAAGCTATGCGCCACCACCACCTGGCTGGCATAGCAGTTTTCAAGTGGGTTTCAAGTTTCAAAAGTGGGTTACTTTTCTTCACTAATACATGTTATTAAATAACTCCTCGTAGTTGTGACTGTTATTAACCCAAGGTGAAATCAGCTGTCTCAGTAAGTGATATAAAAATAAATCAAAGGGATTCTGTGTCTATGTGCTGAAGGCCAACGGTTGCCATTTTGTATCTTTCTCTGTTGTTTCCTACATTACTTGTTGCGAAAAGAGTTTTTACCATGGGTGCTACCAATGTGGCAGTGCTTTTGTTGGCCAGCAACTTGCTGGGAATTGTTTTGTCTCCACCCAATCAAAGCTAGTATTCTTGGCGTGCACCATCGTGTCTAGCTTTTTATGTGTTTGCTAGATATCTGAACTTGGGTCTTTGTGATTGGGCTTCAAGCACTTTACCCACTGAGCTACTCCCTTACCCAAGTAAAGGAGATTCTCATAATAATAAGGAAACTAATAAGAAGATAAATAGAGGCTGATATCTGATAGTGTCACCATAACAAATAAAGTCACTTACTAATAATTGCATTGATACACAAGAAAGGTAAATTAAAGCTTATTTATTCCATACAAATCTTAGTCTTGAGAATAACTCTTAATACATACATCATACTATTGCCCAGACCTGGGCCCTTTCTCTTCCTTGAGCTCTTTGAGAGGAAAAACACTGGAAGAGTAATGATACACCATTAACATCCTAAAGGAAATGCAAGCTATGTAACTCACCCAAATTACACTGACCATAAAGACTTCACTGGGCCATTTCATTAGTTTATTAGATAAAGTTGAATGAAAAGGGGTCTTAAATGAATTATAACCAGCTTGTGGAATAACAAATATATTGTGCACGAGAAAATGAGGTCCATGTGACATCCACAGCCACTATACGTAAAGCCTCTATTGTTTGTCCCTTCCCTTTGAATGTATCAGCTAAACTAAAACACATGACTGTCCTTCTCGGGACATGAAAAGAAGCACCGAGTACAAGTCTCTGCCCAACCCCCATACCCTGCCTGTGAACAGTGGGAAAAGCAACCTCAAAGAACTTTCTAGCAGTGTCCACAGAACGGCAAGTGGATCACATGTATGCCCAGCCTTTAGCAGTCTCTGCATAAAAGAATTTGGCTAATGTTTAGGAATCCGTTTAATGAAAGGCGAGCTTGTTAAAGCTCTACTGGCCAAAGGATGAGTCTGTGTCCTTCTTTTCCCTCTTCCTGGATGCCTCTGTGTGATGCATAGCAGTGTCCCTGTCATGTGACATAGCCCCAGTCCTGGACAATAAGCTGCCTTTGTGACATTGGAACACACACCTCCTTGCTGTGAATCCCAGCTTGTTTCCACCATGCAGCTTACTTTTCACACCACAGCCTACAGTAATGTGGTATATTTAACATACAGCATGAAGTTGCCCCAGAGACATATGGTGAGTGCGGTGTCCTAGCTCTTCCTAGCACACTACCAAAATGAGGTAGCTGACAAATCAGAAGAGCCACACTGTGGACTGTGATGGAAAGACCACTTCCTGCAGAATGTTGAGTGGTACCTTCTTCCCTTGAGAGTGGGTGCGAGATGAGTTGCCTCTAGTACTGGGGACATTCTTTGACAAAGATGTTACATAAAAGCACATGAGTGCGGGGCTATTTCCTCGGATGGGCAGTGGTGTGCAGAAATTCCTCACGGGGCACTTGGACTTGTCTTCACAGGATGCTTGGACTCAGCTTTGTCCTTCTGTTTTCATTTGCAAGTCCTTTCTTCATCATCATGCAACCAAGTTATTGTGGAAAGTGATACCAGGTAAGACTTATTAATGAATTTTAATTGCATAACAACCTCAAACCTTAGAGACCTATACATATAACCTGGCTACTTAAAACCTGCACCTTAGGAATTTACTTGTGTAGCCTCATGCCCTAACAAGACTCACGATAAATATTTTATATCTTTGCAGTTTTTTAAAAAGAAGCTTAAAAGCATTCCTCACATGCGGAGAGATGTGTTCAATGCCGAAGTCCTTGCTTCGAACCAAGACATTAGCTCCCATGAGTGTTTCCAGTAAGTCTTTTCTGTAACTTGTGTGACTCAACAACAAGAAAATGATGCTTTTCTTAGAGAGGACTATAAACATTTACATATGCTATGTAATTTTATTCCAGTTTCCAAACAGTCAAAACAAAACACAGGTGTCCTGCCTGTTGACTTATAGATATGGAGATGACATAAAATCTCATTAAATGTCATCACATAATACTCCTTACTTGGGTCATGGGAAAGAACCTGGGAAAGAGGAGTTGGGCTATAGCAGTGTGCGGGGCTGGAATATATCCTCTATCTAACGCTTGTTGTCTTAGTTCACTCCACATCACTATGCCAAAACACCTGGGACAAGCCACTCGTAAAAAGAAATATGTTTCTGCTTGAGGTTGGCCTTCCTGCTTTTGTATCTGCAGTAAGGTAGCAAGTACAATGTGGATAGAAAGTTGGTGGAGAAGACTTCTTACTGCATAGAGCTAGAAATTAAAACAAAACAACAACAACAAAAAGGAGGGATAGAGAAGGTTATAACCCCCACTTGAAGATCTTTTTTTCTCTATCTCTTTATTCTTATTATTTTTATTTTTATATATACATTTATATTATTACACATATATACAATAAACTACCTACAGCAAGAAGAATCATGAAACAATCAGGAATTATATATATGTATATGTATGTTTATATATATATGTATATGTATGTGTATATATATGTATATATATATATATATATACACACACACATAATGTTACATTCATAGTGTTTTAGCAATTTTTATTTGATAGCCTTGAAGAAAACATCTTTCTTGATGCATCTAAAATTCTGAATCAATATCAATCATATCTCGTCTTTATCAACTGAAAACATCTATCTAGACCTGAAAACATCTTACCCACTAAACAACTAATTTTAATTGTAAAACTAAATTATCTGGTCTTCAATCCCATCAGAGACTTGAGGAGGAAAAAAAATAATTACCTCAGTAGACAGGAAGTTCAAGTTAGCAACTTCTGAAATGAGAATACTCAAAACTCTCTATAACATTGGAGCACCATCTTCTGCCTTCTGACCCAATATGAAGGCTTCTTGTTAATGACCTAAGTTCCACCACCTCCCACTGGAGCCATGAGGTGGGGACCAAGCCTTTAGTGTGTATATGTCTGAGGGACACTTCTCCAAATTGCCAGCTTGGCTATGTCTGTGATCAACTTAGAGTCAAGCACTGGGCACACCTGGAAGGGATTTCTCGATCAGAGTAGTTAAAGTTGGGGGCTGCTCTAAAGGTGGACAGCACTTATAAGTGGTAACCAGATAGAAGAAGAAGTGTTGCTTTTGCCTACTTGCCTTGGCTCTTGCTGGCGAGTTCGTTTATCACGGTGCTGCTGCCACTGCTGCACCCCTTTACTGATTACAGGACCCAGATCCGTGATTCCAATGTGGGCTGAACAGGAGAACTACAAAAGCACTACCAGTTATCCTAGAGACGTAAGTCAGAGATATAAAAACATCTCTTTGCACAGAATGAGGTTGACGTCTAGAAAACTGTTGAGTAATTTAGATTTCACACAGAAGGACTTCATCCTTTCAGGGGGAAAAACAAATGATTTCCATTGCTCAATTTAACTTTTCAGAACATAAGGTTTCCATTCAGGCTTTCAAACAATATTACTTAACCACTCTGAACTGTCAACCCTCCCAGCCAAAGCAGCTCATAGGTTCATAGTGCAGCCAGTGCCACTAACATAAGTCAACAGCTTGCTTTCTCCTCTTTCGAAGGGGGGCTGGTGAGGAATGTCTGGTCACAGGTATTCACAGCAGAAGTTTCTGGAAATAATACAACTCAAATTAAAAACTGCCTCAGATGTTATTTGAAGAGGCCATTTGCTCCCATTGAGTGATGGGCCCTAGCAGCTGAGGTGCCCAATGACCAGCTCACTGTGCACAATCTGAAGTTGAGTTTACAGTAAGAAATCTAACATTTTTGTGACATTCCTGCCCACACTTCCTCTTTAGATTAGAAAACTCAATCATGTCATCTCCAGGGAACATGAAAACAATATCAGTTCCTGTCACTGACGGGCCTCCATGTCGGTCACTCGAGTATCACAAAATTTGCTACCAACATCAAAATAACAAACTTGCTGCAGTTCTATCTGAGGAGACGCTGAACCTCACTGTGCTCCATGATAGTCCAGCAGAGATGCAGGAAGCAGCCATGCCCTCATGGCCACCATGACATCTGAGGAGACGCTGAGCCTCACTGTGCTCCATGAGAGTCCAGCAGAGATGCAGGAAGCAGCCATGCCCTCATGGCCACCATCACAACAGGCCTAACGAGCTTAAGTGTTTATTCTTATCTTCTGTTTCTTTCCATCACAGGGTCACAGGGAATTAGTTTAATTTTACCCACAATATATGGAAGATTGAAAGGACCAAGGGCGATAATCAAACCTGCAATGACTCTTCCCCTGGTTCGTCTCTCTAGAAAGGTAAGCATTCTGAGGGTGGATGGTTGTACTTGCTTATTAAGTTTGGGAATGTTTACTTTCCTGGATGTCTCTATCCATTGGCCTCCCTCTCTTATACACACATGCACATCTACACACATGCACATCTACACACACACACACACACATACACACACACACAAAGAGACAGTCACTACATAGATGGAAGTATCACTGAAAATTGTGAGAAAGGAATAGAAGTGATAAAGTAAATAAATCATTACTGTTAAAGCCATTTGCCATCTATGTGGGGGAGTATAAAATATGTCACCAACTTATAAACAACTAATGGTAGCTATTGGAGCGTCTTAGTCTGACATCCTCCAAAAAATCTGTGAAAAGATATAAGGTCTCATTATACTGAGGTGTTGCGCTTACTGCAAAAGAACAGCAAATTATTGTTTTTTCATGTATCAATATAGATATTTTAGTACTAGTGTCTAAAAATGAAACTAATAATATACAGGGATTTCTTTATGCATATGTTCTGCTAAATTATTTATACACAAGCTACTGGCCATTAACTTGACTTTGGGAAAAATATGTCAGATACATCAGCAAAATCACGATATTTTTCTTGTGTCCTATGCAGCTGTCAGATTTGTTTTCAGGTTTTAGTACTTTAATTTCTTTTAATGTTTCCACAGAAATAGCATTAACAAGATGATAGATTAGATATAATAATATGATGCCCTCGCCATCAGTGGAATTTATCTTCATCGTGTGTCTGATAATGCCTTCTTATTGTGTAATGGACCCTGCCATTTGTATCTATCATACTTTTCCCCATTCATCTTCTTAGTTACTAAAGATAGAATTCTTCTCCAGACTCGCCAGTATCAATGCAAATTCTTGCTCATCTGTGTCTTTGTCATTATCTGTGGTCATCTGCCAAATTGGTTCAGCACATCTCCGTTCAAGTGGCAGCCATTAGGATGCATAGGATGAGTGCAAACATTGTATGTATACATGATCTTAGCTGTGGATAACACCGTTACATCTTCCAGGCATGTCTGCACATCATGGAAAAGTACAAACACCTTTCTGTTAAAGACACACACAGCGGAAGGAAGTGTAGAGGACTGAGGAATGCCCTGTACATTCTCTCACCTTCCTGATCTCCAAGAGGATTCTGCTGAGCCAGCGCTCTAAGAAGCACCTCATCTTCTTCTTCTGCTGCTCCTTTTTCTTTACATTTTTGCTGCAGTCATACACCATTTAATGATAGAGGCACACACTCTGAGAAATGTATCATTAAAACAAATCAGATACGCAAAACCTACAGAAACTGCAGGGACTGCAGTACATGTGACTACCAGGCACCCAGAGTAGCAATATGTTCTAAAATATACAACAAGCAAAATTTCATGGAGGAGTTAAAGTAATATTCAAATCACTTGATTGATAAGGAATTCAAGAAAAGACAATGTGGTTGTGTGAGATCCGCTGCAAGTTGGTCAGGTGCTATGTATTCTGATGTTAATTACTGGTTGCCAAGATCTAGGTGCTGCCCAGCTGAGTGCATCCTCATGTACACCTGTCTTTGTTGTATAAACCTTGCCTGAGAAATTATTCCTGTTTGAATAATAAAAAGCTGATACCTGGGCAGGGACGGAGGAAGGTAGGTGTGGCAAAGGTTCCCGGCTTTGGAACAGAAGGATCACCAGAGGAGAAGAACATAGGTATAATGTGAGGGAGAAGGAAGCAGAGCCGCCATGATGGGTTAGTGTGGAGAACACATGGCAGATCAGCAGGGAAGGGAAATGAAGAACCTTAGCAAGAATTTTGGAATTATGAATGCGAGGTAGCCCAGATAGAAATGATTAGGACTGATGCCATGGCATGGGGGCTTGGGATGTAAAATAGCTTAGGAGGTAGTTTCTGTTATATCCCAGGTGAAATAAGGCTTTTCTAAAATCTATCAGGTTTCTGTGCCTTTACTGATTGTGATAGTGGGTTAGATAATACCACTGTAGTAATTATAGGCATTGATAATAAACTTTATTAGGTGTTTCTTTTATTTTTACAACACAGATCGACTAGCAACATGATAGTTTTAAATCTAGTTGTGCCTGCTTGTAGATGCCAAGAGAGAAACATTCTGATCAGAACACAGAACACATCGGGTAGAAGGAGAAAGGAGCAAAACCATGCTGTGGTGCGCTGTCAGTGATGGTGATGAACTTAAAGATGATTGCTATTTGAAGGAGAGAGGAAAGACATGGAGAACAGGTTGTATTGTATCACTTACAGACTGAGGATAAGAAACCCATGGTGGCTCATTTGGCAGCTTGTAAGAGCAGACCTGAGAGATACCAGGAGACACGGCAAAGTAACAAAATTGCTTGATGTCAAGTAGACACAGTAATGTCACCCGAGCAGACGGTCCAGAATAATGAAGGAATTCCTTGTCTGGAAAGATGGAACAAAGATGATTTATTTTTCCTTTTGACTTGGGCTCAGTACAGGCCATATTTTGCCTTAAGCATGAGCTGAACAGGGAAGACACCAAGAGACATGCCAAAGGGGATGGACAAAAGCCCACAAGCCCTCAATCCTACACAAAATCTACAGGCAACTAAGGAATGCTGAGAGTGAGTAGGAGAAATAGACTTCCCCAAGGAAGAGCACACCAACTGATTATTCAATACCAAATGTTCATCCCTGGAAGCATATACAAATAGCCTCAGATTGAGTGAACAGATTATAGTCATATATATGTATATGTATATGTATATATATACATATATATTCCAAATGTTTACACATATACACTAATAACACTTAATGAAGAAAGAAGTTATAAACTTGAAAATGAGCAAGAAGGGATATATGGAAGGGAAACAAAATGGAGGAGGAATGTTGTAAATATATTAATCTCAAAAAGAATAAAACCCTTTATCCTTATATAAAGCAAGCATATGAAATGTAAGATGGAAAGAAGAAAGCAGGCTGGCCAGAGACCTCAGTAAACAAAGGACACAGTGGTCTCAACTGAAATTCATTCATCATATCAAGGGACAGAATGATCTGAAATTGAATGAAAAGAAAACTAAAGATAATGAATAGATACCAATACTAAGGTAGTGCCATATTGGGATCATGTGGCAATGCTTTGCTATAGAATTTGGTCAAATACATTTTCATCCTTGACTTTAAAAACAATTTCATTTTATTTAAGTCAAAGAAAAAATAGTACATTAACACAAATACTCCTGTAAGTGATCACTTTAGTGTGAGTTTTGTTAGTAGGAATTGGGAGTGTCTATGTACAGAATCAAAACCAAACAACCTTCATGCTTATGGAAAACCAGAGAAATATGGTTAGATTCTTCTATTTAGATGTATTTTTATCTGATCACTTTAAAATATTATGGTTTAAAAATTTCAAACTAAGATACAAATTCTCCAATATAATATTGGGAGAAGGAGAAAACAGAGGATAGATACATGGCACAAACTGTAATATGCATAACTGTAGTGAGTTTTATCCCTTCCCTATGTATATAGACACACATCCTTGAGGGTGACCCTCACAGGAGCAGCCATCATAACAGGGGGAATATGTCCTCCACAATATCATCTATATTAGTCATTGTCTAGTCTTGTTTTAAGTTTCCAATTTTTTTAAGAATTTCATACATGAATATTGTATTTACATCACTTCATCTCCTGCTCCTAACCCCTCCCTCCCCTCTCCCCACCTCCCTCTTTGTTCATAACCCCCTTCCAACACCCTATGCTTTTTTTCCATTGTTCCTTGAATATGAAAATCACCAAGGAACCACACTGGAGTTGTGTTTTGTGTGTGTGGAGAAGTTCAAGGCACTTCTGTGTCCTGGCTGGCCCAGAGTGACTCACTAAGAAAATCCCAACAGGCCCCAGAAGTGTCCAGGCCAATTCTAAAGCTCACATGTACAGTCTGTCTTTGACCTAGTCCTAACACTTGCCTCAGTACAGAGCAAAACAAACCTTGAAGGGAAGGTCGGTGTATGAATCAGAACTGCCCATAGTTTTGTAAGGGAAAATACATCTAAGAAATGCTTTTATATATTCTTCTAGCAAGTGTTTTTAACAAAGCCTGACGAAATCTAACCTCAATGGCTTAGAGCAAGTTTGCAACTCACACCCTGAGAACTCACCGTGATTTGCATTCATATAAACACCTTCATTTTTTTCGTTAACTGAGCTGATTTAACTGCTAATTAAAACTAGTCAGTAAGCACAATGCAAAATTAATTAAAACCATTTAGTAGAGAGATGCAAATTTGGCGACTCAGTGCATTGGACACTGTCAAAGTCAGGAAGGCTTCCACTTGCCATCAGGCAAAGCAGTTCTTAGGGTAAGTGCCTCCCCAGGGAGAAACATTAAGGGATAAAAGCCATCCTGTTGATTGTATGATGTTTTATTCAGCAAATGTGAGCAAATTCAGCTGATCTTTTGAATGAAATACAGTAGGGGGAAAAGGCTAGCGTCTTGTAGGTGTTTAATAGTCACAAGACAATTTATAAAATGAGCAAAGCACTTACAAGAAACATCACATCTTTCAGATCTTTTAAAAGATAAAATGAATGCTACGTAATATAAGATTATTACTTTGCCTAAAGACAGACATTAAAGAACTTCTTTCCACCCTTGGTTGTAATTCTAGACAACTTTTCATTGCTTTAACCTTCAACTGTCCTCCGTTCAGGAGATGACAACTTCTATCAATGACAATGTCTATCAATACAGCATTTTGACACTGTAAGCATTCTTTTGTTTTTTAACCATTTAAAAAATGTCTTTGCATAATTTTCTTCTTAGAAAAACTTCCTACAAAATTTTATAAGATATAAGTTGAGTGGACAATGGACACATGGCCTCAACTATCTGTTCAAATTGGGAAAAATTAAAAGCTCTAATTTTTTTCCTCCTACTACACATGGATGCCTGCATAGGCAATTCCATCCTTTCACACAGGGAATTTCACCTTAGTGGTTTGATAGCATCTATGGATGTGGGTACTCAATAGATTTAGAACAGGCAGAGTTGTGTATCCACTGAACAGCTCGAAGCTGTACACACACACACACACACACACACACACACACACACACACACAGTTTACTGTTTTAACCCCCATCACTAGCATACTTTATGTGCTTAAGGATATGTATGTTTTATTTTTAGTTTTATTTGATTGAATTTTTTTTAATTGTCGGCTTGGTTTTTATATTTTACTTATGTGCATATGTGTGTTGGGGAGAGTGAGAAAGTGGAGATGTGTGCAGGTGCCCAATAGGTCAAAAGAGGGCAATGGGTCACTGGACCTGGGGTTACAGGTGATTATGAAGTGCTCCACCTGCTGCTAGGAAATGAATTTGAGTCCTCTGCAAGAGCAGTGTGCATTTTTAACCATTGAGCCACCTTCCTAGACCCCTGGTTTTTTGTTTGTTTGTTTGTTTGTTTGTTTGTTTGTTTGTTTACTATGAAGATAAGGGTGTCCTCCAAGTCTCATAGCCTCCTACCTTTGTTTCCTAAGTGAGGGATTGCAGCTATGCTTCACCGTGCTCAACTTTATGGAACTATTTTTAAATAGTATTGAAAGTGCTTATCACAACCGAAAGGAAAAGAAAACCATTTTCATATACATGAGTTTACAAACAGAGTAAGATTTGCTCTTTGTGTAGGTCTCTTAGATAGCTGGACATGGTGCCTCCACCTTTAATTTCGGCACTCAGCAGGCAGAGAAGCTGGTGGATCTCCCTGAGTTCGAGGCCAGCCTTGTCTGCATAGGGAGATAGATTCAGGCCCAGCAAGTGCTACATAGTGAGACAATGTAGCAACAAAACATCAGCAGGGCACCACTACAACCCAAGTCTGAAGCAACATCACAGAAAAGAGGGAAGATGGTTGAAAGAGCCAGGACGTCAGCTGCAAGGTTGTGTCTCTTGTATGTAACAGGAAGCTACATCTATGAAATAGTAACAACCCAAATAATGACAACACCAGTCATCATGCCAATGTATATGGGGGCGGGATCCTACAAAGCCCCCACCCCTCAATGAAGTGCTACTGGCAAATATGAGTGCTAAGAGGACTCCCCCTTCCCTAGGAATGAGTCCTGTAATTGGTTATCCAATGGACTCAGTAGGTTTCTCTCTCTCTCTCTCTCTCTCTCTCTCTCTCTCTCTCTCTCTCTCTCTCTCTCTCTCTCCCTCTCTCTCTCTCTCTCTCTCTCTCTCTCTCTCTCTGTCCCGTGTGTGTGTGTGTGTGTGTGTGTGTGTGTGTGTGTGTGTGTGTGTCAGGTTCAAATAATTAAAGAAAGGGGGCCATACTTTTGAGGTGTGGCACAAAACAGGATGGAGGGGGGAGAAGGAGGAAATGATGTAAATATAATACACATATATGCCATTTTAAAACAAATGTAAAAACTACATTAAAAAATCAAAACAAAACTCAAAGATCAAAAAAGCTCTAAAATACACACCTCCATGAATATGGTGTTACAGTAGTCAGGTACTAGGATGAGCCACAGAGTACAAAAAATCCACTTGGGAAGGACAAGCAGGTGTCTTGGAGCTCCTTGCTGGCTTGAACTCTGTACTACTGGTACATAGGACGGGAAAAACCTACATCTCATCTAGGGCGTCTATGGTTGTGATAAACACCATGACCAAAGGCAACTTGGAAAGCAAAGGGTTTATTTCAGGTTACACCGCCAGGTATCAATCCACCAGAGAGGGAAACTAAGACAGAAAGTGGAGGAGGGAACTGAAGCACAAGCCATGGAAGACTGCTGCTCACTGGCTTGCTCCTCAGGCTTGCTTAACCTGCTTCCTTTTTATTATTATTTAATTGATTACATCTCAATTGTTATCCCCTCACTTGTGACCTCCCATTCCTTCCTCCCTTCCGCTTTCACCCTATTCCCCTTTCCTAGGTGACAGAAGGGGACCTCCTCCCCCACCATATGGTCACAGCCTATCATGTCTCATCCTGGTAGCCTGCTTATTCTTTCTCTAAGTGCCACTAGGCCTCCCCAACAAGGGGAAGTGGTCAAATATGGGGCACCAGAGTTAGTCCCTGCTCTCCACACAACTGTGGAGAATGTCCTGTCCATTGGCTAGATCTGAATAGGAGTTCAATGTTTACTGCATGTATTGTCCTTGGTTGGTACAGTATTTTGAGTAGACCCCCTGGGTCCAGATCTGCCCATCATGATGTATTTCTTGTAGGTTTCCAGGACCCTCTTTATCCCTCTATTTCCCCATTCTCCCATACTTCTCTTACCTAGAGTCCCAATGGAATTCCCAGCATCTATCCCAATCTCCTGGTAAGTGAAGACTTTCATGGGATATCCCTTTTGGGCTAGTGTACCATTATAAGTGAGTATATACCATGTAAGTCATTTGTAATGCATATTATAGGTTTTAGTTTTGGTAGATAATAGATGAAGATTTTATTCTATTGTGTTTAAGTCATTGAAGCAGTGTTCTTGTGAAAGGCTCACTGTTAGCATAGAGAAACTCCCCTAAACAAGAGTATAGACTCTCTGGCCTGTATGGAAACCAGCATTCCAGTTGGGTGGGTCAAAAGACCACCTCTAGGAAGATCGGTTTCTTTCAACCATGCTAAAGAGATAAGTGGAATAGTTAATTAGTCCTTTATTGAAATAGTGGACTTTCGTTGCCCCAGACTCTACCCTAGTGTAGTAGTCTATTGGAAAGAGCATAGCCATGCAGCTTTGTAAGTCTACGTACCTTTCCAAACTGTTCAATAAAGTTTAATTTCTCTTCCCTTCTCCACTTCTGGGCAGCCTTGAAGGTTTCAGTTTGACTCTCTGGGAAGGTCAATTTTATGCTAATAAAACTGACCTTGAGCTGTTGTTTGTTGTTGTTGTTTATTCTTTTATTAATGAGACTAAGAAACCCAAATCGGGATCCTGATTTCCAAGGCGTCGTCATTTCTCAAGCAGAGTGAAACCCAAGGAATCAGCATTGTCTACAGAAAGCTAATTTCCCAGTGAAGGATGGTGGATAAATCTTGCCAATCAAATTACTCCTCTACTAAACATTCTGATTAATCCAGGGAAGGGGTTGGGGCTACAGGAAGTCCTGGAATACATCTGAAGTTACTATTGTAAAAACTAGGAGGCCTACAACCTTTCCTCACTGTGATCTGAAAAGAGAAAATGCAGCTGTGTGACCTGAGTGATAATTTTCCTACTGCATCATATTTTCTCCACCTACATACAGTCCTTTGTTTTTTCCCATGTGAAATAAGATGTCAGACAACTTCATAATACTATCAACATCCCATCATCCTACTCTATAGATTACTGAACATCGCACTATCTACTTCCTTCAGAGATAATTTGATTTTCCAATCCTGTAATCTATATGCTGATTAAAATGAGTCTGAAAAAAAGATAATATCCCCACACAGTTTCCATCTGCTCAAAACAGAGGAAGAGCATGAAGTAAGGGACTGGAGAAGAAATGATATTTGTCTTGGCAATGAGCTGATTCCCACATCTGAATCACATTACACACACATACAAATATACAAGATAGTTTAATTGGCCACCGAGAAAAATTGAAAAGAGGCAAACTTCTTCGTGGCCAGAGGCTGATGTACTTGTAGAGTTGGAGGACCACAAGAATCATGTGACAGTTAACGGAAGACACAAGGGCACCCAAAGCTGGCTGGATCCAACATGGCCAGTGTAAAGACTGATGCTGGTCTGATCTGGTGAGAGCAACACAGCCTTTCTACGCTTCTGATGAGCTCACCAGAGGGAGCTGGTGCATCACACTCAATGGTCCCTGAGGCCACCACAAATTCTGTCAGGTGTACAGCCTCCAGGGTTTCTTTTTCTCAGGTTGTACTCTCAGATTGATTTTTTTTTAACCTGGTATGAAACCCTAATAAAGGATAAAAAAAAAAAATTCCAGGCTGGTTCTGTTTATAGATTTGTGACATGGCTGAATGACAGTTTAAAAAAAAAAGAACAAAAGTTGTATTTATATTTTTGATGTTCAAAGCAAAGGTATTATTTGGTTTGCTGGTCTGCAGTGGTTTACATTTGTACAAACAGAATGCTCATCTATTCCATTTGCTGCCAACCTCCAACACCCAGACACCTCCAACACCCAGACACCTCCAACTCAGTTGTTTTGAGGATGAAAGGAGAGATAAGTGATGAACAATAGGAGTTTATTTGGCTTCTAGGCCTCAGGGGTTTGTTCTTCTCCTTAGAGCTCCAGAAGCAGAGATGGGGATTAGAATATCCGACTTCCTGCCAAGTGCTGCAAGTGGGACACACCTTCCAGAAGTGGGCTGGTGGTTCTGTAGAGTACAAACTTATAAAGTGAACAACTTAAAGGTCCAGAGGGTACATACGCAACGAATTTCCCCTCACATGCTGATTAGAGCTTATAGCTTTCATAAGATATTTAGGTCCTTCCTTCATGTGTTAGTAATCAGAGCAAAGGGTTTTGATTGGTATTGAGGAAAGCATGGCTTATGAGCCCTAATTTCCAATACAAAGAAGAGAAAAGAAAAGAAAGGCTAGATCAATCAGATGCCACACCTTGGTATCAGACTATAGTGAAAAGAAGTGAGTTAATTAAATGTCTAAGTTCTGTGTTTTTTCTGACTAAGATGGGGCCTGTAAGAATGTTCCTATAGATTCACTTATTTTAAATTCTTGATTCATCTTTTGGTCACATGGAATATGTATTCAGATAATCATTTCCAGAGAAAAATACATTGTAATGTTGCTGACTCATGAACAATATTTACAGGGACTCTGTACACAAAGACATAACAATTATTATCCAGAGTTAAAGTAATTGGCCTAAATATCTGTCATCATCCAAAGTCCTTGGAAGGTCAAGATGCTATTGAAATCCTAAACCTGAGGTCTGGAAGGCCGAATTCAAAGCCTTACAATCTCAGCACACACAGAAAACAAACAGGCAGAAACAGAGGTTGGAAAAGCCCAGCTACGCTCTTGGTAAAGGGACAGAGGCACCCTAGAGTTTGTGACCCATGGCTCAGTATAATACTAAAATGCACATGCCTACATGAAGATCAAAAGTGTTAATGACATAGGTGACACTTGTGGCTGTGTGCAGAACACTAAAGGAAGTATAGAAAGCCCACACCATGTAGATAAGCTCAAGACCCTGTGCTATGGTAGCTTAAAAACCCAGCTCACTGAACAAGTTGTCTTTGACCTCCTGGATTTTTTTTTTCCCCACTGTGACCTGCTTTTTTGGAAGTCGATCCTTTCTTAGTAAATCCCACTTTGCTTGATACTATACGAGTGTCTCTCCACTTCCTCACACTGGGCCTAAGAACCTGGAGCCGCTCCGGGGATGTGCTCCTAACACCAGTCTGAGCTGCTCTCATTATCACCCACTGCTGAGAAAGCAACATAATTGACAAGGCACCATTTATATCCCTTATCTGTCCCACTAAAGAACTTCCACGTTTTACTACGGAAATGTTAACAGACTCTTACTTGTTAGCTTAGACTTTTAAGAAATATGCACTGTGGTAATTTTAAGTGAGTTCACTCAATGCTTCTGGACTCTCCTACAAACATCCCCTAAGAGGAACAGCACCAGAGGTCGGCTTCTTGCATGTGTCTCCTTCTGTGGGAGATTTTTTTCTTACTAACGCTTTCATTAGCTCTTTTGAGGATAATGAAATCGCCCAGTCTTCTGCCCTGCTACTATCAGCCAAATTGCAGACCCTGTGAGTGGGAACTGCTCAGCCCTCCATAAACCCTGTGCTTCTGTGTTTGGAATAGCCCACTCTACCACAAAAGAAAAAAAAAAAAACTCATGATGAGAATGAATTGTCACTGTACAGCACTCAGAGGTGGGGCTCTTTTTTTTTTTTCCCAGCTTTGTTCATAGCAGCTCTATTTGTTTTTTTTTAAATTAATTTATTCATATTACATCTCTATTGTTAGCCCATCCCTTGTATCCTCCCTTTCTTTCCTCCCTCCCGCTTCCCCTCCTACTCCTTTTCCCTATGTCTGTGACTGAGGGGGACCTCCTCCCCCTTTATATGCTCATAGGGTATCGAGTCTCTTCTTGGTGACCTATTATCCTTCCTCTGAGTGCCACCAGGCTTCTCCATCCAAGGGACATGGTCCAATATGGGGCACCAGAGTTTGTGTGAAAGTCAGATCTCCTTCTCCACTTAATGGTGGAGAATGTCCTGTCCATCGGCTAGTCTGGGTAGGGGTTCGAAGTTTACTGCCTATATTTTCCTTGGCTGGTGCCATAGTTTGAGGAGGACCCCAGGGCCCAGACCCACCTGTAGTTTTCCAGGACCCTCTGGATCCTTCTATTTAGAGATGGGGCTCTTAACACATGGTTAGTCGAACAGACTAATTCTGCTTTTAATAGGGTGATCCATTGTCTTGTACACATTTGCCTGCTCTCAGACTGTCATAATCTAGTATGAGTCCCTCAACAAGCTGGGCAGTGGTGGCACACGTCTGTATTCCCAGCACTCGGGAGGCAGAGGCAGGCAGATCACTGTGAGTTCACAGCCAGCCTGGTCTACAAAATGAGTCCAGGACAGTCAAGGCTACACAGAGAGACCCTGTCTCGAGAAATCAAAACCACCAGCGCCACCAGCAACAGCAACAACAAAAAGTCCCTCACCAGATGTCTGTACCATGCTCTCACACTTCACAACCTCCAGAACAGTTAGATACAAGCCTTCTATCTGTTTCTCAACTGGGCCACTCAGTTGCATCAATGGAAAATGCTCTTGTCTGTTACAGAGTTCAACAGAGCACAGAGATCTCGGCCATTGCACCTACTTGGTGTTTTGCATGGGCAGTTTGTCTTGAAGATGCTCTCTTAGTTTGATTATCACTCCATTGACACACCATTCCTTAAATCTGCCAGAGAATGCCAGTTCCCTCTTCTTCGTGCCTTCCATATCCTGTGGACTCTTTTTTCTTTTTATTATCTGTCACCATGGATGTATTATGTATGTATATATGCATGCGTGTATATGTGTTTATACATATGTGGTGTGCAACAGACTTTCTTTACTGTTTCACTTCTCTCACTAGGACACTAAGTTTGTGAGGGCAGGAATGTCTAACAATTATTCATTAAATAGCAAGTTTTAAATGTATGAATCTAACTGCTGATTAGTTTTTGTTTTTTGTTTTCTGTTTACTTTATTGCATTTGTGTATTATTTGCCAATACTAGCAATTAATATATTCTTTCACTAGTTTTTTCTAGGTTAAAATTAATTTCTTTTTCACCTCCGTCCAATTCCATAGCATTCCCAAGTCTAGCAGAAATAAAAACAAAAATTTCTATTCTGTATTATATTGACCTAGAATAAAGTCAAACGGGTTGAAAACAAAGAAACTTAACTTTATTAGGAACTAATTACTGTGGCAAAACACAGATTCAAGCATGTTTAAAGTCAGTTCCCTCTAGGGAGATGGGGAGATGCAGGTGTGAGCATCTGAGCTCAGATCTCCAGAATCCATGGAAGGCCAAACAAGGTAGCATGATTTGTAATCCAGCACCACTGTGCGAAGTGGAGGTGTGCGAGGTGAAGAGGGGAGAAGGCCTTGAAGCTTGTGGGCCAACTAGTCTGTCATACGTACACCAGGAGATCCTGTCACTAAGACTCCAGGTTATTATCTCCAGGTTCTGTGTCAGATGTGTGGCCCATATTTACATGCATGTATATACAGACATAAGCACATGCATACACATATACACAACACACAACACACATGCATACACATACACACACACACACACACACACACACAAATATATTCAAACAAAATAAATCTGCTCCAAAACTGGGCATAGTGATAAAGGTGTCTCATCTCAGTATTTAGGAGGTGGAGACAGGAGGGTCAGAAATTCAAATCCTTTTTTTGCTTCAACTACAGGGAGAGGTCAAAAGCAGCCTGTGTTGCATGAGACTGTTAAGTAAAAGAAAATATGTCCAAGAGTTTGCAAAATGACAGTTCTATTGGGATAACCTCACTGGTTTTTCAGGAATGGTGATTAGTGCAAAAGTTCAACTGTCTAGTACGAAAGGCTGACACACCCTTAGTCTCTGGACAACTTGAGGACAAGACTCTCATACAGAAGACCAGCAGAGGTTCAGCATGCTCAAAAAAACCTCAAGGGAGCTGGCTGAGTGGCTGTACCTATGCCCCAGTCAAAGGCTCAGCTGTGGATCCCTCTGAGATCTGATTAACAATGGACTCCTTGCTCCAGACAGCCCCAACCAAACCACAAGCAAAACTTCTCAATAGAGGCTATTTTCTGCCAAAACAAAAGAAAAGAAAAAGAAAGCTACCAGAGGTGAGTGTATTCTTTGGGTTGACTTTGTTAGGTATTTCATCGAAACCTTTTTCTTAAGTCTACTGTTTGGTGATCACCACCTGCTAAACCCTGTAACAAGCTGTCATTGTGAGGCTGTAACCCTGTACTATTGCCTTATGAGGGGTCGTTGCTGATTGCTACATCTGCCTGTGGTACCTTCTGTCCACAGAAGTTTCTGTCTTATACCCCTGCCCAAAGCCCAGGCATTACAAACAATAACAAGCCAAAACTATGTAAGACAGCTAAGGAAAAGAACGGAACGGATGAAACTCTCAGCTGAGCCACCACTGAAAGCCCAGGTTTCCTTTTACAGAATGATCCAGGTGAGGGAGAGAATACATCTGGCATATAACTTACAAGTGACAGTTGCAGGCATGGTGACTCACCGCAGTCATAACTGAGTATAAATGCCCTGCAAGTTGAGGTTTGGCGTGTGTGTGCATGTGGGGAACATGCTGTGGAGTTACCCAACTCTTTGTTCTCTGTAGGTCAGAGCTGTTTGCCAAGGAAAAGAAGAGTGGGGCGTTCCTCAGGACTCCTTTAAAAATATGTAAATCCAGAGGTAAAGCAACAGCTGTCATGACCTCACTGGGAGGCACACAGAAGAAGGTAATTAAATGGACGTTGTTAGTGGAACTAATCATTGCCAAGAGTCTACTGAGGTATTTCAAAATTCATTCAATACAGACTCAACTCCATTAAATAACCTGCAAGGACAAGACCCCTCTGTCAGTCTATATCCTGAATACAACCTGAGTCCTAAAGTACATGTAACATTGTAAAGAAAGATACCCAAGTTCCCCAAAGCCTGAGCATAAGCCTTCACACTGAAAGAAGTTCAAGCCATAAATACCTTCTCCAACTCCCATAGAGGCAACCTTTGGAACAGGCTGTACCCACAAGTAGTACTCATGAGATCAAAAGATTTTGCAAAAGGAAGAAAGACTGCTAAGGGAAAAACTGCAAGGGTTGTTGAAGCGGCTGCAGAGCTTCTGTGACCTTTGCGACCTTGCACATCTGTGTTAATTATTCCACAGAGCTTCTTGACCAACATCCTCAGCTAGCCATGTTTTAAATGCTCTTGAAATAAAACCCTTCTTACACAGACTCTTCCTGCAAAGGGTTAACATTAATTTTTTTTAACCTTTCAAAGAATTAAAAAACAGAAAAGAAGAGGAGGGAATAAAAGACCCACCTTTGCAAAAAGACAGATGTAGAAATGTGATTCTATGGAGCACTAGTG
Source organism: Acomys percivali (assembly GCA_907169655.1). Lineage (NCBI taxonomy): Eukaryota > Metazoa > Chordata > Mammalia > Rodentia > Muridae > Acomys > Acomys percivali. The sequence continues at coordinate 70,406,753 of OU015746.1, read as the reverse complement.
ACTTTTAGGCAGCCACTGCAGCCCCAGGATAGAACCTTACAGAAGAGACTCATGTCTTCACCGTTAAGTAATTAAGATTCCTCACCAGGAAATGCTTTCTATATGCCAAAATGTGAGGTTTCAAGAAGTAAGTGGTTACCACCTCTGGTAAGCAGGTCTGATCACCTATATCAGTTACTCAGTCTCTTGACGTACTTCTGCATATGATGTCTGTAGCTGGGCAAGTGAGCCAGCAAGGCTCCAACAGAACTCAACTTACCGTTACAGCCTGATCATTTCTCAATACTAAAATTTAACTGTGAGATGTGGTGACATACATGCTCTTTTGTGTGTGTTTGTGTGTGTGTGTGTGTGTGTGTGTGTGTGTGTGTGAATGTGATATGTTTCAAGAAAGATGCTTTTGTGTTCAGTAATAGAGAAAAGGGTTGTAATTCACTCCCAAATTATGCCATACTATAAAAAAATAATTACTTATGCCATCACAATTTCTTCTCTGTTGGTATCTGTTCTGTTATAATTTCAGTCCAAATATTCATTCATAGACTCATTATTTGCATCACACAGAAAGTATTTGCATTCCTTTTTTTTTTTTTTTTTTTTTTTTTTTTTTTTTTTTTTTGAGACAGGGTTTCTCTTGTAGTCCTGGCTGCTTAATGCACATTTATTTGATATTCAAATATGGTGTGCCTGACAGGTGCCTGCATCCCAGTAAGCATCTATAAATAAAACAAGTAGCATGTTCAATCAGAAGATACGCAATGGCTGATACTTTAACTATGGTGTTTTCTAAAGATAAGTTTGGGTAGCAGTTCCTGAACAATAAAAAGCTGCCTTTCATATTTTCTTGTGATGACTAAACTAATGAGATAGACTAACTAATGTACAGTTCTTTAGCTGACTACGTGAGTAATCAAGACAATGAAATCCTTGAGATTATTTACAATCAAACAACTTGATCTTGCTGAGTGGTCTTCACAAGCAGCACAACCATTCACAGATTTAGTCCATGATCCATGTTTCAAAAGGTGACAGCACCTCTTGTTACTCTGGCAATAACTGAGGACCAAAATTTCCTCTTCAAAATTCCATGGTTGCCAGGCCTGGTGGCACACACCCTTAATCCCAGCACTTGGGAGGCAGATGCTGGCAGATCAATGTGAGTTCAAGGCCAGCCTGGTCTATAAAGTGAGTCCAAAACAGCCAAGGCTACACAGAGAAACCCTGTCTGGAAAAACAAACAAACAAACAAAAACAAAAGTCTATGGTCATAGACCATCCAAATGTTCAAGAAAATTGTCTGATATCAAATAAATTGATGAATCAAAAATTATCTAATTTCTTTCTGTGGAAATGTCCAAGAATTACAAAGGGAACATGTGCTTCCAATAGTTAAATACAAACAGCCAAACCAAACCAGAAGTCAGTGAGCTCTGCCTTATCTTGGAGTACGCAAAATGACAAGGTGACCTAGGTACAATGACATCATCATGTGCCATGTCCTGCAAGTGGTTGATCTTAGGTCTCAACCAAGATGTCACATTTTCCTTTCCTTAGAGGAGCCTTGAACCCACTTTCCTGTGTCTAACATCTGCATTTACCTTTACACCTAAGACGAGCTTTTCCATCCCCATTGTTTCGGTGAGCACCCCACTTCAAGTCTTTTCCTACTCAAAAAAACCTATTTCCTATGTTTCTTAGCCTTAGAAAAAAACATTTCTACTTCCTACTCCTACTTCAGTGAAAGTTATATAAATCACTAACTTGTTTGAATAATAAACAAATAAAATGGTATATAATTTTTCATTCCCGTCCAAGAAACTGGAATCTTATTACTATGAGCGCCGAGCTATAATCTAATATTATCAATATATACTGAACAACTCAGCTTTCTCAATCTGTTTGCATTTGTAATGTAATATTTCTTCGGAATTATTCTTTTAAACAGTCAAACTTGTCTGTATCACCATGTGGTGATGTGTGGCTCTATTTTTTAAAGATAATGAAATGCTGGATGGGTCTCTGCTAACATCCTTGGGCTCGGTAATGTATTTATTGCCTCTCCCTCTGTAAGAGACTATGCCATGTAACAAACTAGCTTTTCTATTATTATATTTCTGTGAGTGATAGAAAGTAAAGGTTAACGTTTGAAACACATTAGATGGTCACCAACCATAAACATTTTAAAATATCCCTTTGCTAGGAAGCTAGAGCAAGAGAAACAACAGAAATTCACTGCTGTGGGAACCCTACAGGTGTCACCACCAGCAGAGAAACAAACCGCAAAGAGATGAAACTCACAGATGGACTTGGTCAGTTGGACTGGATCAAAACTTTTGGAGATCTGATTCCATATTTGAACACTCTTCTGCATTTAAACACAGTCAGACTTTGCGGGGGAAGTGTGTCCGTGTGACAGTTCTCATAACAAAGCTTCAGGGATGGCTACATCAAAATTCCCCTGCAAAGTAGCAAAGCACCTTTCACCTCTACAGTTGCACTGTGTTCATTGGCTGATCACCAGTGCTCAGGATTAGGGCCTAGAGAAAGGGTTTGCAATGTGCATAAGGATTGATTCTACGGATAGAGGACAGGAAGTACATGGGGCCTCTTTCATAAGAATCAGTACTATTCACGGAGAGGCCTAGGATTAGGGCCTAACCAATTCTCAGGATTTGGGGGAAATTCAGGTGGAGGCAGGCTCCTAATAGAATAGCAAAACAGCAACAGGTTGGTTTGACCATTCACACTCCAGCATTCCGAGTGTCTGGGGTGTGTGTGTGTGTGTGTGTGTGTGTGTGTGTGTGTGTGTGTGCATGTTGCAGAGACAACTAGCTTTTTATGTGAGTAATGAGATTTGAACTCTAGATGCCATTGCTATGCAATAAGTGCTTTACTCATTGAACTCCCAGCCCACTGACAATTATTTCAATATATTTTTTGTTATTTTATATTGTTAAAAATATTGTTACATTTGATTTTTGTAAATGTTGTCATTAGCTGAGTCCCTTTATGTGTATGTGAACGCATATGCAATATTTCACTATTTCAACCAAATGTTTTACTATGAAATAGCAAAGAAGGGACAATTGTGACTGTTGCTTCCTGTTGTAAGGTTTTCTTTTCTGACCATTCATAGAGACTCTCAGCTCTGCTCATGCAAACATTTACTAGACTCCCAGAACCTGAAGTCTGTTTTTCGAGCTAGCTTCCCACTTATCCAGATAACAGAGATGCCGTCTTCCTGTAAGGACCTGGATTCTTCTACTGAGTAGGAGTCTTCTGTTTCAAAACCCTTCATTCCTTCTGAATGACATTTACAATGAAAAGGCCGTGAGTCAAGCCAAAGATGTGTAAACTTTGCTGGCAAAAGTAAAGAACAGCATTAGGAGGTTAGAGGGAGATTCTCTGTGTGATCATGAAGGTCTGTGTTTGGTAGGAGTTTAGACGTTTACATGTTTTAGAATAAAGTCCAAAAGAAAGAAAGAAAGAAAGAAAGAAAGAAAGAAAGAAAGAAAGAAAGAAAGAAAGAAAGAAAGAAAACCTCTACATATTACCTGTAGTGGAAATTTGGGGTTTTATGATATCAAAAGGAATTCTCAAAACTCTCCTTAGGCTTTGTTTCTAGCTGTAATTTGGATCTGAAATGGGGTGTGGTTTTGGGGTACATGGTAGAATCTGTGCACACTAGAGGAGTAGGAGGAACTTAGGTCATGAGGGCATGCCATTGTAGGGATGCTGGAGTTCACCTCCCCCCTGTTTGTCTGTTTGTTTCCTTGTTTCTTCCTGGTTGTGACATGAGATGCACAGCTTTATTCCATCACGTGTTCACACCATGACTGACAAGCTTATCACAATCCTGAATCAACAGGGCTGAGGAATTCTGCATGAAAACCACTGAAACTGTTAACTAAAATAAACCTTTGTATTGATTTACTTTTATTTTTACCTTTTATATCTTGTTCTAAATTTTTATCATTATTTATTCATTTTACATCCCAATCATAGCTCCCTCCTTCCCCTTTTCCGGGCCCCACCCTTCCACCCTTCTCACCTTATCCCCCTCAAAAAAGAGGATCTTCCCCACACCAACTCACCCTAGCACAGCAAGTCACATCAGGACTGAGCAAATCATCTTCCATGGTGACAAGGCAAGGCAGCCTTGCCAGGGGCAAGTATTCAAAAAGAAGACAACAGCATCCACGTCAGAGACAGCCCCTGCTCTCCCTTACTAGAAACCCACATGAAGATCGAACTGTCCATCAAGTACATCTGTGTGAGGGGTCTAGGTTCAGTACATGTGTGGTCCATGGTTGGTGTTTCAGTCTCTTTAAGCCCCCTTGGACACAGGTTAGTCGACTCTGCTGGTCTTCTTGTATAGTTCCTATCACCTCCAGGTCCTTCTAACCTAGCCACTCCCCACCCTTTTACAAGGCTCCTTGTGTTCCACCTATGATTTGACCTTGAGTTTCAGCATCTGTTTCAATCTGCTGCTGGGTGGAGCCTCTCAGAGGACAGTTATGCTAGGGTCCCATCTGCAAGCATAACAGAGTGTCACTAACAGTGTCAGGGGTTGGCTCTCTCCCATGGGGTGGGTCTCAGGTTGGGCCAGGCATTGGTTGGACATTCCTTTCAATCTCTGCTTTATGTTTATCCCTATACTTCTTATAAGCAGAGTAAATTTTGGGTCTAAGTTTTTGTGGGTGGGTTGGTGTTCCCTTCCCTCCACTAGGAGTTCTGTCTAGTTAAAGAGTGGCCTCTTCAGTCTCCATGACCCCTCCTACTAGGAATCTCAGCAGGAGTCACCCCCATATCCTCCTAGAAGCCTACCCTGTCCTAGGTCTGCAGCTTGCTTCAGATACGCCCTCCCACCCATAGTTTCTTTCCTCTCTGAAAGCCCTCTGTCCTCCCACCCCTGTTTTCAAGACAGGGTTTCCCTGTGTCACCTTGGCTGCCCTGGGCTTGCTTTGTAGACCAGGCTGGCTTTGAACTCATAGAGATCTGCCTGCCTCTGCCTCCCAGAATACTAGGATTACAGGGGTGTGCTACCACACCCATCTATATATATATAGTAAGTTGATTATTTTAGGTATTTTGTCACAGTGATGGGAAAATGACTAACACATTCTTCAGAACTAAAAACATTATATGTTTAGTTATTAGTTATATGTTCAGCATATATTTCAGGAATGTCTTTATATCTTTTTAACTGTCTTTCCTATGAACACAAAGGGTAACTCTATCATTTAACTCTTGACAAAATCCTATGTTTTCGTAGAAGAAGAGCTAGTGTCAGTGATAAACTTTAAGGACTCATTTTGCAATATATTGATAACATCCATACACAGCTCACTGTCACCCAATGGAGCTGTATTGCTACTTAAGTTTTCTCATGGCTGACCTGAGGTTACAGCACTTTCCTATTTCTCCAAACCTCATGGACAGTCTTCCACTAGAAGGCAGCTCTACTGAACTGTTCTATTTGTGAGAAAACCATTTTGTTGTTATTCCTGGCTCCAGAGTTCCATATCAGAAATTTGCATGTGACCTATATCTTAAAATTAATTACTTTCCAATCGTCTTTTATGTCATGTGCAGACTTTGAAGAAGACAATGCGAAACAAAATAAAAATCTGAAGCAATAAATAATAAAACATCTAAACATCATTTTGAGCCCTGAATTTCTATGTCTGATGTTATGTTCATGCCATTTCCTAAATTAAAGAACATGATGCTGTCTTTTAAGAGCAAGTAAAAACCAGGTGTGCAAAGAAATAGAATGCATATCCCCTGATTTTTTAACTGAGACTCACACACACACACACAAAAAAAAAAAAAAAAAAACTAAAGAAAATAAGATGTGCTTAAGTAAACTTGCATAGCCATTTTCGTTGCCTTAATTTTTGGTGCTGAGTAAAGTAGTCAGGCCTCATGAGCACTAATCACATGCTTTTGCACTTGGCCAGATCCCCAGCCAAAGAGGTCTCTGTTAACAACAATGTTAGCGTTGTCTACTGGTCAGAAGAGCTGCTGGTTTGAGACATGAACTATAAATAACCTGTCGTTTTGAAGACGTCATAAAACAATTACTGGCTAAGCCAGGGACAGTGGCTACAGAATGCCTGCCATTTTAAACCATCAACCCATCTCCCTTGATGCTTCCTGGAGCTGGAGCTGGTGGGCTCCTAGGACACGGGTTTACTGCCGGCACACGGTGCAACAGACATTTTATGTGCCACCTATTTCCTCACCGAAGGAGAGGTTCCAAACCCATTTGCATCAGCATTTGCAGATGCTCTCCTCCTCCAAATGTCTTTTTAAGTATTTAGGCACAGCAGTCTGGCTCTTCCTCTGGGTAGTGATCTCCTTTTATATGGCTCTAGGTATACTTTTGTGCTCCAAAAGACAAGATCTTCCACATTTGACACCCAAGGATTTGACACTGAAAAAGAGACCGAAAATATTCTCATATGTAGATGCACATGATTTGACCAAAGAGAAGGGAGGCAAATGACTCCATCTTGTTCACATGGCGGGTATGTGACTCAGGATCGCTTGGATGAGGTTCTTGGGAGTGTGACAGGACAGGAAATCTGTTGCCGATTGGAGGAAGTTACCATTGTCTCTCTCATTAGGCCACCAGGAGTGCTTGAACCTCAGCTGCACCCAGTGGGAGGCCTGAGCTCTCCGAAGAGGCAGATGGAGCTATAGAGGAAACTCGGAGGCAGAGGCTCCAGTCCTACTTGGAACTGTCCCCTTTCCTCCTTTGTCATACAGCCGGAGAGGGGCCGAGCTTGCCTCGCCTTTCCTGTAATTAGAGCACACAGCCCATTGCAAAGAGAATACGCACGCCTTCTTTTGTGTGTCCCTCCAACCCTGGGATTGTCTCAAGGCCTGGAAAAGCAGCGTTGGTGTGAACTCTGAGGTCACTATCAGAACATTTAGTTGATAAAGATTAAGCTTTGTTAAGAGGAAAGAACCCTCTCCCCCTTTCTTTCTCCTGTGTACTTCCTGCCGGTTAAAAACAAGGCAAATGGCTGCCAAGGATAAGGTGGGTTATATTTCTCAGCATTTCTCCTCTTCTTGAGTGAAACCAGTTTATTCTGTGTTGAATGAGGGTGCTCATAAGCCAAAAGGTAGCCTTGGGACTGGAGTGAGATGTGAGGGGAAATTGAAACACAGTAAAACCCCATGTCTGATGGTTTGCACTAGATCCATAATCGCACAGAGGACGTTCCCAGATAGACAGGTGCAGGCAATTACGCAACACATCGCCAATGCTTCAGTGTCCTTGCCGTTTCCAAGAGAGCTGGGATGGTGCTCTGCTCAACAGACGAACCTTTCTAGACAGGATCAGGAATGAAGAGCTTCTAGCCCACTGTCCAGTCATCTTTTAGTGAAAATTAAAATTCAACTCTGTGGGCGTGTGTGTGTGTGTGTGTGTGTGTGTGTGTGTGTGTGTGTGTGTGTG
>OU015746.1:70333690-70390090 GCA_907169655.1 Acomys percivali | reverse complement strand
TGTGTGTGTGTGTGTGTGTGTGTGTGTGTGTGTGTGTGTGTGTGTCCATTTCTAAATGTCTTTTTAGGAATGAAAGGGTTTGATCTTTGCTTAACATCTTTGCTACCAAGGTATACGATGCTGCTCTGAAGGTGGAATTGACCAGCATGATTTCTGATCTTTTCTCTGAATTCCTAAAACAAACAAAACCTATATCCCTGTGCTTGTAGTAGAGATGCTCAGATGGTTCTTCTATCTTTCAGTTATAGGAATCGACTTAGTGGCAAAGGATGCTTTGTGGGCAGGCCAGTAATTCATGGAGGAAGAGATTTCTTGCTCTGTAGATGATGGGAAGAGACTACTGTTCCCTGCTAGAGCTGCTACTCAGAGGGGCTGGTGTTTTGTCTGCCACACACAGAGACTGCATGGAGAACAGTGCCAAACCAAGGCAATGAGTGGAGATGGAGGCTGAAGGCTTGTGGCTGAGCCGCTGGGCCCTCAAGGATCTACTTGCAGGTTTCTCAGATGCTGACCCAACAAAATGCACTCTGCTTTCCTTTTGTTGGGTCTAGTTTAAAGGGGGAATCGCTTTCAGTTGAAAAGCCAGTTCTTAGTACTGCAAACGTCTTTTGCACAATCTGAAACAGAGTCTACTCTCATGAGGTAGCTGAGGTATTTCACAAAGTGCTGCTGAGGGCAGAGATGGTCGTACTACCAATGGGCCCATACCTGGCACACAAAACAACCAAAGCCAGTGTCTAAGAAGACAAGTCCATGCAGTAACTGTCTCCAGAGGGCAGCTTGCCATTCTAGTCCACAGTGTGTCCTGCAGCCCAGCCTGGTATTTGTCCCACAGTGCCCCGTTCACTGTGTGCATGGACTGTTTTTGAAATAGTGTGATCAAAGGTAGTTGAAATAAATCGAAAGCTGATATCTGATGGGCAGTGTCTCAGGTATGCAGTTCCCTGCATTACTTGGGGGTGACATACACATGGTTCAGGAGTAGCTGCTGACAGCGTTTCTTGCCCCACTCTTTGAAACAACTGTTCTGTGCCAACTTCTTAAAAGTGTATAATTAACAAGAAGAAGCAGAAATTGACATCCAGCTGTACTGCTTTCTCCATCTCAATAATTTAAATGTATTTATATAATACTTATGTCATCTTCAAGAAGGACAACCAAAATAGTAAAATGTTACTCATGTGACAGTAAATATTTGGTCAGGATCATGTACGATATATATTTATAGATAAGACACATTTTAAAATGTTATGAAACTTTGTTAAATATTTTAGGAAAATATTTTCTACTCATAGTGATTGAAAAGGCAGTGAGAAATCTGAGTTGCTATATTGAGCTAAAATAATTCTACAAATTTCAAAAGGGGAATTGGGGAAAGTATTGAGCAGAATACAGATTAGAAACTAAAGCAGTAGACCACCTAGTCTTTAATGAGATGAAATTATGTACGGTATCACTGTAAAATAATAACACTTTGCTTTTATGGAAAAGGTGAAGTAAGAAAGCAGAAAAATTCACTTCTTCTGGAGAGCTGGGGTTTTTTAAGCAATACCTGCAGGTCACCAAGAAAATCTAAGCTTCCCCTTGCATCTCTCCCATCTTGTATAGACTGTTCTCTCATTTCTGTAGTAGTCCTTTCTACTCTTTTGAAAAGCATCCTAAAATTACTACAAACACAAACTACCTCTCAATCTTTATATTTTCCTCATATTTGGAGTGCTCAAGAAGACATGATGATAACTTGGTAGAAAAATTAAAGTATCCTAGGTAGAAATATGTCTTGTTTGTATGGGAAAACCCATAGTTCGAGCAAAGAGAAGGTTAAATGTCTGCCAACAACAATAGAGAGTTGTGGCGACGTGAAAGATGAAGATGCTTAAGAAGCTTCCTGGGGGCCATGGCTGTGTGCAGAAGCACGGAAGGAGGCACGCTGGAGTCAGGAAGGGTGAGCAGTGTGGATCAAGGGGCCATGGGATCCAGCACATAATGCTATGTTTGTTCCTCCAAGGGTTCTGTGACAATATTCTGAAATTACTTGGTCATGATTTCTATAAATCAAAGTGCATGCAAATGTACATAGATAGGTGCTATGAGAGAGAGAGAGAGAGAGAGAGAGAGAGAGAGAGAGAGAGAGAGAGACAGAGACAGAGACAGAGAGAGACAGAGACAGAGAAGGAGAGAGGGAGAGAGAGACAGAGACAGAGACAGAGAGACAAGGCATAACATAGGCAGCAAATGATTCTAATGTAGGACACTTCATATCTGGGCAGCTGTGCTACACACACCACTGAGATGACAACGTCCCACTGAAGCTGCCTAGAACACCACAGCGATTCCTTGAGAAATGCCAGGGCTCTGAAATGGAAGGTTTGAATCTGTCTCAGCTTAGTCCTGGAGATCAAAAACCTTTCCACCTAGATTTTGACTGACAGTTGGCAGCTTTATGCTGGCAGTCTGTGTTGTATACTGGAAACTGGCTGCTTTGCTTTGACAGCTGATCGTTGAGGTTGGAGCTACTTTCTAGTGATAAGTTCGTGGGGTTTAAGAAGTTAAGCCTTCTTGGACTGGGGATGTTGAAAAACATCTGTGGTTCTGAGTATCTGAATATGTCTGCCTGGACCCAGCGCATGCTCATAAAGCCCATTCCTTTATGCCTGAGGTCATGTCACTTCCTAGTGCAGTCACTGTAACCAATCCAGTAGTCATACTTCTTGGAGAAAGTTAGTCCCAGCTTACTCCATCCTTAACTTCTGCCTCCAATCCACACACCACGAGCACATGTCTCCTCATTACCTTTTTCAGGGTTTGCTCGCAATGCTTCCCAGGTTTCCATTAACTCATGTGCTGCGCTTGCTTTGCATTGAGACTCTTGGAGAGCTTTATCATGCATTATATGGTTTCACCACATGGGCTGTGCACCTTCGTAATTAGGCTGAAAGAGACCATAAGCCTTGAACTCTCGGGCACAGCTTGGGCAAACTCATGAAATCAGAGGGTGTCGTGAGCTAGAAGATGGTAGTTAATAGCCTGCAAAGTGCAACGTTTGTTTCAATGATAACGGAGTGTCAACATCATTTTCTCATTTTGGACTGTAGGAGAAAAGTGAGCCTTTACCCAGTATCACTCAGATGAACTTTACTCTAATTATCCACCTCCAGACCCTTGCTTTTATTCTTCGCCTCCTAAGAAGAGCTTGCTGTTTTCATTGGCCTATTATTTCCTACACACCATTGTAACCTTTATTGTAGTCATTTTGCTCTATTCCCAAGTTTCAAAACATCCACAAATTCAATTTATTACATTCTATTGACAGTAATCTGATTGCTGGTCCACCTTCCTTCCTCTTTCCCTTCAAAAGTAGTAACAGGATCCTAAGTAAACATTCAGTAAGCTCATGTCATAACTAGGATTTTCCTTTACCAGTGCACCAACCATTAATACAAAAACTCCCTTTAATCTAAGATCTGGAAACCATACGTAGGACATCATTTTGTGTTCCTGACCTCAATGTTTTTAGGTGACCACACACTTTGTTATGAGAAGCCGTGCAACTAGTCTCCCTATTACTTCCAAATATTTTCATTGGAAATGAATGCATTTCTCCTGATTAATTTATCACAATAAGTGCTCCTAAGATTAGTGAGCGCGAGTCTGTTGAGGAACAGGCTTCTTTCAAAAAAAAAAAAAAAAAACGGTTCACCCTCTGTATTCATGTGTTCTTCCTCTACAGAATGAACTAACTATGGATCAAAGCATTCGGGAAAAATTGTTGGTCCTGAAGACACGAAGTTGTTTCTTTACACATCACTGTTGAGTTCAGTAAGTAGTCACACTGTGATAGGTGTTGTAATTGACCTGCAGTGTCCGATAGCGTGCAGGGCCATGTGCAAATCCTCTATGCAATGCCAGTCCATTTTCATATAAGGAACTTTAGCCCCCATGAATTTGAGAATCCACAGGAAACCCTGAAACAAAGCCCCTTAGGATACCGAGCTCTCTTGGTGAGATAAGGGAAGGGAGGCTAAGGGGAAAGTGCTCCAGAGCCGAAGTGTGACATTGTGAAGCCTCAAAATGGAACCATACAATCATCTTTCACTTGGGGTCCACTCCAAGTAAAACAAGCCAAACCTCTTTATTTTTATGCTCTCACCTGTCCTTTGGCCCCTAGCATCTACACATCTGCATTGTAAGTACATAGAGAAAGGAAATTTGCGTAAATTGCCTCATCCCATGTGGGATTAAAACAACACACACACACACATTTAGTTGTAAGTTATATTTTTGAAAATTTGACAAACATTCAATGAAATATGAACATGTCTACTTCCCAGTTCCCTTCTTCCAAACCCCATATTTACCTCATGAACATCCTCAACGTGTTCAATATGTTCCCTTCTCTCTTTCTCTGTTTTTTTTTCCTTTTTTAAAAATTAGAGCACAAGGGACATTTACTAAAATGTTAGCACATCCATTTTTGAAGACTGAATATGGTCTGACACAACAAAAGCATTTCTGAAGAGTACAAACAAAAAGAAAATGACAAAATAGGAAAATTTAGAAAGATACATTCCATTTTGACAATGAGTAGAAAGGTTTGTGGAGGGTTATAGTTCATAGCTTAAGAATCAGATTGGGAAATCATTCTGTTGCAGTGCCACTTCTTTTGTTCTTAGTTTAGTCAGTAGTCTGGAAAGGGAAAAATTCTAAGATGACAACAGTAGCATAGGAACAGATGGTGATCCTTCCTGTCTGAAGAGTGTAGTAAAATTTGTGCTTAATATTCTGAGTTTATTTTGGAGGTGTTGCAGGTCAAACATATGCTGAGAAAGTGACCTGCCTCTAGGCTACACTACTGACTATACCCATACTCTACTTGTTTATTTTTATGCCCTTTGAATTTATAAACATCAAAATTAACTCATGAATCTTTATGGCATATGAGACAAGTATTTTCATTAGTTTTGTTTTCAAAAGATGAGACACGTTGGATGAGCCAGTGTTGAAAAGGAGCTTAAAGAACAAGGTAGAAATCATATCCAAGCCAGATGAAATAGTGATAAAGGCTCTTACATTTTATCTTTCTACTTTTTCTCCCCGTACCCACTTTCTCTAAGTGTGTGTGTGTGTGTGTATGTGTGTGTGTGTTACACACTCATGTGTGTACTCCTGGGGTTGTTGGAGGACACTTAGAGACAGTCAGTTCTCTAAATTATCTACGGGACTCTGGATTGAGCTCAGGTTGGCAGACGTGGTGGGTGGCAGAGACTTTGACCCAGTGATCCATCTCACTAGCCCTGATGAAATATTTTTGATGACTTTAATCCTGATAGAGCAGATAGGAGGAGGGCAGCAACAGTCCTTGAGTAACTGCTTAATTAGAAGCACCAGGGCAAAGGCCACTGGTAGCCAGAGTCTTTACCATAAAGCAGATCATATGACTTATGAAAAAACTGCAGTATGGTTGGAGGAGAAAGAGAGTAGATTTGAAAGAGCAGAAACCACGAAGGCCTAATGCCAGACATGCAGATACACACCTATGATATCATCAGGAGTTTGAGGCAGGAGGATTGTGAGTTACAATGCAGCCTAAGTGACACAGGAGACCCTGCCTCAGCAACAGCAGCCTCAATAGAAGGTGGGAAATAAGCGGCGGGCGGGTGAGGGGATGGGGGAGAAGTGATGGACAGTCAAGACGAGCAAACAGCACTGAGTGATGAAACATCTATTGTATATGGAACCATGATACTATTTCTAATATGTGCAGACTTTTCAAATAACATTTCAACCTAACAAACCCATCACCTCATTTACAAGTATTTTGGAGGCAGTCTCATGATGCAGCTTAGGGTGGTCTTGAACTCACAACCTTCTTCCTCCTCCTCTTATGTGACTGGATTTGGAGTATTCACCACCACTTCAGAGAGGTAGTAGTATTTGGTATTCAGTTTGAGATAAAAGCACATCTTCAAGTTACCTCCATACAATATCTTACAGTGATATTGTAACAAACTAAATTTGTCCTGATATTTGGATAAACCAGAAATTTTGCCATACTGATCCTGGAAAGGGGAGCTCACGTGTTCAGCCACACTGTTGTGTCTTGTGTCTGCACTGTCCTACTTAGTTCAAAGAGCTTTATTTTGCCCTCAAGGTGTTTCGCTTTTTTAAGTAATCATATTTCTTTTTAAGTGCAGATTTAGTGTGAAACAACCAGGGGACTCCAAAAGATTGAAAAATTGATAATGAATGTTGGAAGAAGAAAATCCAGGAACTCTTCGCCTTCATAACACTGTTGTATACAAATACTGAATTCATTTGCAAATAATTTTTATAGCTAATGTGATGCCCAGTTCATGCATTTTCTTTTAACTTGTGAAATTATTTAGGGTCAAGGTTAAGATAGATTGTATCATAATTTATTTTCTTAATGTATCAAACAAAGAAAGACCATACGTGCATTGTTGGTACCATCTTGGAACTCATATGGGAGATTTTGAACTTTTCAGGATAAATTAAAGCCTTTAGATGAGGTATGGGAATACATTATATTCATATGGAGTTATTTTATTTTAATTATGTGTTGGAGTGGTATGTGTATGCAAATGCAGGTGACCAAAGATGCCACGGACGTCAGATCCCGTGGTGTTTGAGTTACAGGCCCTGTGAGCACCTCAATGTGGGGGTTCATGAACCCTGACCCCCCACAAGAAAACTGTGCATCAACCACTCTTACTCAATGAGTCATCCTCTAGGCTCTTTTCTTCCTTTCTTATGACATCTCCCACATCGGGATCACAGGGCATCCAACTTTAAGATCTAACTGCAAGAGCTACTTCATTCCTTCCTCAGAGTTTGATGATTTCCATGGCAAAGCACTCAGAGTGGGCGAGGAAAGAGTAGAGATTTATATACCTGAAATACCAAGTCTTTTAACCAAGAGCTTTATTTTACTGACGTACACTTCTGCACGGTGCGACCTAGGGTCTCTGGCCAGCAGGTACAGGTTGAAGCCAAATGCGGAGAAACACACTTATTATTAGGGGTGAGAACAAACAAAAGAGGTGGGGTGACAGTCACACCTTGTGCCTGATGTCTCTCTGTGCCTTTTCTGAACACTCTGCTGCTGTGAATCTTCTCTCCTGTGCAAAGCAGATTCCAATGTCCAAGCCTGTGTTCTGTGGGGATGTTGGGGGTGGGGGGGTTACATTTGCTGTTTCATTTTATTTTTCTGTTTTTCTGTCTCTGTAGCTGGGAGAAGCACTCTAGAAGCGGCATGTGGGTGTGCACAGAAATGCACTGCAGGTTGCTCTTTGATCTGTAAGTGTCGGAAACATGCCCAAACCAGCTGTGGTGTGGAACCGAAACCTGTGAAGCTCTCCCAGGAGCCATGGCAACAGGGCACCATGGCTGCTGTGTAGTTTATCATGTATATGGGGACAGAGCTGAGAGACTCCTTTATGGGTGAATGGCTGATAAGATCAATTCCAGCTTCCCTCCTCATGGTGGTGTTACGGAATCTCACGTGTACACAGCTGCCTTATCCACTTAAAGGTCTTTATGAACAGTTTTTTTTTTTGGAGTAAATATGCAAATACCCTGATGGTCCTGATTTTCAGATTGTGGAAATATGAAGTCAATTAAGTCTGAAATCAGACCCTAACACCCAGCGTTTAAACATTGGAGTCTTACCGCCACTGGCCTTGTTCCTCTCTCTGACACTAGTTATCACCAGCTAACAACTGCGGACATTTATTTAGAGAAATAGGAAATCATGAAATTATATAAGGTAATAAAATTTGTACTATGAAAATATGCTAAAACTATTACAAAATGTCAGGCTAGCTCAAGGGCTATATGCTGTGGCTGCCCTTGCCAGAGACCTGAGTTCAGAATCCAACGCCCACACAGTGGCCCACAACTATCCATAACTCCAGTTCCAGGAGATCTGTCTGTCACCTGCTTCTGGACTCCACAGGCACCAGGCACACACGTGGTGCATAAACATCTATGCAGGCGTTACACTCACTCACACAAACATAACATGAATAACTCTACAAAAGTTCTCTCTAAACGATTACAGTATGAAAGAAAATAATCTTTGTGTATCATTACTATTCTCCCACGAGCACTTTCCCTAATATCTACTTCATGAATGACCTTCAATTTAATCAGGATCTGTGACTGTTTGAGCCCTTTCTAACTTCTCTGCATTATAAACACTATCTTTCTGGAAACTCTGTCTATTCTTTAACATATTTAAGTAAGGACCTCGAATTGCTAAACTAAGTGATTCAAGAAATTTACATTTTTGCTATTAATTGCTTCCAGAAAGTTCAGTATGTGCTCTTAGACTTTCCCTCATTTCTGTGGCATGGAGTCTACCATAGTCTAAACACTGTCTTAATGTGATGAGTGGAAGAACAGGTCTCAACAGCATGGGCTTGGACACAATTTATCACTACTGGTGAATTTTCCAGACTTTCTGTTTTGCTTGTTTAATTTCATGAAGTGTGTATGTGTGTGTGTGTGTGTGTGTGTGTGTGTGTGTGTGTTCTTTGCCAATTGTGATCAAATTAAGTCACAAGTATCACACCTCTATCTATATTGCTATACCTGTTGTGACTAATTTAGTCTACCCTCTATTATTTTGTGAAAAAGCAAAACAAGATAAAATGAACTTCAAACTATACTTTTATAGCTTGAAACTACTTCACATTTTGGCTTTTGTGACAGTTTCATTTATGCCTTCCTATTTGGAACATGCTACTTTCCATATAACAAAACACACTGAAATCTTGTGTTTATTTCTTTAATGTGCACATCCTGTCCACATACGAGGGAATGGGAGGGAGAGATAGAGATAGGTAGGTAAATATTAAACATACATACAGACAGACAGTCTTTGGCTATAGGACTCTTCCAAGTCTTGGAAACTGAGTGCTTAAAAATTTAGTCATATCAAAGTGTGTTAATACCAACATTGGGCCGTTTAAGTTGCTTAAGTAAAACACGCAACAGTTTGGACTCTCTAACCAGGTCATACAGGGCAAGGAGAGAGTGTCGTTCAGTGAAGGGAAAGATTTTATTTCCTCAACAGTTCAGTGTCTGTGTAATGTGTTTGTGGAAATAGTCTTATTTGCATTTTTCACTGTACCACTGAAGCCTCAACTTATACACTATTTCCATATTTTTTTTAAAAAGTCTTGGTTTCTTCTATGCTAAATCCTGCAACATTGTGTTTGGACATTGCAAGCACCTTCAAGCCTACCCATGGATACCAATGTTTTGGCTTCGTCTAACTTGAAATTGTCAAATGTTTTTTAATCCAAGCTCGAGGATCATCAAGGCAAGCATAAGGAACAGCTATTCTCGTCACTGGGAAGGTACCTCCTCTCTCTCACACCCCAGTGCAATGACACTCAGCCTGAGGACATGGGGTAAAGAAACTGCAGACTGATTTTTCAGAAACTTTGAGCCTAAATCTTCCATACCCTCCATTGTCTGTGTCAGGAATGTTATCACTGTCACAAGAAAGCTACGTAACACAAGCATATAAATAAAGGTGGTGGAGGCAAGCAACACAGAAAACTGTAAACACTGAGACACTTAGATGTGTGAGAGTGAAAATAATTGGTAGAAAATGAAAAGTCCATGGATACGGCTGTGCTGCCTATTCCCCTGCAACCTGCTGGTAGCTTGCCAGGTAGTTCATGCCATGAGGGGTTTTTGCTTTTTTAAAAAAAACTGGATATGATTACTAAACTGCTTTGCCAGCCTCTTTTTATTTATCAGAAACTAATGGAGGCACAGCACATACCGAGGCCACATGCTCCCAGCCATAGACGTCTTAGACACTGGAATGTTATCCTATCCTCCCTGTCTGAAGAATCAGGGATGTCAAACATCCTATGGGTTGTAAGAGCATATATCTATATAGGTTTTTGTGCATGACATTGCAATGGATTTTCTTTTGTGACTCACTGCAATCATCCCATGTATTCTCTCACTCATAGATGGCTGTCCTAACATTCTCCCCTCATATGGTTTCCCACTGTTATAGAAGCAAGCCAGTGTGTTTCTGCTTTTTCAGACTATCTGCCTTAGCCCCATAAATCTTTACTGGCCTGTTCAACCAGCAGGTTCTAAAGATGCAGCAGTCACCTGCAAGAACTCGCTTTTGTTCTCCAGGAAGTACCCAATCTCTTTTAACACAGCTATTTGTCATGTTTCATATTTGTAACTCAAGAGGCCAAACTCTTACTGTTCTGAGGCCACACAGTAGCAGGTCACTTATTTCTGCAGGGTTCTCTCTTCAGAGGAAGGCTTTTTTTTTTTTTTTTTTTTTTTGCACAGCAGGATCTGTGTTGAGTATCAGTGAATCCTCTCCGCTGGTCACCACTCTCCCTTCAAAAACATTGTGGGTAGGAAAGAGGCACATTTTGACACTCGTGTCACAACAAAAGAAAGTGAGCAGGAAGGGTGGCACTCTGTACAGGTTGGCCTTGTGAGGATCTTCTGGTCATTGGTGGTCTGTTCTTCAAGGGGATCGTGGGACACCAGTCCTTTTGCTGCCTCGCTGCCATGAGGCAAGCAGCTTTCTTTCACGGTGCACTCCCAGCATGACAGGTTAGGCTGTCTCGTAGGAGGACTAAAAGCATTAGGGCCGATGGCCCATGCACCAAAGTCTCTTAAGCCAAGACACCCCCCCCCCCCCCCCCGTTTCCACCAAACACCACACTTCCATTTTAACTTGATTATCATCTGACATATTTTATAAAGCAACCAAATATTTACTAAAAAAAAGAATAACATGCAGGGAGTCTTCATTGAATGTTTGTGAGGGATCCCCTACTATACCTAAGTCTAAGCCTACCCCGTGGCGAAGACAAAAGAGAATTTATTATCCCAATTCACAGACAAGAGTATGAAACCGATCCCAGTTAAGTCACTGCAAGACAGAAAGCAGACTTTGGACTCAAGTGCACACGAGCTTGCTTCTAGAGCCCAGGAACCTCAGGATGTTTGCTTGTTTTTGAGGCACAATGGGTCTTGCTATAAAATCCAGAAAAGCTTTGAATCATGACAACTCTGTTGGCTCAGCCTCCACTTTAGCCATGCACAACACCCAGGCCTCTGGGTTTTAAATAATTCTAGGCCATTGATTTCTCCTTTGCTAACCCTTTACCAAAACGTTTCTCACTCTCAAGACCAGACCAGATGGCTTACATCTGTAACCCCAGCGCCAAAGAAACTGAGGCAGAGGATTGCCACGAGTTCAAGGCCACATAATCAGGTACTGCCTCCACTGGGCTTTATTTTTTCAATGAAAAATTGATGAGACTTCAACACTATTCCTCTGATATGACTACGATGACTTCCACCGCTGGTAATAAAACTAAGCAAAAGAATGAAGACTCCTCCATGGGTGCTGATCTTACCAGCCCCGGATGCTGGTCTCTGACTTTCCTTAGTCATGCCTTAAGGAACACGGGAATGTTTTAAACTCACGTTGTCATCACACATGGGTAGTCAAGACAGTGGTCTCAAGCCAGACTTGCACAGAACAACAACAGTAAGGAGAAGATTGGAGGCTGCGTGTTCTATTGCTAACAAAACAGCAGGTGACAACCCACTGAAATGCTGATACCATAACCTTTATGGTATCAACTTATCGGTAGCTTTTGGTCATGTCACAGCTGGAAGATTTGACTTGGAAAAAATTAAGGCACTAGAACGGGGTGGTTTGTTTGTTTGTTTGTTTGTTTGTTTTGTTAATGGAGACAGAACATAAACTCACTATTAGTCCACGTTCTCCAGGGCAATCTAATGAACATGGTGAGAGTATCAGTGCAAAGGCCTGTAAATTTGCAGTGCTTACATCTAAGGGATGAGTGTCCTAGCTTAAATAACCGCACCAAGGTCACCTTTACTTGGCATTCTTGTTCTATAGGTGCCCTCAACGGACTGCATGAGCTCAGCAGGCTCACTGCCATGAGTGCCTATGGTCTTTTTATTCAGGCAACTGTCTCAAATGCTAGTCTTTTCCAGGTATAGCCTCACTATAATGTTTCACTAGCTATGTGGGACTTCCTTCAGCTCAGACACATGTGCACATATAAAATTGTTCACCCACACACTTGCACTGGCCTGAGTTAGGAGAGTGTGGTGATCCAGCACGCTATGATCCCTCCCTGTGGAGATATCCCTCTGCACCATGCACACCAGAGCTCTGAGATGCGGCATTCATGCAGGGGAATGTAAGTATAAACTTGCGAGTTACCTGATCACAGTGCTCACTGCACTACACATAACATCAAATCTTACAGAAATGATGGCAGTTCAGTCTGTGTGGGAATATAAAAAGATTAGCATAGGCATGGGACTATCTGAGGAAGCCAGGAGCCACTGAGATCTGAATAATAAGAACATTTCAGGTACCCTGTGGCCTTTGGGTTCGCATTGCCTCCTGAGGGATGGTTGTTCATTTTCTGCTGTGTTTGGGGCCAAGTTCCATACAGGGGAAAACCTGGGACTCTACCAGAGTCGGCATTTTAAGGGAGAGACTCTGCTTGATGTGGGGAAAGGAGCGGAAGTCATTGAGTTGATGATCACACACCGTGTTCAGAGACAGGAAGAACTGATCTGACCTAATTACTGCTCCTTGGGAAGGCAGGGTTGCAGAATAACCCTGGGTATCAGGCAGAGGGCTGAGATGCGGTGAGCAACTGATGGCTCTGACAGTGCGCTTTGTGAAAGCTTTCTGGACACACTGAATGGCAGTGACATCAGGAGAAGAGTCCTTCAGTCACAAGGAACACCCTAATTTGGAGTGATTATAGGGGACCACAAGGGGCTGAGCGATGCTGAATATTTTGAGCAGGACGAAATGAGATGTCAGATGGGATTTGTAACCAAGGCAGAAATCTACCTAGGTACCTGAAATAATAAGTGCCCAATTTATTATAGAAGTGCAGATAGGATCAGAAATGTTCCCAGATCACATGCAGATCTGAAAGCAGTATAGACAGCCCAGCAAGAAGACTGCATCAGGTGTGGACACTGAACTTGGCCAAACTCTGGTAAAATCTAATGAACTGAGACAAGAGCTCTTGAATATAGACCAAAAGCTCTGGTGACCTTATTCCCAGCCCTCAAGAAGACCTGACTTCTCTTGTGATTATAACTATTTAAATTTAATTGTTTGGTTATCATTACATAAATATTCATGCAAAGGGGAAAGCAGCAAATCATTTGTAGGATTTTTTGTTGTTAATAATAATAATAATAATAATAATAATAATAATAATAATAGATATACATATTGCATAATACATTGGGACTACAGCCTTGGGACTTTTACTAAACTTTGAGAAAAATAAAATCTCTTTTATTTTCTCCATGCTTTCTGAAAATATGCTAGTCATATTAGCATATCTCATAATTATTTCTAATTATATTATTTCAAAGAGGGATTTACAACTGTTAACGGTTTTGCTTTTTCTCGAGATTTTGGGCAGGATTGGTGATGTACACTTCTAATCCCACCACTGGAGACTTAAAGGCGGGTGGATCTCTGTGGGTTTGAGCTTGGCCTGGTCTACACAGTGAGATCCCATCTCAAAACAAAAACAAAAACAAAGGTTTTTCTACTCATTCCTTAGTGTGTCTGTGGTTTGGGCTGTGTTGTATGTGTGGTGTTGTGTGTGGGTACAAGGAGATCTAAGGTCAGTGTCTTTCCCCCTTCACTTTCTAGCTTTGTATTTTGAGACAGGGTCTCTCCCTGAACCTGTACCTCACGATGTTGGTGTGTCTGACTGGAAAGTGAGTATCAGGGATCTCCCTGTTTCTGCCCCTCCCTCAAGTGTGGGCTTTTTATGGGGGTTCGGGGGATCCAGAGTCATGTCCTTGTATATGCACCGCACATACTGTATTGACTGAGCCATCTCCCTAGTGTCTCTAATTGTTCTGAGAAGAACCTTTAATTGTGTTTTGAGTCAAGAGAGATAACTTAAGATTTTTAAATTTGTTGCACATATAAAATTGATGGCACAGATGAAAGGGGAAAGGTAACTTTTAAAACTGTAGCACAGACACAAAAATTAACTAGAGATGGACTGGAAGACTTAAATACAGTCCTGAAATTATGAGGCTTCTAGAAGGAAACAGGAGAGAGAAATTGCATGGAGTGGAGTGGATTTCACGATGAGTTCTGGCATGTGACACCAAAATAGGCACCAGAAGCAAAGTGTAGGTCATATTGAAGGAATTTGGCTCTGCTTGGAGTATAGTCAAGATAGTGAAAGGCAGCCTGCAGGAGGAAGAAAATATTCTCAGACCAAGAGCAGGAAGGTTAGTGTCCAAAACACTCAGGGAACTCCTACAACTCAAACAAACAAACAAACAAAACCAAAATGATGATAACTATAATAGTACTAACTTCACTTAAAAATGGGTAAAGATTTGAATACATGTTCCACTGGAAAAGACACAGAAATAGCTACAATATATGTGAAAGATGCCTGTCTTTTGCAGTGACCAGTAAAAAACAAAAACAAAAACAAAGCAGAAGAAAACCACAGTAAGATATCATCTCATCTCATCTATACATGGCTATCATTTAAAATTCAAATATCTGTAGGAGATATCATGGAGGATTGGGCCCTGTGCACTATTGATAAGAAAGTGAAGTAGAGCCGACTCGTGGAAAGTGGGGTGGAGGGTCAACGGAAGGTTAGAGGTTAGACCCTACTGTGCATCCAGCAAACCATTTCCATTTGCTCAAAGCAGCTGAAATGACAATGTCAGAGAGACTTCTGCAGTATAGTTTTATTATTCATTTACACTTATGGGTGGATGCTGAAGAAGTTTGCTACAACTGTATGATTCAACTCATATCAGTATGATATACAATGTGTATTATGTATATGTGTCATACATAATATGGTCAGATCCCCAAAATCATAAAGTAGAATATGGGCTTGCCAGAGGCTGATGGGAAAAAGAAATTAGGATTTGTTCATGTATTTAAATGCTTGGTCTCAAGTTGATGGAACCGATTGAGAAAAATGAGGAGGTATGCCCTTGTTGGAGGAGGTGTGTCATCACAGGTAGGAGTTGAGGTTTCAAAACCTGATCCCAGTCTATATTTTTCGGCCTGCTGCTTGTGGATAGAATACAAATTCTTTTTTAAAAATGTATTTTATTAATTCATTCATATTACATCTCAATTGTTATCCCATCCCTTGTATCCTCCCATTCCTCCCTCCCTCCCATTTTCTCCTTACTGCCCTCCCCTATGACTGTGACTGACTGAGGGGGACCTCCTCCACCTGTATATGCTCATAGGGTATCAAGTCTCTTTTTGGTAGCCTGCTATCCTTCCTCTGAGTGCCACCAGGCCTCCCCATCCAGGGGACGTGGTCACTAACACTAACCCTGCTCAAACTATGGCACTAGCCAAGGATAATACATGCAGTAAACTTCGAACCCCTACCCAGATCTAGCCAATGGACAGGACGTTCTTCATAGTTGAGAATACAAATTCTTAGCTACTACTCCAGCCCCATGCCTTCCTGCCTGCTATCATGCTTGCCACTGTGATGATCATTGACTAACCCTCTGGAACTAAATGCTTCCTTGTCTTGGTCATAATTTCTCTGCACAGCAATAGAACAGTAACTAAAACTGGGCATGTCACTAATCTTTCCATCACTGTGACAAAGGGAACAAGTAAAACAACTCATAAAGAAGAAAGGTTTATTGTAAGTCAGAGTCTTGAAGGTTTTAGTCATGATTGATTATTTATCTCATTGATTTGGGGGCTGTACAGAGGCACCTTGCACATTACAGTGAGAACACATGTTAGAGGAATGAGGCAGTCTTGTCTTGTGGCAGAAAGTGAAATTAACAGAGGAGGAGATCTGCTTCCTACAGCTCTTCAAGAGCACACTTCCAATAATCTGGTGTCTGCCTTTCCACCTACAAGGCTGAGCCTTAGCTAATAGGCATTTCAGGAATGTTCTAACCAAACTGCAGCAATGGAGATGTCCAGTTGTAAATGTCTGGAGGATAACATCCTGCTTCTAATGAACATTGCTATTTTTTTTTAAAACTACATTGGAGAATAAATCTTTGGTAATATCTTCTTCCTATAGTTTAGAGAATTGTACTGCAGTGTGTTGTACTTTAGGTTGACGTCTGATTCTCTTCCTTAAGCGGTACTTAGAATGTCGGGAACAGTCGTCAGCCACTGGAAACAGCAGTAACAAAACCAATAGTTAGAATTTTATCATCTTAATGTCCATGTCATCACATTTGTTGAGTTATGTTTGCTGCCAATACTATACAAATACACAAACATGCAATGCTCTCATGACACCAGGCTGAACCCTGTGAAACTAAATACTCTGGATGGCTAGAGTCTAGAACCATCCATAAGCAGAGGCCATTATCAACTGCATCCTTCACACTGCAAACAGTCATGTGATCTAACTGACTGGGAGGCGGGTTAGTTAGCACAAGGAATCTGTCAAAGGTGTGGAGTCTCTAAAACCCTGCTTACACCATGACTCAGGCCAGTGCTCATGGTAAATCTACACCACAGTGGGTAAGAGCACTTGATGAACTCACCTTATTGGTCTTGCGGTTATTTATGACTTACATTTTACCCTTGTGCCTATGTGAATCTATGATGACAGAAGAGCTTAACTGAGGAAAAGCAAAAACTACATGTCATAACTGGCACCAGTTGTATTCGTGGTAAGATCAATTTTTCCAGTTATTCTTCACTAATTTAAGGAAGAATGGTATAGCATCCTATACTGTAGACCAATGGTTAGCAACCTGTTGGTCTTAACCCCTTTGGGGGGGTCATATAACAGATTTCCTGCATATTTATATTATATTTATCTTATGATATATAGAAAAATTACAGTTATGATGTAGCAACAAAAATAATTTTACGGTTGGGGGTCACCACAACACAAGGTACTGTATTAAAGGGTCACAGTGTTAGGAAGGTTGACAACCATGGCTGTAAACCAATAGTCAACACTTCATCTTCATATCAGAATTTTCAAAAGAGAACTTGTCTGCTATTTAGAGACTATTCGTCAACGAAAGGCCAGGCAGTGGATTGTCACTTAAAACACCATGTTTTACACCGAAACCTCACCTTAAATATATGGAAACACAGTTCAAAAGTGATAATGTTCACAATCAAATGTTTTTAGAAAAACCATCGGTTTGTTGAAAGATGAGATAAATTGAGAAGTAGAAATAAAATTAGAAAAAAGAAAAAAAAATGCAATGCATCCAAGAACACTGGGAAACTCAATGAATGCAATCATTTAATTGCCCCCACTGGAACTCCCATTAATAGACAATTACTTGTGTTGTTTTTGACATATGTCTAAAGGGTGTTTAAGGATACTGAGGAGGACCCAGGAGATGGTTTAGTGGATAACTGCTTGGCAGTGCAAACATGAGGAGCTGAGCTCAGATTCTCAACATCATGCAAAAAAATCTGTTTGGTAGCGTCAGCCCAGCACTGGGAGGATGAGACAGGAGGATCCCGGGAAGTGTGAGTGCAGCCAGTCACAGCCTATACCAACAATGAGATACCCTGTTCCAAACGATAAACTGAGGAGTCATGGAGGAAGACACGGGACCTGGACAGTTGATCTTCATAGGCACATGTGTACACTCCTATGTAGTGTGATTACCTCCCGCCCCCCTTACACCACAAATGAAACCACATGAGTGTGAAGGAAAGCTGAACCTCCTCTGGTATTTTAGGTCTGAAATTCCTCTCTTTGGAGCCTGAGGTACTGAGATTGGAGGTCCTGAGTTTGAAGTCAGTCTGGACTACAGCAAACAAACCAACAACAACGAAATTTTATCTTAGGAAACACACGCAACGAGGAAAGGAAGGACGAGGAGGCGAGTGGAAGAGAAAGAAGGAAATGAAAATAGAAAGAGAAAAACCACGTCCCAGCTTATGACCACACACTTCGCTTGTTTAACATAATCTAACATTGAGAATTTCGGTGAGTTTTGAAAGCTGGCGTTAGCCCTTTGCTTAAACATACCTACGACTTTGTTATTTCTCTTTCGTTCGCATCTTTTATTCTGTTTATTCTCGGCAGCTACCCCACCATATGGCTTATATTTTACACCATGATTTGAAAGTTTGTTTTAGTTTCTACATACCTCATCTGGTTAGAAGGTGAAGTCTGTCTCTGTCCCCATTTTCTCAGGACTGAGTTCACTCCCACCAACGTCAGCCAGAAACTAGGTCGGCAAAACTCACCTACTGCGCGGGAGGGAGTTTGTAGCAGACGCTCTAAACTAAGTAATGCGAACAGGCTGCGCTTTAGCAGGGGTCCACTTCAGTCTGGGGTAATTGTTTTAAACGCTGTAAATATTCATTTGATACCTTCGCTACAGAATAAACAATTTCTTACCACTCTCAAACACTTCTGAGGTTTCCAGAATACCAGAAGGATTTATTTACTTCCTGTAAAACAACAGGGGTCCCTAATCCTGTCAACAGATTAGAAGGCTGTTTAGGGGGACGTTGTTTGTGGAATGCCGCCATCTATCGGAAAGAAGTAGGTACCGCAGGCCAAACCACAAGGCGCCCCACGGCCTCACGGCGTGGTTAGTTCAGCAAATGGAGCAGTTCTTAGTCAATAAACAGGAATAAAAATTATACCCCTGGCCAGAAAATGCACACTGGAAACTCCAAGCTGGCACTTAACGCTGCCACAGCTATTTCTTGGGGGAAGAAGTGAGTCCTATGGCCACTATGTCTACAGTACAGTTTGTAGATTTGATCCCAGTCTTAGCAACTCCCGGACCCTCATCTTCACTCCCATTTTTTTTTTCATCCAGAACTTTGCCATTCTGGCAGAACAATGTGGTGTCCCCTTTCACGTCCTCACAAGCACCTAGGTTTTCTTGACTAATCAGAGCGGAGTTTTCAAATCATCTGCCCTGCCGAACAAGCAATGGAAACTGAACTTGCACTCTGGTCCTGCATTTTCTGTACTTAATTGACATCTATGAAATGGGGCAATGCACTGCCCTTGAAAACACGTCAGAAAAATTCCAATGTAGCAGTTTTTCCTACTGCTCAGGCGCTTAAAGTCCTTACATGGACACCACAAAATACGTTGTACTGTTTCGAAGAACCTCAGATATTACCGAGTGCGCTAGGCAGCACAGTTTCAAAGATTTCATGATCATCCCAACTCTAGGAAACAAACACTGACAACATTGCCCCTATTTGAAAAAAAAACCCAGCTAAACTGGAGGTTAGAGGGATCCAGCCTCTTGTTTTCTTTTGCTGAGACAAAAACCACAAGCAAAAGCAATATACGGAGGGAAAGCAGGGCAGGGCAGGGACTTGAGGCAGAGACCTGGGGCCAGGACCGAAGCAGAGTGCAGTGGAAGGGCGCTGCAGAGTGACTGGCTCTCCAGGGCTCATTCCATGTGCTTGTGTATATAGCACAGGACCACCTGTCCAGGTGAGCCTGGCTCCTCCGTGTCTCACAGACTTGCCTTCAGGCCAGTGTGAGAAAGGCACGTTCTGAGGTTCCCCCTTCCCACAGGACTCAAGTTTGTGTCAGCTTGAGTCACTTTACCTAAGTTCATACCAACTAGCAATAGATACCGAATTTCAACACAATTGTCTACTCCTCCCCCTCCTCCGCCCTACAACTATCTACAGCTATCTGCTCACTTTGCCCTCCTATGGCCAAGTAAAGAATTTTTAATTTTATTTTTTGATTTTGATTTTCATTTTTATAACTTTGTAGCCTTGGGAAAATGCTTTCATTTTAATATTTTTTTTAATTTCAATTTTCATAATTGACAATTAAGATTAGGATATATATTTTGGGCTTCCAGATTGCCATTTAGGTAATATTCTGAAGCCTCTTTAATTCAGCATCCTTATCAAAAACGGAAGAAGTAAAGTTTTTGTTGGAGGAAAATAAAAGAGTGGCTGATTGATGGATGATGCTATCTGTATAATAACTATTGCCTTGCTTCTGAAGGACCTTCAACAGACTGAACTGCAGACTGAGCCAGGCCCTCTACCATGCTGAGTGAGGAAACAGAGAACTAACATCAAACCTCGAGTTCCTTCAAAAAACTAAATAGACAGGGCCCCAAGCAGGAGTCCCTAAACCAGAGTTTCTTCACCTGTGAGTCACAACCCTTTTAGCAAACCTCTATCTCCAAAAATATTTATATGATGATTCATAACAGTAGCAAAATTACAGCTGTGACGTACCAACGACAATAATTTTATGATCGGAGGTCAGCACAACACGAGGAATGGTATTAAAGGGTCACAACATTAGGAAGGTTGAGAACCACTGCTCTAGGCTGACAGAGTGCATAGCGTTCTTAGGGGCATGAGACAGGCAGACACAAAGGACACCGGTCTTCGGATGGTATTACAAGCTTACTGAAGGGATTCAAACCACTCGCTTTCTTTCCCGATGCCTTGGGAGTGAGCCTCGAACATTACCGTCTCACCATGGCTTGCACATCTTTGGAAAGACATAATGTGTGAATTTTCTCCAGTTGTGCTTGGCAAGTCTTTGTAGAGGGAGTGAATTACACCACGATAATCTTTTTCGTTAGACAGCATTCCGTGTGGAGATTGAATTAGACAGCATTCCCTTTCCTGGGCTCATCTTTTAGATGAGTAGGAGTGCTGCAGAGAGAATTGCTCCAAACCTAATGAAAAGAGAAGGCCAGGTCACTGTCTTACTCTGTTTGGATGGCTGTCATAACTTATGCCAAACCAGGCAGCTTATCAAAAGCAAACAAAAACAAAATGGCAACAGAATTGACTTACCACAGTTACAGAAGGTGGAAGACCAGGCACTGCATGATTGGGTTCTAGCCTCCACATGGGAGCCTGTTCAGCTCTCCTGTGATCTCACGCTGTAGGTAAGATTTGGGGGGAGGAGAGAGTCAGCCCTTCGGGACTTATAAACACATTGATCTCATTCTTCAGGGTAAAGAACTGCTAATCTAGTCACCTGCTAAAATCCACACCTCCTACCAGGATCCTATTGGAGATTATCAGCCTTCATCATATGAATTCGTAAGGAAAATAAAGGCATGAAAACGCAGATGAAGATTATTTTTGTCTATTTCTTGAGCTCAGTGAAGAGTTAATACCCCATGACAACCACGATGACTAAAGAGGGGAGAAGCAGGTTATATCAGCCGCCACAGTGTAGATGGCACATGTAAGAGGTGCACATCTGAACAACAGGTACAAAGGAAATAACTGAGAGCATTAAGGAGACCTTTAAGGACATTTTACAGGTGAGTGCTCAGGGTACAGAGACTTAAAAGACTGTATCAGCTATTAAAAACAAGGAATTCCTGAAATTTGTGGACAAATGGATTGAACTAGAAATGATCATAAAGAGTGAGTAACCCAGAAGCAGAAAGATTCAAATGGTATACACTCACTTATATCTGGACACTAGCCCAAGGGGCATGTTCCATGAAAGTTTTCACTTACCAGGAAAGTGGGACAGAGGGGAGGACATCCTATTGGGACTCTAGATTAGAGAAGCATGGGAGAATGGGGAAATAGAAGGATCCAGAGGGTCCTAGAAACCTACAAGAACATTATGTTGGGCGGATCTGGGCCCAGGGGTACTATTCAAACTATGGCACCAGCCAAGGATAGTACCTGCAATAAACTTCGAACCCCTACCCAGATCTAGCCAATGGACAGGACATTCTCCACAGTTGAGTGGAGAGTGGGGACTGACTTTCACACATACTCTGGTGCCCCATATTTGACCACGTCCCCTGGATGGGGAGGCCTGGTGGCACTCAGAGGAAGGACAGCAGGCTACCAAGAAGAGACTTGATACCCTATGAACATATACAGGGGGAGGAAGTCCCCCTCAGTCACAGTCATAGGGGAGGGGAGTAAGGGGAAAATGGAAGGGAGGGAGGAATGGGAGGATATAAGGGATGGGATAACAATTTGGGTTGTAATAAGAATAAATTAATAAAATATATTTTAAAAAATACTGTATCCATGCATCTACTAGGTGCTCAGGAGAAAAGATTGTGGAGTAGTCAGAGGACCAGATAAATGCTCTTTTAGGACCACAGTGAAGCAGGGGTTAGCACTCATAGTAAAAAAAAAAATCATAGTAAAGGAAGATCTACTTCTCTTCCTCCTCCTCTTCCTCTTTTTCTTTTTCTTCCTTCTCCTCCTCTTTCTCTTCTTTGTCCTTTTCTCCTCTGCCTCTTCTTCCTCCTCCTCTTCCCCATCCTCTTTTTCTCCCCCAACCCCAGTCTCTTCTTTATGAACCAAGTGACTAAAGCCCCTGAGGGAAGAGTAGAAAAGAAAATAGCTAGAATGTAGAGAACAGAAGGTAACTTTTAGGGCAGTAGCAAGGCAGGAGATGCACAGGGCAGTCTTAGACTCAGGATCTCATGCTGATTCCAACAGAGTTCTACCTGGAGCGCGCATCCACAAAGCCCACCAAGAACTTGAAGGACCTGAGGCTTACCCTGTCTCTCAAGGCAAGCAGTTTGCCTCCCATTGGTTCTGAAATGCTAGAAGAACACGAAGAGGTCCTATGCCACAGAACAAAGGCACCTGGGTACCAGCACCAATGGTCATCACAGCAGCATCATTTTGTTCCACCAGTCCCTTGAGCCATGACCTGACTGGTGATGGGAGGACTGACTATAGTAGACTGCATTCCAGGACAGTCTCCCTGATCTCAAATACTCCAATATTTTCTGATGCGTTTAAAGAAAGCCTACCTGACTTTTGCTATGGAAGGAAAATGTGCCTTCACCATGCTGGACCACAAGCAAGTGCGCTAAATAGAGTATCTTAGCTTTCCTAGCCCCCTTCTGGAGGTAGACAAGTGTTGTCTTGTATTTGGGATGCGAGCTTTTGGGCACATAGCTTCCCATAGCAAGTGGAGTGGCAGAGACACTGAATGTATTTTCCCCTGAAATATATTTTCAATACTATTTACATAATTAACACCCTTGTAAGATAAACACACTTTCTACAACCTCTACTCTATGTCTATTATTCAATAAAAACTGGAGATATTAACATATCAAGAAAATAAAAACCATTCTCAAAACATTAATGAAGCTATTAAGGCACAAAGAGACATTAATTCTCCCAGACAGAAGCTTTAAGACAATTATGAGGAAATAGTTAAGAAGCTATAGAAAACTGAGCATGGTGCCTCACACCTGTAATCCCAATGCTCAGAACACTGAACAGGGGAACTCAAGTGACTCTGAAGGCAACTTGGGCTACACAGGGAACTTGAGGCCAGCTCAGACTACATAGTAAGCCTCAAAACAAACAAAAATAAGCAGTTATATAGTGGAAAAGCTGGGCATGGCTGTGACAACAGCATGGGACAGAGCAACAGCCAGGATGAGTAAAGTGTAAATGTTATAAATTAAAGGAGCAAACCCAGAACACTAAGGCAATTTGCAATGTGTTCAATAGCAACAACTCAAACTGAAATAAGAAGAGATAAAACAAAGCAGGGAACGGATGGAGCATTTGAGGCTGCAGCACAGCACCCAGAGGCATGGCACACAGAATAATGGCCTCCACCAGAGAACGAGGACTGAAAACATTTCCAAACAGATATTGTCTGCAAAACAATTAAAAACATCTAATTTTATATACACGCAACCTGAAAGGCCTCAAGGAGAATAAGGCAGAACAGATCCAGGTCACTGCTAAGCATGTGTGCCGAGATGCACAAACTATGAAAATCAAAGAAAACTCCTCAGGCAGGCAGAGGAGAGGAAACAGTCCATACAGGGTGACCGTGAAGAGCATGAAAGTAGAGAGTTCCTCCGAAATAATGTAAGTCTGGAAGTTAATAGACTGATAATTTAAGACAAAGATTAAGGAGAAAATAGTCTATCAAGGAAATTTCATATGCAGTGAAAATATCTCCAAAAACGTGAATGGATTTTCAAATATGTGGTATATATAAGCAATACAGTATAGTCAGCCATTTAAAAAAAAAAGAACAAATTAAAATTACTTGCAAAAGATGAGCAGAACTGCAGATCACTATATTAAGTGAAAATCTCTTTTTTTTAAATAACTAGAACTTAGAATTTTACATATATGGACATGAAGAGAAAAAAAAGACTGTTTGGAAGTGTATTAGTCAGGGAGGGGTGTTGGTTGGTTTCTGTCAACTTAAAAAAAAGTTTAGGAATATCCAGGAAAAGGGGATCTTAATTAGGAAAATGCATTCATAAGACTGGCTGGTAGGCAAACCTGTAAGGTAATAAGTGATATGGGAGGCCCCATCCCACTGCAGGCCATGACATCCCTGGGTAGGTGATCTTAAACTATGTAACTGTCTTCTGAGATGTTCCACCCAGCAGCAGATGGGAACAGATGCTGAGACCCACAGCCAAACTTTAGTGGAGCTCGAGGAATCTTGTGGAAGAGTCGGGGGAAGGATAGAGGACCCAAAGGGGGCAAGAACTCCACAAGAAGACCAACAGAGTTAACTAACCTAGGTCCATGGGTGCTTGTGGAGACTGAAGCACCGAGCAAAGAGCAGGCATGGACTGGCCCCAGACCGCTGCCCCCCTCACAACACATATGTAACTGATGGGCAGCTTGGTCTTCATGAGGGTCCCCTAGCGAGTGGAGTGGGAGATGTCTCTGTCATGGACTCAGTTGCCTGCTTTTAGAACACTTGCCCCTATCTGGGCTGCCTTGTCTGGCCTCAGTGGAAGAGGATGTGCTTAGTCCTGATGCAACTTGATGTGTGGGTGTGGGTGGTAAGGGAGGTGCTCCCCTTTTCTGAGGTGGAGGGGAAGGGAGAAGGCGAAGAGGGTCGGGCCTGGGAAAGGAGGGAGGGAATGTGTTTAGGTTGTAAAGTGAATAGAGGAAAAAAAGAAAGTAGCCTGTGCAAGCCTTATGGAAGAAGTCAATAAACAACATTCTTCCGTGGTCTCTGATCAGTTTCTGACTTGAGCTCCTGTCTTGGCTTCCCTCAGCGGACTGTGATTTTGAGATACATAAGCTGAAATAATTCCTTTCTTTCCCCAAGTTGCTTTTGGTTATGGTGTTTTTATCACAGCAGTAGAAATTTAGCTAAGATAAAGGGGAAGAGTGTAACATGGTCAAAATATGCAATGCCATTTTGAAATCATCACTTACGTAAATAATGTATGCAAATTAATTTTAATAAAAAAGATAGAGCTAAGCAGAGGTGCTTGTTTGTTTGTTGGTTGGTTTGTTTTTAGTGAAATGAAAATTGAGACAATTTGGGTAAGCAGACGAGAATATCAAGAAATACCAAAATCAAGTTCTTCAGGAAGACGGAGAATCATGACTGTGAGGGACTGGAACCTCGCAGAGAAATGATGAACTTTAAAAAGATCTTAAAAATTAAAGTTTCAACCAGTTCAAAATCTTTTTTAAATTCAGATTCACACTTTCAATCCAGGTAAGCAAGCAGCCCATGAGTACCATGATGTGTCATACCCAGCTAGCTGGAACCAGCTATCAAATGTAAGTAAGAATGGAAAATGTAAGTAAGAATGGAAACGATAAGCTTACCTGAGAGACGAAAACAGTGGAAAAGTGGGGTTGTTAAGATCAGTGTGGCTCACACGGTTTCCATGTGTGCATACAGTGTCTGGAAGACAGCATCCGCAGGAACCAGTCATTCAACAGTCACTCTCTCTTCCAATTTTTCATCCTGAGAAATATTTCTAAACCTGGGAGAACAGCAGTGGCCTCTGGAATGTTCTGTTCTTTATGACTGTCAAGGACAGCCTTGCTACTGCATGGCATTTGTCTCACTGTGAAGTGATGTCTTTAAATCATAAATCCATGAATGATACTCTGGTTTCCAAAGGCTTTATTTGGACAACCTGTTATTTTCTGCAGGTTGCCTTTCTGATAATACACAGGTGCCCTGTGGACTGCTTTGGTCTTTTTGTCCAGGCAAACCTGGCCACCTGCTGCAGCCTTTCTCCCAACCATAAGCTGCCTCTTTGCCTAAGCCTCTGTTAAAACCCCCCACAAACCACTAGCCCAAGGGGCATGTCCCATGAAAGTCTTCACTAACCAGGAAACTGGGACAGAGGGAAGGACATCCTATTGGGACTCTAGATGAGAGAAGCATGGGAGAATGGGGAAATAGAAGGATCCAGAGGATCCTAGAAACCTACAAGAAGAACATTATGATAGGCAGATTTGGGCCAAAGGGTCCCACTCAAACTATGGCACCAGCCAAGGACAATATAGGCAGTAAACTTCAAACCTCTACCCAGATCTAGCCAATGGACAGGACATTCTCCACAGTTGATTGGAGAGTGGGGACTGACTTTCACACATACTCTGGTGCCTCATATTTGACCATGTCCCCAGAATGGGGAGGCCTGGTGGCACTCAGAGGAAGGATAGCAGACTACCAAGAAGAGACTTGATACCCTATGAGCATATACTGGGGAAGAAGGTCCCCCTAAGTCACAGTCATAGGGGAGGAGATTAAGGGGAAAATGAGAGGGAGGGAGGAATGGGAAGATACAAGGGAGGGGATAACCACTGAGATGTAATATAAATAAATTAAAAAAAATAAAAAATAAAAAACGAAATAAAATCCCCCACAAACTACTAAGTACTTTAATCATGTAGTACACACATCTGTGCCCCTAAAAACATGTTTCTCAGAGTTTGATAATGATTAAATTAACTGATGAGGATGCAGGTCATTCCTGAGGGCTATGAAGTCACAGGTGTTTGGTTTTCTTATCTCATTACTTGAAATTAGTGTGACAAAAGAATTTTTAAATCTCTTTGGAGTTATTTCTAAGCAGAATAACTGTGATTTTTGGAAAAGGTACTTATTAATTTTAACACTCAGTGCTAAAGCTTTTGGAAGCCTTTTTTTGGAATGGATTTGAGATGTGGCATGGTGGGCTAGGGATGTAGCTCAGCTGAGCAGTGTCCTGGCTTCAATCCTAACCAATGCAACAACAAGAAAACGGGCTTCGAGAAGTAACAGAGTCCATTGGTAAAACCATTCCTCCCACTGGTGTCTCTGGTCACTCACTTACTGGATTAGCAGCCATGCCTGTGCATTTTCACTGCAAAGCTTAAACACTAGAAAGTCATCACAAAGGAATAAGCTGGGCAAAGGTTTGTCTTGCTGGAGAATATAGTCTGTCAAGGAACAGGGACAATAAGTAAGAAGTAAAATAGGTGCCCAGTGAAAACCTATGACAACGTGACCATTTCTGTATCACTGCAAGGAGCCTGTTGAGTGGAAAACCCCTGTATGAGAGCAGACAGTAGTCATTTGAATTTGTCACACTACTGAATTCGTCTGAGTGACTTACAAAGTTCTGCATACCTATTGGTTTGCCTCTGGAAGTAAAAATGCTCATGTGAGTTTGCAGAATCTTCAATGTGCCAGGTAACAGCACGAGATACTTTTCTATTTTAATACAGAGTGGTAATGATCAAACTCCTGCCCATGCAGATGGCGTCCAGGGTTGTGATGGCCGGCACTGCAGGAGTGCATCCACCTAGATCACTTCATCTCATAAGTAGCAGCTTCTCTTCATTTCAATCAGAAGAAACACTTGTCATCTCTGCAAGGCTGATCACCAGCATTCTGCCTGGAAACCACGGTGAAGGAAGAAACTGACTCCTAAAAACTGTCTTCTAGATTCCGTGTTAGCATAGTCTCACACATGCACGCACGCGCGCGCGCGCGCGCGCGCGCGCGCGCACACACACACACACACACACACACACGAATATTAAATGTTTTTGTAAAAAGAACTTGGCACTAGGGTATTAGACAACCACCCAGATGTTTGGTCTTGAGCATCTGAACATTACATATCACTAGTCTGTTTAAATAACAGTGACCAGTAGTTTCAACAGAAAAGTTTAAAAATTCATTAAAGGATATATGGGGATCATCATTAAAATTTGGACACTTATCTGAATGTATATGCTGTGCCTATATGGACACATGCGTGTGTACACACCATAAGGTCTGTAGCACTTGCTTCCTTTGTTGCAAATTATGTTCCAGGCACAGCTTACCTTACTTAGTTTCAAAGAAAAAAATTCATTTTCCTACCTGATAGGTAAATTCATACTCATTGATACTGTGTTTACCTTTGAAATTCAGGTGCCACATTGCTTCCTTGTCAAGTTAATACCTCTGCCATTCCTGTCATGTTTTGCCAGGTAGAGTAGATGTGCCACCATTTTCAAAGCCAGTTTGTTGAACACTGGTTTCCTTCACTGTTTCTCTTTAGGGGATAAATGTGGAGGATGGAAACATGACTGCAGCGGCATGAAGCTGTCGTGTGAACTCAACATAGTTGACTAGGAAATGGTTATGCTGCAACTGTGTCAAGCGGACTCATACTTTGTCCTTGGTTTGAGGTTTAGCGTCTTGCAACTAGGTTCTTCCTGTGGAGCTTTGTATGTTGGGTGACTATGGGATCTGTCAATGATATAATGCTCCCTGATGCCCAATATTAACATCAGATAAATCCAACTAAGCCCAGAAGCAAAACTGCTGGATCAACCCTCCATAAATTGTTTTTCTTTCATTTACTTTGTGTTTTGGCGAATGAACTCTTTACCATGAAAATGTGGAGCCCCTGGCATTTATATTCTGTATTATTTTAAGCAGCCCACTATAGAATGTTTAGAAGGAAGGACTGGATGTTTCTGTTTATGCTCCCTGCATGAGTGTTCCAATTAGGGGCGCACGTGACAGTGCTTCTGCCCTGCGTAGACTCCCTGTTTGTGAATGGGTGTTAGAAGCATGGTTATCTCAGCATTCTAAAATGAGACCTGCATCGAAAGTCTAGGAGGTTGCGTTATTTTTGCCAGCTTTGAGTCATTTGATTTCCTCCTCTAGGAAGATTTTAAAAAACCTAGTAGATCAAATAAAGATAAACTACCTAGCAAAACTTTTGGGCTGAAAAGGTGGCTCAGAGGTTAAGAGCACTGACTCCTTTTCCAGAGGTCATGAGTTCACTTTCTGGAAACCACATGGCGGCTCACACTCATCTATTACCCTCTTCTGGTGTGCAGGTGTGCATGACAGCAGAACACTGTATACCTAATAAACAAATAAATAAATATTAAAAAAACTTCAACAAAATGAGTTTGTTGTTACTGAATAAAACTGTGTGTGTAAGAGAGAGATCTCCATTAAAAAGGAGGTACTTTGTTTCTTTCACCAAGAACCGTGAATTAGGGCTCGGGGTGTAGCTCGATGATAGACCACTGACTTAGCATGTGCAAGGATTTGCTCACGCAAGTGTGCATGTATATGCATGTGTGCGTGCACACACACACACACACATACACAGGATCTCATTACTTTTGAAAATACTTTGGTAGCAATGATAAACTTTGGTATTTTGATATCTTTAAAGATATGAGGGCAATATATGTGATATGTAAAAATAATGTTTGTAATGGCTGGTCTTGTGTCAACTTGACACAAGTCAGAGTCATTAGGGAGGAAGGAGCCTCAGTTGAGAAAATGCCTCCATGAGATCCAGCTGTAAGTCATTTTCTCAATTAGCCATCAATGGGGTGAGGGCCCAGGCCATGGTGAGTGGTGTCTTCCTGGGCTGGTGGTCCTGGGTTCTATAAGAAAGCAGGCTGAGTGAGGTATGTGAAGCAGGCAAGTAAACAGCCATGGCCTCAGCATCAGCTCTTGCCTCCAGTGATGGACTATGATCTGGAAGTGTAAGCCAAATAAACCCTTTCCTCCTCACCTTGCTTTTTGGTCATGGAGTTTCCTCATAGCAATAAAAAACTCTAACTAAGACAACAGTGAACATAGAAATTATGTTTTTAGCTTACAGATAAGACTTCCAAAGTCATTTTGTATTGGCTAATGAACTAAGAGTAGTCTAATTTGTGAGCAATTTTAAGTTGTAACCAGATTTATATTTCTTTAAATTTTGAGTTGTACTTTCTGGTGTGGATGATAAGAAAGTTCTGTAAAAAGCTTAAGAATTGGACTGGTAGCACAGTGGTGGAATGCATGCTTAGCAGGCATAAAGCCTTGGGTTCAATTCTCAGCAACAACAAACAAATACATACAAAATTTGATGAATAAATGTGTCTGTTTACTCTCTGAGGTTAGTTTCCAGCCAACCATTCATTTCAGTCTCTTTAACACTCTCTCTTGCACATCACTTTGAATTCTGACAGCGCATGCAATACCTGTTCCTAATCAAATTTGCAGTCAGAAAGTTCACTTTATATCGGACTCCCAAAACCCATAAAAATTTCACCATGGCCGTGTCTTTTTACAGACACTGTTAAGACTTTAACAGCCCAGTGATTTTCTTTATTGACATCAGTATTTTTTCCGTTCTTTGAACAGTAAAAAAAAAATCTATATTTATGTAGTAGAAATGACCATCTTCAATTACATTGTGTGAGCTACTGAAAACAATCTTATCAGTGCAGGGTGTAGTCATTTAAAGATTCTTTCAACTGTTATTCAGCTATGGTAGGAAATGAACAGTAATTATGAGCTTTGTGTTATTAAAATATTGAATCATGCATTTTAGAACATATCAGAAAGATAGTTGCAAAAGAGTGAAGTCACACATATTGGAAATATCTTCTGTCACCTGTTTTA
This sequence comes from Acomys percivali, assembly GCA_907169655.1. Classification (NCBI taxonomy): domain Eukaryota; kingdom Metazoa; phylum Chordata; class Mammalia; order Rodentia; family Muridae; genus Acomys; species Acomys percivali. The sequence goes on along the minus strand of OU015746.1, from coordinate 70,359,371 downwards.
ATATACAATGAATTCATTAAATCTAGTTATGTTAAATTTAAAGCATAAGTATTCCAGAAATTCTGTTTCTTTTATGCTTTTATTTCCTTTTTCTTCCTTTGTGTCATTTTTTTCCACATCATATAAGAAGAGGAAGAGAAGCAAAACCTCAGTTTTATAGTTGTCCAAGAAAGAAGAATGCTCCGGCCAATATTCCCTACAGTGAGCTCAACCATGATGTCTCAGGTCTAGCCTAAACAACTGCACTGCATCGTTTCAGTTTCATGGAACCCTTGTGGTAGCTAACACAGAGAAAAGGGGAAAGCAGCACTCTCACGCCAAATAGTGAGCATTTGAAGATGTTTTATGCAGTTTTCAAATATCCTCCATTCTCAAGCACTTCCCAACATGAAATACACTTTTTACAGGGAGAAGATGATTATTTCATTTTGCAGAACATAGACATTTCCAGCTGAGGCACATTAAAACATTTTTTTACAATTACCCCAAAGGCAGAATATTTTCACCATTTACTTTGGCTGTAAAAGCCTGTCTCTACTGAACTTATAAATGGCCAAGTTCACACTGGCAGACATTGGAGCATCAAAGTGAAGACTGTTTTTATCCAAAAATTACAGAGTGGCTGGACCAAGTGCTATATAGATCAATGCTAATGGTAAGCTTACACATAATTATTTATCATTTTACAAAAAATTCTTGTAAATTAACCATAAGTGCACAAAATCTTGGGTTATGTTATTTTAAACAGGAAATATTAGGGATAGTAAGTGAGACAAAACAAGTCAACTATTCTGCATGACAATGCCCAAAGCCCAGGTAAGCGTCATGTTAGGCTATATCTATGAACAATGTTTACAGTGAGTCAGAGCATTTTGTAGAGAGATGACAGTTATATCATTAGAATTAAATGGAAATGACAATTTTTTATTTATTTTATTATTTTATTTTTTATTAATTTATTCTTGTTACATCTCTATGGCTATCCCATCCCTTGTATCCTCCCATTCTCCCCTCCCTCCCATTTTCCCCTTATTCCCCTCCCCTATGACTGTTCCTCAGAGGGATTACCTCCCCCTGTATATGCTCATAGGGTATCAAGTCTCTTCTCAGTGACCTGCTGTCCTTCCTCTGAGTGCCACTAGGTCTCCCCCGCCAGGGGACATAGTCAAATGTGAGGCAACAGAGTACATGAGAAAGTCAAATCCCTCTCTCCACTCAAGTGTGGAGACTGTCCTGTCCATGGGCTAGATCAGGGTAGGGGTTTAAATTTTACCGCCTGTATTGTCCTGGGCTAGTGCCTTAGTTTGAGCGGGACCCCTTGGCCCAAATCTGCCTATCATAATGTTCTACTTGTAAGTTTCTAGGACCCACTGGATCCTTCTACATTGCTATTCTCCCATTGTTCTCTCATCTAGAGTCCCAATAGGATGTCCTCCCCTCTGTCCCAGTTTCCTGGTAAGGGAAGGCTTTCGTGGGACATGTCCATTGGGCTAGTATGCAGATATAAGTGAGTATATACCATTTGAGTCTTTCTGCTTCTGGGTTAATTCACTCATTATGATCATCTCTAGCTCAATCCATTTGTCCACAAATTTCGGGAATTCCTTGTTTTTAATAGCTGAGTAGTATTCCATAGTGTATATGTACCACAGTTTCTTTATCCATTCTTCTACTGAGGGACATTTAGGCTGTTGCCATGATCTGGCTATTATGAATAAGGCTGCTATGAACATGGTTGAGCAAATTTTCTTGTTGTGTGCTGGTGCATCTTCTGGGTATATTCCAAGGAGTGGAATAGCTGGGTCTTGAGGAAGCCCTATTCCCAGTTTTCTGAGATAGCATCAGATAGATTTCCAAAGTGGTTGTACTAGTTTGCATTCCCACCAGCAATGAAGGAGTGTTCCTTTCTCCCCACATCCTCTCCAGCATGTGGTGTCACTTGAGTTTTTGATCTTAGCCATTCTGATGGGTGTAAGATGGAATCTCAGAGTTGTTTTGATTTGCATTTCCCTGATGACTAAGGAGGTTGAGCATTTCTTTAAGTGTTTCTCAGCCATTTGATATTCCTCTGCTGAGAATTCTCTGTTTAGTTTCAAGCCCCATTTCTCAATTGGGTTATTTGGTTTGGTGGTGTTTAATTTCTTGAGTTCTTTATATATTTTGGATATTAGACCTTTGTCAGATGTAGGGTTGGTGAAGATCTTTTCCCAGTCTGTAGGCTGTCTCTTTGTTCTCTTAACAGTGTCTCTAGCCTTACAGAAGCTTCTCAACCTCATGAGGTCCCATTTATTAATTGTTGACATTGAGGCCTGGGCTGTTGGTGTTCTTTTCAGGAAGTTGTCTCCTGTGCCAATATGTTCCAGGCTCTTCCCCACTTTTTCTTCTAAATTACTTAGTGTCTCTGGTTTTATGTTGAGGTCTTTAATCCACTTGGATTTGAGTTTTGTGCAAGGTGACAAATATGGGTCCAGTTGCATTTTTTTACACATAGACCTCCAGTTAGACCAGCACCATTTGTTGAAGATGCTATCCTTTAAAATCAAGAATTTTCTCTTCAAGTTTACCAGTAGGCCAGAGGGTTTTTGTTTTTGTTGTTTTTTTCTTAGAAAAAAGAGGAGTCAGCTGGCCTAGGTGTCTTGAATGAAGTTTGAGAGTATACAAACTAGTGTAAAAAGAGAGAAGAGAAAGATTCAAATCCAAGGAAAGTTAGATAAATGCATAAATATAAAAGTCAAATGAAAGCACATTGGTCCCAAATTCTGTGGAGTAACCACAAAAAGCCAAGCAAGCAGATGCTTGAAATTTCAGGCTAAGAAGAGGAAAAAGTCATCCTGGGGGTGTGGGGATGGCTGCTACTGTCTGACATGTAAAGCTTGAAAATTGAAGCCCTCACTCTGTCCTTAAAATGACATAGAATTTTAAAAATCCAAATTGTAATGGAAAAAAATCAGTATTTTCTAACCAGAAAATGAACATCACAAAGAAAATCACCAGCCCAAATCGAGGAGGCAGTTAAACCACAGTATTGGAGCTTACATGTATTGGCCTAGAAGAGAAAAGGTTGTATCCCCGACATGATGAAAATGGTTGAATCTTCATTGTTACATATTCTAGAGGCCATGTTTAGATTAGTTCAGGCACAAGAAATTCAGGCAGCTGTGTTTTGAGGCACCTGTAGTTTTCCAGGGTTTGAGCTTCTATAAGACATATATAGAGTCAAGAAAATTGTTTTCCTGTCTGTCAAGGGGGATGGAAGGAGGAAATTTGCAATGTATTCCTAGAAAGCTTTCCATGTCCAAATATCTTCTCTGAGGCCATATTTCATGTGGGGATATTAGCTCTAGCCCTGTCTGTCCATCCTGGATCACCTAAAGGAAACAGGGAGCTAAGAAATGTGCACTAGGCTCATAGCCAGGGATCTGGATCTCCAAGTGGCTGAGAGCTGGTCACAAGGAAGTGACTCTCCTTTCCCACATGTATATTGCAGTAGGAGGAGCTGTGGGATGTAGCTGTGCTCCTTGACATGGACCTGGGAAGGCCAAGGAGAACAAGATGGCCAGGGTACCAAAAACTACAGCTCTGGCAAAGGTGAAAATTACAGCCTAGCTTCTCTGCCACTGACATCAAGACTCACCTTGAAGGCCTGTTCACATCAATTCCCATTCCTGCATATATCTTCTCTGGCTCTAGAGAGAGATTGTGAGGCAGGATAAAGGAAATAACATTCAGAAACAAATCCATCCTAAGATGAGCCTCAGATTTGAAGCCTATTTTGATTTATCAAGCAAGAGATTTAAAGTAACCAGGACTTAGATGTCCTCAGGGCTTTGGTCGAACAAAACTGAACAATGTACATAAGACCTGTGGACATGTAATCAGCTATACAGAAGCCATGAGGATCAAAAGAGAGCTCTAAGGATCAAAACAGAAATATAGAATGTCTTTTGTGGGCCCATGAGAAGATTCAACTAGTGTGCACAGTAAAGGGAAGAACCAGAGAGCCTGAAGACAGGTTTTAGAAGCCTCATAGGCTGTGATGCAGAGAGAAAAATCAATTAAAATAACCCCAAATAGAATAGAAGCAGAATATATAAACCATTAGATAATTTCCAATAATCCAGTGTGTGTGTGTGTGTGTGTGTGTGTGTGTGTGTGTGTAATCACAAAAGGAGAGGAAATAGCAGAGAAGAAATAGAACGGGACATTTCCAAATAGCTCTCACACAGACATGGAAGAGCAAAAGCAAAACCACCCATATTTAAAGACATCATCACACGGAAGCTGCCGAAATGCAAAATGAAGTAGAGACATCTTAAAAGAAGCCAATCAATAAGGGCCAGTGTAGCTGTAGTGCAAAACTGCTATGGTAAAAGCCAAACCTCCACACTGCTGATTTTTAGCAGGCAGAGAGTGATGAGGTCACTGGAGGGAGCTCTCAGGTGCTGAGACCAAAAGCAACGTGTTACTGCTCAGGTCTGCAAACATGAGTGGGAGGTTGAGGCAAGTGACTTACAATGATGTCAAAGCCAGCATAGGCGAATAGTAAGTTCTAGACCCGATTTAAGATGCTACCTCTAATGAACAAAGCAAGCAAACAAGAGCAACGGCAGCAACTGGAAAAACAAAACAGAAAAAGAAGAAGAAGAAGAAGAAGAAGAAGAAGAAGAAGAAGAAGAAGAAGAAGAAGAAGAAGAAGAAGAAGAAGAAGAAGAAGAAAAATGGGGCAGTGCCTGTGTAAAAGAGACCCAGAGAGCTGCTTTGCCCTTTCCACCCACAGTGAAGATGAGAACCCAGAGCTCTGAAACTCAGAAGAAGCTGCTCGCCACAGCCTCATCCTCACACTTCTCAGCTCCTCAGCTGTGAGAGAAATCCTGTAACCAATAAGCTACCCAGCCCATGTACTATCCTCATAACACCCCGAGTCAGTTCAGAAGAATGGGTTTAAAAAAAAAGAATTAAATTGGGGTTCTCCTTAACTACTGCACAAACAAGCAGAGAGTAGAGGAAAACATTTAAGGTAAAATTGTCTTTCAAAATGAAAGAGAAATAAAAGACTTCCCAGCTGAAGAAAACAAGGAAGAATTTACCCGTTTGGTTCCGTGTTGCAAGAAACAGCAACGGAAGTTCTTCAGGAGAAGCTTAACATCATGGGTCAGAATCTCATACGCACAGAGAAGAAATAGGTGAAGGTAATTTATATCTACATCTATATCTAATCTATATCTATATCTTTACTCTTAATCGATAGCAAAGTTAATTGTTGGAAGGAATAACAATACAACAAATTGAGTGGCAATACAGGAACGGACTTAGGGACGGGAGAGATGGCGCAACGATTCAGAGCACTGATTGTTCTTCAAGATCAGGATTCCATTCCCAGCTCCCACAAGGCAGCTCACAATGGTCTGTAAGTCCAATTTCAGGGGGATCCAACGCCCTCTTCTGGACTCCACGGGCACTGCATCCATAGTGCGCAGGTACGAGCAAAACATCTATATAAATAAAATAAAATTAAGGAAAAATGGGTATGAAGTAATCCTGTTCCTATTTTAAGACCATGTGGAATTCTCTCTGTCTTAATTACAGGCAACGCTATGTTGGAGAAGGCCATCCAGGCACGTCTAGGAGTGTAGAAGAGAAAGAGATCAAATCGAAAGAGGACAGCAAACGGAAAGAGCAAATGCCTCCTGGCTTGATGATAGAGTTTGTTTTATGATGATGCAAATTTGCCAAAATATATAAAAATGTACACTTGATGGAAGAATTTTAATATGTGCATAATACATTAATAAACAAAAGTAAATACATAGGATATATATAATACTGATATAAATATCTTTCATTTCACTGGATGTGCCTCCTGTGTGACATGCTGGAGTAAATATAATGGGTTGGGCACATTTCTCTGTCACTGGTCTTTTTCATGTTAAGCATGTAATGTCAAAGTGCAAGGCAGATTCTATAGATTATTTTCTTTCCTATATTTTTAATCCATGCACTAAAATTAATATTTCCAAATCAATATTGTAGCTTGAGAAAGTGATAGCCAATTAATTGATGTATTAGCAAGATATTGTGATGACTTTATAGAGAATAGAAATATTAAACATTAGTGTCCACTCACCATGAGCTGAAGCTTCAAAACCAGTGGTCAATCGTTCGTGTTCACATGGATTGGAGAAGAACGTAATCAGAATCCAGTAACCTTAGAAATGTGATCACTCACAAGATACTGCAGAAGTCAGATGTACAAGCTTTGGACAGTTAGATACAGGAAATTAAAAAAACACTATAGTTATTTCTAATGAAATGAGCGAATAGCAAAACATTTGTCCAAAATTTAAGACAAAAAGAGAGGAATCAATATTGAGTTTTATTAAGACTGAGAACCAAGTAAGATTATTTTTAGAAGCCCAGTCCATTTTTCAAGGCTAGAAACTGGCATTTATAGACTCTCTCTCTCTCTCTCTCTCTCTCTCTCTCTCTCTCTCTCTCTCTGTGTGTGTGTGTGTGTGTGTGTGTGTGTGTGTGTGTGTGTTAAAAGCAGTTTGAGCTATTTGAGTGAATCTCATCATGACTGTCCTCTGTCACATGAAGAGGGAAACAGAGAAATGATGGACCTTAAAGGCAGATCTGCACAAAGGAGAAACAAAAAATGTAGACAGACAGAGAGGAGAGCTATGCAAGCAAGAACAGTGTTTCCTGGCAGCATACTTACAGAGAGCAAAGTAGAAATAACAGTGGGGAAAAAAGACAACTTTCCAATTAAGACATCTCTTTTCTGATTAAAGACATAAAGAATACACATATGAAAATTTAAATAGCAAGGTAAGAAATGTAGTTTTTAATTACATCTCATTCCATCCTGTAGAGATGCAGTTCCTAGCTTTAAACTCAGCTCTGACCCTACATGTTACTATTATAATAACAGACACTGCCTTACTTTGTAAGGACAAGGGCTTTTTTGACATTATCTCATTCTAGAGATACCAGCAAGGTAAATAATATCATGACAAACAGAACTGAGATACTATATTTTTATTGCATTCTAGTTAATTCCAACCCACTATGATGAACAACCTGCAAAACTGAAGATTTGCCTCACTTAGTGTGGTGGTGTGGACTCACAGATCCAGGGACTCAACACTTGAGGCCAGTAGCTCAAGATCAGCCTGAGCAACTTGGGACTCTCGCTCCAATTCCAAAAGGCAAAATTGAAAAGAAAAAAAAAAAACAAGTAAAAGCAGTAGTTGTGGATCTTCAACCCTCCAGAGACTAAGCATGAAGGGTGTGGTTCCAGCTAATGATACAGCTGCAAGGTGAAGGAAACTGTAGGAGGTGGTGCCTGGCTGGAGGAAGTAGGTCACCAGAGGTGTGGTTTCGCGTGATCTATTTCTCCCCATTGCTCTCCTTTCCCTAGGTGGGAAGAGAAACACCTTGTGTTACAGACTCCTCCATTTCTGACCTACAGCATCACAGCCCTGATTCAGAGCATTCACTCAACCTGGGACAGAAGATGGTGATCTCACCAGGCAAAAACAACCCATTCTTCACATAGTTTATCTTGGGTCCTTTTTCCACAGTGACAGATGCTGACCAAGAGAAAAGGAAAAAGATAGACATTCTTATTAAGCCAAAATTATATACTTTAATGATGATGTATAAACCAAGGTTTCCTCTGTGTAAACTTTCAAACTTACATTTTTCCTCTTTTATATGAGAAGATAGTTGACTGCCTCTTCAGCTTGTCTTAAGGGTTTTAGTCTGATCTGTTTTCAAGGGTATTCATACTTGTTTTTAGAAACAAAGAGGTCCTCAAGAGAAGTCAAAGAGGAAGAACAAAACACACCACTGAACAAGGAATTATGGGGAGAAGACTTTACAAAGAGCACTCGTTCTCTGCTCTGTTCTGCTTCCCAGTTTCCCTCTTCGCAGGGCGATAATAATGGCTCTGCCCATTCTGTCAACCAACCCAGGGTTTACTTCTTTTCTTTCCCCTGTAAGTGTTTGTGTTCCATCTCAGATAAAATTTAAAAACCTTGCATGTGTATAGTTAAGTCATAAATTGGGTTCTAAAGCACAGTGGTAGTGTGATACCAATTTATTGGTTTTTAGACATCAAATTTTCAGTGATTAAACTGCCACTGATAGTTTTAGCAGCAAATAATAATAATAATAAGCTGCATTTTACGTGCCAGAAAACTTGAATATTTAAACCTTTATTAAAAGAAACATACTTCATTAGAACAAATTCTAAAACTTTTGGTGACAATTATTATAGCTACTTGAAGCTTACAAACCAAAAATAAAAAGAAAATGGCTTATCAAGACTTAAAAGAAATGGGTAGAACCTAAAGACATAGTAGTAAGTGAAAGAAGCAAGTCTAGAACACCATGCTGTGCATTTTGCCTGCTGTATGACAAGCTGGGGACAGTAAAAAGATCAGTATTGGAGAAAGCATTCTCCATGATACTAGAATATAGGAACTATATCATAAGTTTTTAGTGGATGCAAACATGTTTTTGTTTTGATCCCAAGTATAAGATGTGAAACAGATTTGTGTGTGGACATGTGATGTTGTCCACTGGAAACAGATTTGTGAGAGGGCATGTGATGTTTGTCTTCAAGAAGAGGAACTGAATCATGCAGGGGCATGATTTTTGCCAGATAATAAACATCCTGCTATGGATTCTGAGAGGAGACAAATATGAGCCCCAAACCAGAGGCTTGGATTTTGGCTTTTGCATGGCTTCATGTTGCTTGGATGTTCATTGCTTCACTTTGAGATGCTCCTGTGGTGAATGTCTGGTAGGCTGTTTAATGGGTCTTCTGGAATCCTGACGACAAAGATTGGAATCACCCCAAGGAGCAGAGTTTTTAAAAGGTCTACTTCTCCTGTCCCTATTAACATCTTTTTTGACCTGTCTAGGGCAAGGTGTGTTGGAAGGGAAGTAGAGGCATTAAAAATCCCAAATAAAATAGATTTTAAAAAAATTAAAGCCGACATAAGTTTATCAAACCCATTCAAAGCACAACACCCTAGAGCAAATTATAGAGTTTGGGCTCAAAGGGCACAGCAGTGGTGAGTTTATCAATTACAGTAAATGCATCCCTCTTGTGGGGAACAGCAATACTGTAGATTGAGCCGGTGACAGTACAGAAGAATTTGTAAAATCTCTGATGTGCTCAATACTGTCCTATAGTAGCTCTAATAAATACACTACTAGCAAGACAGAAAAGGAGCTTCATGTGATGCCACATGGCTTATAACCCAGGGCCAAGGAGGTGGCACAGGAGGCAGGAGCAGCAGTCCAAAGCTAATCTTGACTGTGTAGCAAGATGCTGTTGAAAAAAACCAAAACTAAATCAAAGAGGAAGAGAAACAGGAGATGAGGAAGGGAAGAAGGAAATGAACAAACAAAGGAGAATGCGATGGAGAAAAGGGGCTGTAAAACTTCTCCTGGAAAAATAGCTATTTGAATAAAAATTATATAAATGAATATAAAACTGCAAAATCATAATAAAGTCTGAAGTCTGAGAACACAAAAGGCACCATAACAAAATTCTAGAGGATAGTCAGGATGTGACTAAAATGGAAGAAAGTATGGCATGAAAAGGACTTTGTCAAAAAAATGAGGCTATGGGAGGCTATGAGAACCCTATCTACAGAGAGCGTTGGCCTTAGAATACGCATTAAAAAACAACAAATGGCCAAGAGGAATAAGGATGGAAGCAAGACAGAGGTGAACATCTAGGAATGATGGACACTTCCTCTCTTAAAATCCTTAACACCCATCTATCCTAGGGCACACACTACAGTAAGTTCACTCTCATATACCTAGACGCTCCTTTTTTCTTGCAGGTTTTTGAACAAACCAAACTGAAACGCTGAAGGTCTGGTGGGTGATGTGTATACTTACCTCTGGATCCCATCTGCATCCAAACAAAACCCTGGCCAAGAGTTGCTGTGTTTACAGATAACCCACTCTACTTTGTTACAGCTTCAATTTTAATGACTAATGAGAAGTCAAAAGAAGGAAAATGACCAACACCATAATTAAACAGAGTAATTTGGAAAAATAAGCAAGCTTTAAAAATATCTATTTTACATTTTGTTTTCTGTGTGTGTGTTTGCTTGCATGTAGTTGTGTGTACCGGGTGTGTGACTGATGCGTGTGGAAGCCAGAGGAGGGCACCAGATCCTCTGGAACTGGAGGTCCACACAGCTGTGAGGTGCCATGTGGGTTCTGGGACACGAACCTGGGTCCACTGGAAGAGCAGCCAGTGTTCCTATACACTGAGCCATCGCTACAGCACCAAATGTGTAAGAGATGTAACTGTGCTGGTTCCCATGACCAAGAATACTCAGGATGTTTCACTCATAAACAGTTGAAGCAACAGTTACAAAGCAAGAAGCAGTAAACAATTTAAAAAATAATGTAAAACAGATCAGAATTAAAAACTAATGGAAAAGATCAAGTTGAGAAAATACACAAAAAGTAGTGCAAAGACTAATAGGGGAAGTTTTGAGGCAAAGGTATGTTACAAAAAAAGTCAATCAAGGGAAGGCTAAGATCCAATAAATCCAGAAACAGAGAATGAAAAAGTAGAATTTTCTTGTGTTGGGCAGGAAGAAGATGTCAAATCCAGAGGACGAATCCAACAATAACAAAAGAAAAATTCAGAGGAAGAACAAAGAACGCTCTATCTAAAACCATGACTGAACTGTTTCCGCACACTGGACTTCAATCTCACTGAGGAAGCCGTCTGTGAAGACAAAATCCCCAGAACCAGGACGAGGCAGAGTGCCCACAGGCCTTAGGGGGTGACAGAAGAGGAGAGAGTCCGGCAAATGCACCCTGCTTTTGTCAAGGAGAGGAGGGCAGAATTGTATCAATAATTCTCATGTAGAAGGGACTAAGGTTTTATTTTAAACTTAAACACCATTGCTTTTTTCAATTATGGATTCTATGTACAGTTTCTATTTGGAAGAGTATTGCGATATTAATCAGTTAATCTAAAAGGGCTGGCAAGGTTTGCCATACAGGACACATGTGTACCAACTACAGCAGCTTAATGGTTTCCATCACTAACGACTTCTCGTGAGGTAAGAGCACACCTCTTCCAGCCTTGATGTGGAGCTTCTTTGAGAAGAACTTATATTCCCATTTCTTTGACATTGAACTAAGACCTTTACTTCACAGACTGAAGTGATAGAATGGTTGGATGACCAATGACTAGGAAACTGGGTTTTAAAGAAGGGAGCAAGTAGTCTTAATTTCTTCCTTGTGATGAGGGCATGGACAAATCCCGAAGCTGAGCCTAAGATCTTCACCTCCTGGAATTTCTGCAATTCTGTCCATCCCTCCTCCAGATGCTTAGTGCTGCATTGTGACTGACCTCTAAGACAGAGTACAGCAATCATGATGGAGTGTGGTCACCTCTCACTGAAGTGTCTGGATTATCCACCAGTTGGCTCTAGAGACAGTAAGTATCATTGTTCAGTGCTGAACAGAAGGTGTTGAAGGAAGCCAAGGGCTGCAGTGTGACCAGAAAGGAGCTCTTACCTCCATCCAGCAAGACATTGGTAACTCCAGATGTACCATCAAAAGGAGCTGTGTCTCACAAGTCTTAGAAATGGGCTTTTCCCTACTCCTGCCTCCTGGTGGGAAGCAGATCAACACTTTCACTGGAGCCACCTTGAGGACCCACTAACCCTTGCCATGTGCCCAGGCTGTAAAGATGCCAATTGATTTAACATTTCCGGCTTCATGTTAGGAGCCATAGATCAGTAAACACAATGATCCACTCTGAGGCAGGTAAGAGTACAAGTGTTTCTATGGGTTCAAGTATGACATATAATATGAAGGATACAATATTTAAAAGCAACATAAATATGTTAATATCTATGTGTATCATAAGATTAGAATAATAATTATTACTTTCTCATGCTGATGATTTCCTACTTAGGGGTATAGGGATTCTGCATAGTTCACTTGAGTGAAAAATAAGTTTTGGTGTTGGTACAGGTGGACCCAGTTTCCTAGCACACAAAGCTGTAGCCACTTTAATTCTTTTCTGGGAATTACTCATACTATAGAGAATTTTTATTATTTAACATTATTAATAGAAGGCAGCTTATAATTATCGCCAGACTGTTTGTTTCTTTGAGATAAGATCTCATTATATAGAACAGGCTGGACCCCTATCTCAGCCTCACCAGTGATGGGGTCACAAGACTTTGTCCCCATATCCAACGTCCGTGGTTATCGCTAATAATATAGCCAACTCTGTTTGCTATGAGTAAAGCATATAGTTTAAAACTGGGATTAGTTCCAAGATTTTTTAACTAAAAATTTTTTACTAACACACACACACACACACACACAAACAAAAACACAGAGTTGTACACTTTTATAGTCACACGTATTTCTAATGTCTTGATAATATACACATTGCCTAATGTTTAAATCAGGCTAAACATATCTTCTGAAAGATTTATAACTTTTCTCAATGGAAAAAACATTCAGTTCCTTCCAGCTTTTTAACATATATATATTTCTGCCACCTGAAGTTATGTTGTTAGGTGACAGCACACCTTAACTTCTGTGTAAATGTCAGTGTCCATCTCTCCATTCCCCCATTCCTAGTAACCACCACTGTACTCTCAGCTCTATGAGATCAATTGTACTACCCGCATACGTTTTATTTTTAAAGATGTCATTGTAGGCAAAGTTTTAGAGTAATGTTAAAGTTTTCTTATGCATTAAAAGTGAACATGAACAGTAAGTACTTGGCAACTGCAGAATGAGTTTTCTCATTTGGACTGATTGCAACTCATTTCAGTAGTCCCAGGAATGTACGCCCCAAAGCCACTCCTGAGCCATCTTGAGAGCACCCTACATTGGATGCACTTGATTTTCCATTGAGTTGGTTATCTCTGCATGTGAGACTGTCATCAACAGTTGTCTTTGATGATTTTAATCGCAAGAACACAGAGATATGTGAAGGTCCATTGCTAAAGAAGAAAGGCCAGATTTGCTCGATCCTTAGTGCAGCCTCTAAAATAGATCAAAGTGGCATCCAGAATGAACTGCCATGTGTTGTTCTCAGCAGTCATGGGACTCGGCTGACCACAACTTAAACCTTTCCCCAGCTGTGCCAAATACGCACTGTAGTTTTAGAGTTGCTGAGTCAGGCAGCACAGACTAGCTGGTTGTTTGTTTTTGTTTTGTTTTGTTTTGTTTTTTGCCATGGTGTTTTGACTTAAGGAAAAAAAAAACTGATAAAAGCCAAAGAGAAGTTAGGCTACTTGTGGTTTTTTTGTTTTGTTTTGTTTTTGTTTTGTTTTGTTTTTTGCTACTTGTGTTTTCTATACCTCTAAATACGGCTGATCTTATAACTAGCACTCTTGGTAAACTCATTATTTATTGTATTTTATTATTTCAATTTGCCATTCAACCTCTGGAATTCTCTATGTAAAACCCATATCTTCCCACAAACTTTTTTTTGCTGTTGTTTTCTTTTCTATTATTATTATGTCCTTGTTTGGTTAACAAGCCAGGGTCTATGGTACAGATGCTAATGTATACTATGCTTGCTTTTAAGAAAAATCATCTCTCTATGTTCTTCCATTCAGCATAGTGACAACTACTGGAAGTTAGCAGATGAGCTTCAGTCAGATTTTCTGGGTGTGACAGTGTGTGATTGTTGGTATGGACGGACGTGTGACAGCACAGCACGTATGTTTGCACAGAGGGACTCATGGCAGGTAGGCTTTAGGTACATATAGGCATCTCTCCTCCAACATTTCCACCTTTATTTTGAGACAGACTCTCTCTCTGAACCTGTGGCTTATCACTTTGGTTAACCTGGCTGACCAATGGGCTTCAGGAATCTATTTGTGTCCCCCTAGTCCAGTCCCACCTGCCTTGGTGCTACAAGAGCCTGCCGTCACCCTTAGCTTAACACTCACATTTTTAAAAGCCTGTCTTCATGTAGTTTTATTGACTGGCTATTTTATTGGCCACATTTTTTGAGCTATTCGCTTTCTACATTTAGTAAAACTATCAGTGTTCATTTGTTTCATTACTTTTATTATTTCCACAATTATACATTGACCCATCAAACTTCCTAGTATAGGTCTATTGGGTCACAAGTTAGAATTTAAGTTCTCTTTTAATCCCAAAAGTAATGTAAATTTCTTTAATGTATGTTCTCAAACAATTTGTATTGAGGATTGTCTATTCCTTATAAATTGAAGATTTTTTTAACTCATACAATTCCCTTCTAATATTACTGTCATTTTAAAGAAGCAACAATGTAGGCTATTTTTATAGTACTATTAATTCCTTAAGAATGTAACTGAATATTCACTTTTCTGGTTCTTTATGAAATTTTACTTTTCTAGAAAATTGTCAATTAGTGTTTACTTTCAAATAAAATGCATATAGCATTCTGTAATCCTGTATATCTTTTATCTATTATTGTGATAATTTTCTAATTCCACTCTGATTTGTAAGACACTTAGTGATTTTACTCTCTCAATTAACATCTTTAAATTCTCTATTTCAATTTCTTTCAAAGAGAAAGTACTTCGTCTTGTATTTCTGATAAGGTTGTGTTTATATATCTTATTGCTTACTTAACTAATATTACCTCCAGTTGTATTTCAGTTAACTCAGTAAGTGTACACTTTTTCTAGTTTACTGATCTGAATGCTAGTGCAGTAATTTTCAGTCTGTCTTTGTTTTAACTAAATGAAAGAAGGTTATAAATTCCCAAGTAAACACTTGGTACTCATTGCACACAGATTGTAATATGCATGCTTTTGTGTCATTAAATCTTGACATACTCATAATATTTTCACATTTTTAGTTGCTCTATAAATTATTTAGAAGGGTATTCTCAATTCTCAAAATTAATATTATATTTAGATTAAGGTGGACAGTTTAATTTTATGCTGGCTAAATACGTGATCTGCAATGTATAAATCCAGTTGGGACTTCTTTTGTGGCCCATTGCTTGACAATATGTGTAAATGGTTCCATATGTCACTGAAAATAATGTTTTTTTCTTGTTTTGTTTTATTTGTTTGTTAGCATAACTTTTTACATCCCTCTTAAAATAGTTTTTTCGCTATAGAAATTCATATATGAATTTGTAACTCATTCAACTTAAATTTCTAAATGAAAAACATTAAAATTTCTCATTTTATGATTTTACCATTTCCTTTCTGAATTCTTGTCAATTTTCACTTACATATATTTGAGGCTTTGTGGTTATTCATATTAATTGTAGTATTGGTATAATTTGGGGATGGGGTTTTCATGATAAAACATAGATAGTTTTTCTTGGGTTCTGACTTATTTTCCTTTCACAACAGTAACACTATTTGAAAGACTTGGTAGCTTCTTACCAATTTATTCTCAAAAAGGTATTCTTTCAGAGTTCTAAAGCAGTGGTTCCCAACCTGTAGGCCATGGCCTCTTTGAGGGTTACATTATAACTCATAACAGTAGCAAAGTTACAGTTATGAAGTAGCAGTGAAATAATGTTATGCACACCATAAAGCACTGTATTAAAAGGTCACAGAATAGGAAGGTTGGGGACCTCTGCTCTAATGGAAGCAGTCCAGCCTAACAGACTCAAGACCCAGTACACATCTTCCATCCTATTTCTGTGGCTGGGGCATGTGAGCCTTGAGTCTAAGCCAGTATATGAGGTAGAGCAAAGTTGAGTAAAGGTGTCCTGAAATAGTACAACTCTGTCTAAAATTAAAAAAAAAAAAAAAAAAACAGAGTCCAAACTCAGTGTCGTTGCATCAAAAACAGGATGCCAACAGGGACACCCCTCTTCCTACACCTACTGGTGCTATGTGATTTCCCTTCCAAGAGGGACTGGAACCTCAGCCTGGGAGCCAAAATAAGCTCTGTCTTCCTTTAATTACCTTTGTTAGGCATTTTCTCACAATAATGAAAAGAAACTAAGACAAGCTGGTTTTCAGGTTCCTCTGTAAACTCCAGTTTCAGCCATCAGCAATGACTTTTCAATCACCAAACACGTAGATTAAGATAAGGCCTGGAGACTCAGAGTGTATTAATGAGTCAGAAGTAAGACAGCAGTAGTGGGGTGTGGGGTGAGTGGCAACCTGGGCAGAATTGTAAGCTACTGTAGACTGCATGGCGTGTGCACTGAATAGCCTGCTGTCTTCTGCCCCCAGACTCCAGCCACACTCATTTATAATGGAAACAATCCAAGATGGAAGTGCAAAACTCAGAGGAAAAAAAAAGTGCACTGGCTCACGAAAGCCATGAACATGCACTTTCCTAGGCCAGTTCAGCGCTTACACAGAAACGAGTTTGTGGCTTGGAGCTACAGGTAAACATCTAGGCTTCATGAATTACAGGTGTATGTGCTGTTCCTTAGGGCCAAGAATTTAAATTCATACCACTGAACAGTTTTTAAAAGCTTGAACACATTATTTTGTTTGTATGCAAATGTGAGCTGCTAATTTCAAATGAGTCTTAACTATTTATTTAAGTGGTCCCCGGGGATCTCTACTTGAGCACAAATTGCTAGCAGTTACTTTGAGTACTAGAAGCACTTGGAAAATAATAAACTCTGTGTTTAAATTAATGCAGTGGCTCAGGTTGCCAACAGATTCCCTTAAGGAATCAAGTCAAGAACTCAACTGCTCATACACTCAATATCCTTTTACGTCCAATTTTGAGATTTCGAAGAGAAGATGCAGGTCTCTTATATACTAATACGGAATTGGGATTTTAGAGTTAATGAAGAGCCTTTGCAAACAGTTACCACGTTTGACCTTGACCTAAGCCAGGGGACTCTATGGTATTAATACATTTATTTAGAGGATGGGTTTCAGTGATGCTAAGAAGCTGGGAGCATGACAAGGAGCCTCTGGAAGGACAGGGAGGGAACTACCTAGTCTTTCTCAGCAACCTCCTTTGCAGGTTGCCATGCTGCACAGCCCTAGGTGGTTTATAGTCAAAGACAGAAGCCAGTAGGTGATCTTGATAGGCTGGTTGTACTTAAGATGTGGATATGGTATTCCCCAGCAACAGCAGAGGTCTCTGTCATTAAAGGCAATTTGACTACAGTCCTCTTTGTGGTCCTTAGCATGTCCAGGTGACAGTGAGGCTTTGTCTTCTTTGCCAAAGAGGAGGAAAGCAGAACCACCTAACACAATCCCTCCACTCTATATTTTAGAGACTCGAGGTAGAAGCCGCTTTTGGAGTTCAATTTAGCACAAACCTCAACTCTGCACTTAAAAGTCATGAGTCAAAGTATAAAAGGAAGACAGGGTAAGCAAGTCCTCAACAGTTCCTGCCTCACAAATATGTCTGTCAGATACATTGGGCCAGAAGGCTGAAGAACATACTCCAACATTATAGAGAGTTTTGGTGACTATTCAGGTAGCAAACTGTCTCTGTCATCTTATCTGGAAAGCTACTAACCTGCACACCCAGCACACTCAGGTAATCAAGTTTATTCCTTCTCAAGTCTCTGATGGATTGAAGACCAGGTATCTTAGTTTTACAATGAAGCTTAGTTGTTTAAGGGTTAAGATGTTTTTAGGTCTAGATAGATGTTTTAAGCTGATAATGACAAGATGTGATGGAGATTGATTTACATTCAGAATTTTAGACACACCAAGATGGGAAAGGTGTTTTCTTCAAGGCTGTCAAATACAAATAGCTAAAACACTAGGAATGTAACATTTATATAATTCCTGGTTGTGTCATGGTTATTCTTGCTATAGGTAGTTTATTGTATGTATGTGGAATAATATAAATGTATATGTAAAAAAAGTTTAAAAGGAATTATTAAAGTCAGTCGTGTTTTGCAGAACCAGACATTAAAATATAGTTCTGCTGACATATTAGAATTCTTTTTTCTATAGTGTTCTGTTATGAATATCATTTGCTGAGTCATCTAAGCATTTAAAATTATATCCAAGTACATATTGTGGTAAATCTTTCTTTAAAAAGTCTTCTAACTTCAACAAAATAAATAACACTGATAAATTGATGCAAGTATCAGAAAGGAAGACATTTTATATCACCCTTAGTTCCAACCATCATATAAACTTACCTAATATTAGAATTACTGCCTGTTGGCATAATTAGCAGCTAAGAAAAGGAGGGACCATGTTAATGGTGAAACAAATGACTCCTTTTAACACAACAAAAGACGTTGGTGTTTGAGAGATAAGATACTGCGAGGATGTAACCAGGAAATTTAGCTAGGAATCTGAAGGATGATACAGGTCCTTATGGTTTATTTTATGTGCATTGGTGTTTTGCCTGCATGTCTGTCTGTGTGTGGGCATTGGGTTTCTTAGACCTGGTGTTACAGACAGTTGTGAGTGGCCATGATGTTGCTGAGAATTGAACCTGCACTCTCTGGAAAAGCAGCCAGTGCCGAGGTAGCTCTCCAAGCCCCAGATTTAACTTATTTTTATAAGGTGGGCTCACACATCATCTACAGTGATATGTGCTATTATACCTAAGGTACTGGTGAAGAAATTTATATCTTACTCATTCAGGCAAGTTAGTGGGGGAAAATAACCCTTCCTGTTACCTCTATTGATGGTCAATGGTTTTCAGTTCAGGATCATTCTCATGCGAAAAAGCATGCTTTGAGGGTCATTTTGGGGCTTTTCACAAGGAAGATGTTATTTACTGAGTTATGCCCATGAATATTGCAAGTACCAATAGAATTCTATTGATTAATGAAAGGGTAGGAATAATGAATCATGTATAAGCATCAACAGTGTTGAAGAAGCCAACTACTTCTGAAGATTCAATGATGAAACCTTGTAAAGGAGAAAACTGGTTTTTTTTTCCCTCTAAAGATAAAGAAACTATGGAATGTCACTTTGGCAACGCACAGGTTAAGTGTTCTGTAAAGGCAGATTGTGGTATGAACAGTCTACAGCCCTCTGTGGGACAATACAGGTGTCTGATTTCTGCCAAATCAAGTTGGGCAGCAGTTTCCTCCTTTTCCGAATGTGGATATCAGAAACAAAGCTGTTTGTAGGGAATAAAATAAGATGCTTTAATTCAAAGGTGTGCATTCTTGTGTGCTAACAGGATGAAGTGCATCAGAGTCTATAACCGGCAGCCGGAAGTCCCCATCCTGCTCAGGACCCTGAGACTACCTGCTGCTCATTTTGGCTCAGTTACTTGTGGGAAGGGTAGGTGAGCTTACCTCCTGTGCTCATTTTTTTCTTCCAGTGACTGATTGTGTGGAAATACTACACAAATTGGGACAAAGTACCTGACCACCCAGCTAGTCTGTTAAAGAAGGTTGTACCCTCTGCTCCCGGGGCTGCTGGGACTCACACTGAGCAAATTAGAGTTGAGACTGGAGGGCCATTTCCACAGAGTTGTCAAATGATATGAAATGAGATGGAAGAGAGGTTCTCAGCTCTCCACCCAGCACTCTCATAGTTCCCCATACCCACTCCCTAAGTGACAACAAAAAAGAAAGACAACATTCAGGTACATGTCTCCAGGACCGGCAGGTAAAAGTTGGTTGTCATCACCAGGATAAGAAGGGAAAACTCACCCATTAGTTTCAGAAATCACCATTGTCAATAAGTGGTAGGTACCCATCAGTAAATTAGTTATGGAAATAGACACTAAACTTTCTTTTAATATAGATATACTCTGGGAAAAAGTGTGATTTTTAGAACCACCCCATGGTCATTTGTATTCGTTTTTCATCATTAGGCGAGAGGATTATAAATTAGAACCCGTCGGCTCAGAGGAAACATGTTGATACAGTTGTCAGCTGCGGTGTTAGTATTTGTCAATTTTAAAATGTTCGTTGGAACTGAAAATATTTTTAAAAGCAAGGTCAAAAAGAGCCATTGCACTTTGTGTAAGTGTCAGTGGAAACAGAGTCCACCTCCTGTCCTACTCTCCCCTCAAGTGACTTTCCTGTCAGTGAGACTCATGTGTGAAATTAAACAGCACGTGTCACTTTGCTGAGGAGGGTTTTCGGAGTGGGTGTATTTTTCTAAGCGTAATTTGAGCAGTTTCACCGGGGGTTTCGCGGCTCCATTTATAACTTTTCCTTTATTTATTTACTTGGAAATATATTATTCTTCATGTCATAGTGCCAAGAAATCTGGTTAGTAAAAATGCCAGATTCTTTTATTTGATTTTATTTGATTTCATTAGGGACCATCAGCCTAGCTGCTTAAGTGCCTGACTACCGTTTGCAGTTAAACATTCATTAAGGAATCCCCGGTGGTTCATTTGTTTCACTGAGGTCCAATTACAGTGCCACAAACGCAGTTTTTGTAGCAATTAGTTGATTTTTCCTGTTTATGTTCTGTCTCTTTAGGAAGAGGACTAGCTTGTGGAGGTCAGATTTTTAATTAGGCACGATTTAGGGCCAATAAGAATACTGATAATTTACTAAATGGCTGTGGTGGACTTAACAGCTCAAAGCAGAGGCAAATAACACAACAGGGACCCCAGGACTCTGTCTGCCTGGTGTACTCAGCTCAGAGCCTTATAAGATAGGGAATAGATTAAGTGTTAAATGGCTGTCGCTGTTACTAATGTGTGGTGGCACACAAGCCACTGGAGCCTTTGCCTTGGGTACCGTCAGAATTTGTCATCTGCAGTAGTTCTGGTCTTGGTAGCAGTCTGTGAGGGAGAGGTATTGACCAAAGTTGGATTGAGAAAGGAGTAGTGGGTAACATACTGTGAAATATGCAACTGTTGAAAAGGTGGTGTCTAGTCTACCACACAACCCTGAATTAAGGCCAGTGGTAATGTAAACACACAGAATGCTATATGTCCTGTGAGGAGTTGAATCATGTTTCTTCAAAGTTCTTACATTGAAATTCTAAGTTCAGAGCCTTGGAGTGAGATTTCATCCAGAGAGGAGATCTTGGAAGAGATAAATAAGTTTGAACATACTTATGTACTGTATTTTTCATACCATAAGATGCACTTTTTCCCTCCATAAGTGTGCAGGGGATTAGAGTGTGTCTTATAGGCCGATTGCTGTTGTTACTGTTTTACTTCTCTAAAAACTCGGTGTGTTGTATGGTTAGGTCTGTCTTATGGTCCAAAAAATATGGTAGGTTGATTCCCACATGACTAGTGTTCATTTAAGAAGGAGCTCTGACAGCCAGTCACTATGCAAGCACAGGAGACTATTGTAATGGCACAAGCATAGGTTGTTTCTGTGGTCTACAACATTCCAGTCATGCTGTCTTGCTTTTTTATAGAGGTTCTACAAGTTGGTGTTCTATCCAAAATAACCCCCTTTTTCAGATTAAGAGTTTAAACCTGAAGAGATAATATTAATGGATATCTATTATTAAATTGTGTCAGCATTCCAGTTGCTATATTAGCAAAGCACATTTTATTGACTAAGTCTCCTATAATTTTCCTCTAATTTTATATGATACTTTCAAATTTGCATTGCTCCTAGATAAGACAATTGCTATACCACCATTTCCAGTCTGTAAATTTTGTCCAAAGGTTTCTTGGATTTTCAGATTGGGATTTTGAAGGAACATATCCAACTCCTCTGACCCTGACACAACGAATAACCTTAAGCTTCAAGATACTCTAGCACCCCGTCTTCAGTTCGCGGACCGTGGCTAAGTGTATGTCTCTGAAGCCATGGATGAGACCCATGAAGGTCTTTTCCACACAAGATTCAGCCCACCAGTTTCACAGAAAGATATTTTTCTTCTACAGACAGACTTAGCTCACATCCCCAGGTCTTATCCCAACTAAAATAGAACAGAATGCTAAAATAAGTTCAGGTCTACTGTTCCCTCCCCATGGCCTCCTTTCTCTTAACAGCTCCTGCTTTTTTTTATATATTACTGAAAAGTATTGTGTGATTTCTAGATAAAAAAACAGTGAAATATGTACAAGGCAGGACTCTAATGTTCATATGTTAGAATATGCTACTGCAAACGATTCAGGTGAGACTGGCAGTCAAGCTCCATTAACTTGATTCGTTAAACACCACTGTGGGAACATGCCTTTGCATGTGTCTGGGAGGGAATTTCCAGAACGGCTTAACTGAGAAGGGATGACCCACCCTGAACATTAGCTTCAGCATCCTATGGGCTGAATAAAAATGATATGGGATCCGAGAGCAACACTTTACTCCTCTCTGCTTTCTGAATGCATCTACAATGTAACCAGCTGCCTCACACCTGCCACACACACCTGCTTTACACACCTGCCTTACACACATGTCTAACACACCTGTCACACACACCTGCCATCATCACCTCTCTGCCATCATGGGCTGGACCCTCAAACTGTACCTTTAAAAAGCTTTCCTTTTTGAAAAAAAAATTACTTCTCTTAAGTATTTTGTCACAGGAACATGAAGAGCTACTAATAGAATGAATGTCACTAAAAATGTGTTCCGTGTTTCTCTGTGTCCCCCAATCTTAATGACAAAAACATCTCAAATGTAGCAGAATCTTCTGGCAACCTCTTGTGCACACATTTGGGCTGAGAAATCTCTTTGAGAAGAGGAATGAATCCTGTACGCTCAGAACAATCATTGTTGGGGTTCACCACTCATTTTCATGATGAAGGCATATTGTAAGCTAAGGGCATGATCACTTTCTGTCAGAAGAAAGTAGAGAATCAACATAATTGCCCAGTCGATGCAGAAGGATCTGAGGACAACTTAGAAAGCTTGTCTTATTTATGGCTGCCCTGGTCACTCATCTGTTCTATTTGAGAGTTTTGACCAATGTCAGAAAAACCTGTAACATCATTTAAAATAGATACAAGAAATGGAGAAAAGTCTCAAGGAAAGGGGTTTTCCTGGCTGTGGAAAATGACAAGCTTAAGTAGTATGGCTTTTGGACTCTTCCCCAGTGACTTTTATAATTAAGGGAAAACCTCTGAGGTTGTGTGGGAAATGACTGCCAGAACGGTGTTAGGAGCCTGATCATATGTACAAATTCCTTTCCATCAGCCTGACAGAAAAGAAAAGCTAATGAACATCAAATCTTTTGCATGTAGGACTTGCAAACGGAAGTGCTGGCTTGGAGAAGGCTCACTATGTGCTGCCTTCATGCACGACTCAACATATGCTCACAAAATAAGTGGCATGCCCTCAATTTCAC
Organism: Acomys percivali; assembly: GCA_907169655.1. Taxonomy (NCBI): domain Eukaryota; kingdom Metazoa; phylum Chordata; class Mammalia; order Rodentia; family Muridae; genus Acomys; species Acomys percivali. The sequence continues at coordinate 70,336,212 of OU015746.1, read as the reverse complement.
TTTTCTTCTATTACTGCTTGTGCCTTTCCCTTTCTGCTCTGGCTTTCCAGTGGCCATAAGGGGCTTCTGACCCAGGACGATGTCTTTCTTCACAAACCTCACAAAGAGCAGGTCCTGGTTGTGGATAATGCTACAAGAATCTTTCTTCAACTACATCTGAAATAAGGGAAACCCCACTCAGGGTCAAGATTGAAAAACATCATCTTGATGACGTGCTAGACTTTGGCATCTGGTCTCTGCTTTCTGCTTTTTTTGAGGTATTCCTAGGGGCTTTAAAATTACCTCTTAACCTCAGACATGTATTCTAATTTCCCAGAACTACCCTTGTTTATGTGGGTGGATTTGCCCCGATTAGGAACACCTCTGTTCTCAGACATACTATAATTAAAAATTAGCTCTATTGCTCAGCATGCTTACTGCTAGGCCTCTGGGTAAATGGTCATCATGGGAGTGAATTGCTTCCACAAAAGCCTAGTCCCACTGTCACTGTTTTGGCCTTGTGTGCATGTACAAGCAACAGCAAACATTGGACCATCTCATGAAAAAGGGAAGGATTAATATGAAGGCCACTTTTGAAACTCCTGCCTGATTTCAAATTCTTTCCAGAGAGTAATTAATAATAGTCAGTCAATGGGGTAACTTTGTACAAACAGTGAATGGCACCAGATTCCCTATTGGCCCCAAATAAATATGAGATAGTCACAGAGAGGGAAGGACTGTGTCCATCCTCCTTCTAGTGTCACATGTAGGACCAGAGCTCATTATCTGCCTCAGATGCATCAGACCAGTTCTCTTATTCTGGTCACTTCTAGCACAAGGATAGAGAAATTTCTTGTAAATGCCATTTTGGAACAGCATTTTACCACATTTACAAGTAAGCAATAACTTAATAAAATCATGGCTTCAGTAAATCTTCAGAAAACTCACACAGCTTAAAGCTTTCCAAAAAAACTTTTTTTAAAGGAAGCATTTGGAGTATAACTATAGACCATAGATAAATATTTGAACACTTTTTCCAGGATACAAAGAATGCTCTTTTTAATTCAGAACCAATAGGTCTTGCTTTTAAAAAAAGTTCAATAAACTGTATTTCCCATTGGTGAGCATTCCGTGTGGATGTCATCAAACTTCTTCTCAACAAGTGTTTAAGTATACTTGACAAGAAATCTGTCAGGCTGCTCAAGCAGAATGTAGAGTATGAACATTTCCTATAGGTAGCAAGTAAAACCCACACATTAACATTTCCTAATCCATACCATAATGTTTCGACAAGCCAACATTTTAGCTTTTAAAAATGTCAGTCATATAATTCAGAGTCTTTGTACCAATACTATTAAGTATTAAATTAAACATAAGCGGAAATTGTAGCAAGCCAAAATTAGTTTATATCACACTGAAGTTTCTTCAACTATCTGGTGATGCAATATAGATTTATAAAGAGAATTATCTTAATGCTTGTGGAAAACACTGGCATCATATGTCAGTCCACACCAAAGAAAAACAAACAGCCTAATGATTTTGTATTCCATAATTGTTTTAAGGCAGATTATTTTTTGAAAATAGTACCACAGAAAGGAAAGCCAAGAGCACCGATTATTTGCTAGTGTCATTGTGGGTCATAACAAATTCAATGCGTGAGCTTCTTCTTATGCTGTTCCCTTGTAAATTTCAAGTGGCCTAAATTGTGTTCCAGATTTGATTGTCATTTAAAACTAAAGAAAATCTGCATTTAAAAACTGGCAAAGAAATGTTACCTACAAAGTATCAAATTCAAGAGATCTACATTGTATACCAGAATAGTCAGACATTTTGGACTCCATTTGTGGGGTTGAAGGGATGACTTCTCAAACTCACTGTATATTTGGCCATTCCCCATCCCTTAACCAAAACCCCCTCCTCCCTCCCTGGGCTGTTGTATCTGCTTCAAGCATCCACTCTGGCTCCTCCAAGCTGATTTTCTAATTGCTTCTGGAAAAGAAGTTTTAAAAAGATGCCAATTGGTTTAATGCTTTTTAGTGTTCTAAAAATAAAGAACAGAAGGTGGTTTCTGGCCTACCTGTTTGGCTTCCCCTTCATGTGAGCTTGACATCTCTGTTCTCATTTACATTTATCGAGGTTCTATCCCTCTAACCACTTTCCCTCCATGGTAGGATCCTTGGTTGGTTCTCTACCCTGTAGATACATTCGTGGTCAGAACAACATGGTGGGTTTTCCGTTGAGAGGAAACTCAAGGTCCCTTCCTAGATAGTAGGTAAGCAAACACCTGTGAGAAAAAGAAGTATAGAGAGCAAGAGTTTTGTCATGGAATCTACTCTATCATTTTGGTTCCACATGTAAAAATTTGTGCTAATTAAAATATCTAGGGCTGCTGAGATGGCTCAGTACATAAAGGCACGTGCTGCCAAGCCAGACAACAGGAGTTCAAGGCCAAGGTATACATGATGGAACAGGAGAGACTCTACTTAAATGCTGTGGCACACACACACACACACACACACACACACACACACACACACACACAC
>OU015746.1:70298333-70327876 GCA_907169655.1 Acomys percivali | reverse complement strand
ACACACACACACACACACACACACACACACACACACACACACACACATACCCCAAAGTGTAACAAAAACAAATACAGATATTAGCAGGTATATAGGTAAAACAAAATCCTCTCATTTAATTAATAGTAATTATAATGTAAAAACCATTATAAGAACCCATCCACATCAGAGTGACATGTTGAAATTCATATTGCTTTCCAATTCAAGGTGTAGGTTAAATACTTATACTATGGTAAACTATATAGAAAATTCTGAAAAGTAAAATTCCTCCATGGCAATGTATTTTTATGGGACGTATCAATAACTTAGACATTTTATATAAATAAATGGAGCCCAAAAGGAAGTAGGCAGATTGCAAAATTGTTGTTTTACTGACTTTGTTCTGTGTTGCTAATATTTTCATAGAGCATTTGTTTGCCATCAGTACCCGGATTTCTTTAAGCATCACATAAGCCATCCTGAGCCACAGTGGCTTCTTACCAAAATCAAACCTTGACTAAGGCAGAGGAGGAACGCTGTGTCAAGCTACTCTGCAGTTTGACTGTGTTTCTCATGGAGACGAAGTGCTGCTAGGCTCCCAGGCTATGCAATCCAGACTGGTTTGAAACTTTCAGTCTTCTTGTTCCAGGCTCTAATGCTATGGTAACAGGTATGAGCCGTCTAGAATGTAACCTTGAGAGTTTGCCTTTGTGTTCTTTACCGCAATCTACTCTTCCTCCCATTGCAGCAGTGGAAATTGTTTTACTCCCTCACCACTGCCCTCTGACATACACAACCATAACAAAACCTCTCCAAAGGAACAAGATACAAATTGAAAAACCCGGGGAGTTCTGCCCAATCCGTCAGGATGCCAAGCTTTCTCCAAAGCCCAGGCCTGAGGAATCGTTTACAGATACAAGTGCAAAGGGGGAGGCCATACCCTCCAACGTATAAAAAGACTTGACCTGTCCTGAGACAGGCTGGTCTCTACTAAAATGAGGAATGACCAGAGTTCTGGATGGAAGCTAAGTGACCAAAAGGACACTGTCTTCCATGAAGACAACAGTGTGTTTTGAATTAGAAGGATCAATTTTTAAAATATTGCTAGACACTTTACAGGCTCCCATTTCTAGGCTGGCTTTGTTTGCTTTAATTGCTGGTGTTGAGTAGACAGACAACCTCCATTTCTTTCAAAGATTCTGCAGCCTGTGAGGTCAGCATGGAGCTTTATTTGTTCTAACCTTTCATCACCTTGATATCTTGTGTGTTTGTCGTCTCTGTGTGAACAAGGTGTGTCTTAACAGAAGGAAAAGAATTCTATCTTCAGAGAATGATCAGGCTTGGCTCTTCTCAAATTCCTCAATTCATCTGGCAAATTATTGCACCCATCCTTTTAGATTTTCCCTTCAGGATAATTATTATCATTTCTGGATACATTGAAGAAAGTGGCAGAACATTTGTCCAGCCATAACATTCAAGTCGTAAGACCTAAGACGCCCTCTGTTTCTTAGCATAGCAAGTTTGTCAATGCTTTTGCTAGCCTGGCAATTTAAGTATTTCCATGCCATTTCTTATACATAATGTTATTTTCCTTTTTTAAAAAGCAGCATAAAGCGTACATGAGATAATATAAATGTCACAGCTCAATTAGCCGTACCATTTTACAAGAATAAAATCAGTTTCATTACGATAGCAAGGAAAAACATTCTCACTTTTGCCTGAAATTGTGAGGCAATGTGCGTTTATAATCTTTGGCCTGTAACTGAAAGAATATAGTTTTAATTTGCATTTAAATAAAGCAAATCTCCCATTGCAGAGAATTTTCTTTTATTAGTCCCCATAAACAAGATGGCATTAAAGTGCATAGCCTGCTTAAGTGGGACATGATGATAAATCAAGAGGATAAACAAGGCGATATCATGAGGGAAGGGAAAGCCACATAAGACAAACTTAAATAGTTAACATTCTGAATTCCTGCCATCCATTAAAGAAATGATAGGCCCTTGGAGACTTCCATTTGCTGAACCTATGCTTTTAGAAGAGATGTTCTTCAGGCCTAATAAATACCTCCAGTTATTAGCCATTGGTGAGCATGAGTCATTCATTGCAGTATTTATTGTATTTGGATACTAATTAAATGGATACTGAGTTTATATCATTTGTAATTGGCCTTATAGATTTTATTCTTCTGTATTGGAAACCCCAAAGTGGTAAGCATGGTGGACACTATTCACCAGATTCTATCAAGAAGCAAGGGCCGAGGCCCGAGGATGATCCAAGTTCTCCAGCCTTGCTCTAGGAAGCAGTGAGGACTCTGTGGTCTGGTTGGTTTTGTTATTTTCATCACAAGAGTGATGAGAGGAGAGTGCCTGGGAGCTGGGGCAAACTGGAGTTCATTTATTCTTTTTATTCAGCACATGGTCACTGAATATAAATTATTCTTGGGTAGTTTACATTCTCTAGAAATGATCTACCGATCATGCAACCCTTTAGACTGCTGAAAGGAAGGCTAGGACAAGATTTAACTCCCTGTGATTCTGTCCAGGCAGTCTTTAACCACCACCTACATGAAATCAACTCGTCTCCTCAATGACTGCTCACTATCAGCAACAGAATGATCATCTCTTCCTTGCTCTTGGGATCACCACGCATTCAAAATATTGTGAGGTTTAAGACAGGTCCTCACAACCCAAGTATCATTTAACAACATAGACATCTTATTACATAAACAAACATCTAAGAAGCATTGTTGTGAAATTACCTAATTTGACTTCTAACAATCAATAATAAAACACACCCCTCGGTTTTTATAAATTCAAGTGCTAAATGTTTTGTAACCTGCTACCCCCCAGACACAGCTTCTCGCTGTGAAAATACACAATATATTAAGAAGAATATTCTGTTGATACAAGAAAAACATCCTCCATGTTCATGGTATAACGTACTTACAGCAATATTAAAATGTATGTCAATAAGAATGTGTCTCTAAAGCTTAAAATTAGCATAAATTTAAATGAGTTAAGGTTCAAAATATAACCAAGGTAAAATATTTATTGAAAGTAACACTAAAGCCGGGCGTGGTGGCGCACACCTTTAATCCTAGCACTCCAGAGGCAGAGGCATGTGGATCGCTGTGAGTTCGAGGCCAGCCTGGTCTACAAAGTGACTCTAGGACAACCTAAGCCTATACAGAAACCCTGTCTTGAAAAACCAAAAAAAAGAAGAAAGAAAGAAAGAAAGTAAGAAAGAAAGAAAGAAAGAAAGGAAGAAAGACTAAATGACATTAAAAGTCATCCATAACCTCTTAGTATTAACATAATTTATATTTTTTGATAAAGTATATATGAGCAGAACACTTTATATGTAATGATATTCATGATTATATTCATGATAGCACCAAAAAGTTCAAATATTCAGTTGTTTAAAATTCAAAAGTTCTATAAAACAATCATGAACTTATGTAACTTATTTAAAGATAATGAACCAGTATCTTTTAAAATAAAATTATATTATTAAAACAATCTATTATTAAAATAAAATATATTATTAATGGATTACATATATTTGATAAAATATTGTTAAATTTGGTTTTCACTTTGCATAATTCTATATCAATTGTACACACAAGAATATAAGTGGAACATATCTTGGAAAGAATAAATCATGGAATTCAGATTTGTAAGATTACAACTTGTGTACATTTATTGTGAATTATTTCTTCATTGTTTCTAATAAATCAGTAAATACTTATAAAAAAAGAAAAAGTATACTATTTAAAATGAGCATGTGCTTTGTAAAATACATTTGGCCATTTCATTAACAAATAGTTTTATAGAGAGGTGATTGTCCCATGTTTCTCAGGTGACTCCAGATGGGTGATTCAGCCTTCTCATTAAAACACCTTTTATTTTTTATTGTGAACCTATCTGTGGGGGATGGGTGAGTGCAGCTGCCCTCAGAGACTAGAGGCTTTGGACTCCCCTAGAGGCAGTCATGAGCTTCCAGATGTAGGTGTTGAAAGCAGAACTCCTGTCCTCTGGATGATCAGCAGGTGCTCTTATCTACTAAGTTGTCTCTTCAGAGCTCCTCTGACTTTTAAAGACTTATGTTGATTTTGTTTATGTGTATGTCTATGGGAGTATATGCTGTGTGTGCACTGTGCCTGCAAGGCCCAGTAGACTGCAAAGTCCCCTGGAACTGGAGTGGCATGAGGTTAAGAAGTACCTAATTCTGCCTGGAAGAGAAGCAGTCTCTAGCCTCACCTGGTTGTTGTTTCTGAAGTTAGTCCTGTTTTGTATTTATCTACATTTTGGAGACAAGGTCTTACTACATAGCTGTGTAACCACACTGGCATCAAATTTACAGAAATCCATCTGCCTGTGGATACTGAGTTATGGTATTAAACATTCAGCGTAGTGGGCGTGGTGGTTCACACTTTTAATCCCAGCATTTGGGTGACAGAAGCACGTAGATCTCTGAGTTTAAAATCAGCCTGGTCTACATAGTGAGATCCAAGACAGCTAGGGCTATGTAGAAGAACCCTACTATAAAGAAAGAAAGATTAGAGATGGAGGGGGAGGGGGAGAGAGGATGAGAGGAAGGAAGTGGGGAGGGAAGGAGACAGGGAGGGAGGGAGGCAGGGAGGGAAGGAGGCAGGGAGGGAGGGAGGCAGGGAGGGAGGGAGGGAGATTCAGCCTCCCTAGGTTTCAAAATCTTTATCCTACTGATCACAAAGGCTAATTATGAAGATTTCTGGAAACAGGAAAGGTTCATCCATGAAATATTGACAATATGTTCACCCAAATATGTACATAATGACAACACTAGTTGGCATGCCAACATGGATGTGGACATTTCACAGGACATTATCCAAAGATGAAGAACAACTGGAAATCAACAGCTTCTGAGAGAGGGATAATGTTTTCTCCAGGTCTGAGCTTCCTAACACATTTTCAAATTCCAAGTGATCAGCCCTCAATACACGGACATACAAGCAACATTATGTAGGATAGGTTGCACATTATATGTGTATGTATCCATTCAACAAACAATAATGAAAAAAGGTCATAACTTTGAGTGAGATTTGGTGGCCATGGGAGGAATAGGAAGGGGAATAGAATGGGTATAAATAACGTAAATCCAGTACTCATGTTTGGAATTTTCAAAATAAAAGAGTCAATGTTAGGAGCTGTAGTATAGGAGAGTGCGCTATGGCATATAGGCAGGTCGTACTATAGGAGAGTATGCTATGGCATATAGGCAGGTCGTACTGTAGGAGGTGTGCTATAGCATATAGGCAGTTCCTACTATAGGAGGTGTGCTATAGCATATAGGCAGTTCCTACTATAGGAGAGTGTGCTATAGCGTATAGGCAGGTCCTACTATAGGAGAGTGTGCTATAGCGTATAGGCAGGTCTCCATTCCTTCTATCTACATTGAGCACCTACTATTAGATCACAGGGTGGAGAATCATGGATTAACAATAAATATTCTTATGATAGAGAAGGCCAATGTGAAGAAAGAATTTTGGCTTGGATGATTCAGATAAATGCCTTATTTCTTATAAAAACCTTAAACTATCTCAAAATTGAGAAGTTCATACAGTATTAGTGTCACTTATAGAAAAAAATTGACATATTGGAAATACTCACTAAATGTAGGGTTTTTTTTTTTTTTTTGCGATTGTCATAGTTTTCAAGGTGAATGAGTATAAAATTCTTAAACAGGTTTTCTTAACTATAAGCTACTACTAACTATCCCAAATCCATAGGGCTCTTCTTGAACCAGGATTATTTGGCCCAGCTTCTTTGGCTCACTAAAGCCCAATTTTCTTTACTAATCGCTAGCCAGATTCATGGATAGAATACAAAGAGAAATGCAGACTCATTCCATTGAGTAAATTCACTAAGTAATAAATGTTGTAGTTTTTAAACCAAGTGAACACCATTTTAATTCAGTGAACACACATAAAAAGAGTGTCTTTGGGTAATTTTTTAATGAGCCTTAGTAAGGACCTGAACATGTATGAGCTATGACCTTTCTCCATTAGGTGTTCATTGACAACTGGGAGAAAGATGGATAATTACCACTTCATCTCTGCTATTCTAGTGCATTGCTTCAGCTGTTGTGTTTTTCCAGTATCAACTGTTTGTAAGATTGTAAAACCATTGAGACCACCAGCAAAAAAATTAAGCAGTTCCTTGTCTGATATACATAGATACACAAATTCATTTCCTTTAATCCCCTGCATTTTACGTGAATGTCATCTAGAAAGTTGGCACACAGGTAACTAGTTTGAACTTTACACTAGATAAGCATAGATATCATCTTAATCAAGCAAACTTCTGTTATTAAAACTCTGGTCGTGAATATAAATAAAACCAGCCCTGTGAAAATATGCCAATATTTAACATCAGAAAAGTAATATCTCATTGTAAAAATAATTACATATTGTTTATAATTATCCTGTTTCATCATGTTCGGTTGATGCACACTTTTAGTTTCCTTTCATCTCTCTTTTTGGCCCTTCATTGTCTCACTTGCAGACTAAATGCCAGTCAGCTTAATCACCAAAGGCATCACAATCTGAATAAGCACCAAACAGAACAATGCTAAAAGTCTGTGGTAAGAAACAAGTGACAAAGGGCTTTAGCAACCAGTTCTTCACTCTGTGAAGAAGAAACATCAGAGGGCACCTGGCTTCCTGAAAGTGTTGATACTTTTCATAGCTTGTGACATCAATTTCATTACCTCAGTTTCTGTTCAGTCACTAGCTAGTCCTTATGTGCTGTGCCATCATGCCTGGCTTGTATCAAAGTGTGTACCAATGGAATTACCAACTCAGCTTTTGCTTCCAGTTTACAAAAATATCTTTCAGGACAGCTTCTGGTCATTAAGATATGACAAGGGCAGGTCAAGTACTGCAGGTAGGCAAATTCCCAGCTTCCCCCTTCCTCATCAGCTGCTGACAATTGCCACATGTCACCAGAGCGATTTACAAAAACAGACATACAAAGCTAAGAATGTCTCATATGTAGCTAGCATTGGAGTTTCTTTGAAAGACAAAACTAAATTTAAAAAGTATCCAGGTTTGTAAAACAGCTGTTTACTTTACATATAGTTCCCTCTTGGTCTACCAAGCCATTCACCTCTATTGCATACATATGTGGTTGTGTCTATAAATCACTGGTGGGATGCTAAAGACCAGCATTGGTTCCCTTTGTGACATTTGACTCAGATGATCAAGATGGCCAGTAAAACTAAAGCTTGGAATCAAAGGATTTCTGAGTGTTGAACTCTTTTGCCCCTCCACTTGTCTCTTCAAGGTTGTTGTCAAGACTGGATGGTTTTCCTTGGGTGACTGAAGACAAAGAGGTACCCTCTTATAAGACAGAACAGAGCAATAACCAGGAGGGTGACCTTTGCATGGAAGAACATGGAAAATGAGTGTGAGGGGGCACAGGGAAGGATCCTGATGTCAGGACGGCATCCTCGAGCCTTTCCCACCACACATTGCCTGGGTTTCCCTTTCCAATGCCACAGGATTAAGTGGCTTTTCTATAAAAACAGAAAGGATGAATCATCTTAGAAGGTTAACAGTCCTAATAACTACCTTTGCTAACATAATCAAGAGGAGGTACCTTTGGATGTCAGGCTCCCGGTGCCACTTAGATGTTTCGTTATGATCAATCAGATTTCACTTGTGGGCCTCTGTGAGGGATTTAGAAACAAACGACTCTGAAGATGCTGCTCACTACATCTGAAGAGAAAGCTGGAGATGGGTAGTCACACCTGCTCTCTGGCAAGCGTTGTCTTAGGTTCCACTAGCATCACTGACCACAGATACTTCCCACAAAACTGATGAGCTGCATCTCAAGGTGATACCGGTGAGAAAGATGGTGGGCCAGAGACTAGGGAGAGAATCCCATTTATGTAGTGAACACACAATCATCTCGCTATCCATAACAGCACATTCCACATACTGAGCGCCGAGTGTTAAGGACCAGGCCTCTCGTGAGCATACCTCCTCATTTAACCCCCAAAGCAAAACCCAAGACAGGAATGTATCTATTTCATTTAGGAAAAATTTCACTCACACGACTACAGAACAAAAACCTAGGAAGTGCTTAAAAGAAGAAGATTTCAGGACAAATCTGGCTGTGCCACCAAATCCAAACTATTGCTATGACTTACACTCTCCCATGACTTTTTCCACAGAGAGACAAGGTCAGCACAGAAGAGGCTCACACCAAGGGCATGACTGAGCCCTGAACTTAAACTAGCATTGAGAAGCATTGGTGGTGAATTAATGACCAGATGAAAAGGCAGGTAAGTGGACAGTGACGGTCTCTTCTCGGGCAAAATTAGGCTACTGTTGCTGAGATAGAACAAAGCATTACAAGTCAGGTGGCGGAACATTTCGGGACATTCTGTCAACACAAATGAGTCCATCATAAGTAGCTTGCAGGAGGGAGAAGCCAAAAAGAGGTCACTGGATAAAAAGGGTCCCTCTGGCAGATGGCCAGCCATGGTTACTGTGGGAAGCCAACTGACTGAAAAGGGCTTGACGGCTTCTGGTCTTTCACATTCTCCAACCAGGCCTGAAGACAAAGCAAACTGTGGCTTGGCCCTTTCAACTCAGCAAAGGGATCTTAAACTAAGTCTCCTGAGCACATTTGAAGAGGTAAGATATGTGCCAAGTAGCCATGTACCTTATTTGTGTAATGTACATTTTAAAGGAAAGAGGTGTTTTCTTGAAATCATCTTTCTATTATAATGAAATAGAGTTTACACAGAACAAAGCTTTATTTTTAAAAATTAGGAACATGATTTGCTACCAACCAGTTTGAAGAAAGAAGTGATATGGAAAACAGATGTCTTATAACCTGCTTCCGTTTATCAATATATAATCAATAGATAATTATGAAGTAATTTACAATAGTGCAGTTATTGGTTTAGCTTCAGCCATGGGCCTGCAGAGGATATTTATACCTTAGGAAGGAAATTTAACTAAATTATTGGATAAAAATTGCCACTAAGCAACCCTAATTAGAAAACAGATGCTGGTGTGAAGATCATGTTTTACCTTGGGACTTGCTTGATCCCAATATACTTGCCTTTTTAATGGATTAGTGTTTCTTTGCCATCACAACTGGGAATTGCTCACACCAGTGCTACTGAGGTAAACCTTGTGCCTCAGCATATGGCAAATGGAAAAATAGCCCACATTTCCTCCAAAATGCTCTGATAACACACACACACACACACACACACACACACACACACACATATCTACATACACATATACATGCATATTCAATATACATATACACACATATACTCATACATATATGCACACTCAATGTACATACAGACATACACATGCACACATAATATGTACATACATGCATACAAACATATATACAGAAACAAACAAATGCAGAGACACATAGCTGAGCTAGCAATACAACTAGTAGATTCAACATGCTATATACATGGGCTTTCCCAAAGGTGCCTTCACTCAGATTCAATTGGTCTGAATGAAAACAAGAAAAGGAAAGAAGGAAAGAAAGGAGAGAAGGAAAGAGAAACAGAAGATGGAGGGAGGGATGAAGGAAGTAACGCAGGGAATGCAGAAAGAAATAAAGGAAGGGAGGAGAAAAAGAACTATTTTCTTTGGAAGTTAATTGTGTGTCTATTATTATTGCTGTTATTCAAATAGTTTTTGTAGAGGTTATGTGTTGGCTTACACTAAAGCTTAACAATCAATTACTGCTTTTTAAATATATGAGTTCTGACATCTATATCCTACAAAACTAAAAAAAATTCAAAATAATCAAATCATGTGATTTTGCATGTATCATAAATAGTCTTCAATTTATTTTAATAGCTCTTTATGCTTGCTATACTTTTGAATTCCCAGTATCTATTATATTCCCATTTTGTTATCATCAGTTAATATAAAATCCATTATCAAAGGGTATTGATTATAAACATAGAGGTGGGCTTTTGACTTTATAGCCTTATTAGAAAGGTCTGACCATATTTGGATCATGGCCCTGAGTGGTGGTCCATAAATCCAGTCAGGTACCAACAATAAGTACCATTAAAGTTACAAGTTAATCACTCAAGTGAGAGGTAAGACTGAAAAAAACCAACATGGATAGAGAAGGCAACGTATGTTAAATATACCAAGGGAGGAAGAGCCAGTTTATCGACACACTGAAATAAATGGATTAAGTGGATCTAGGGTAGGGAACTGGGGATCCAGTCTAGGTCCTTGCACCTATTAGGCAAGGACTCTAGCACTAAATCACACCTTAGCATCACATAGACTGTCAAAACAATTGAATTATCCTGTATGCACAGCATTGGGTGTCAGCTGAACCTAGACTCCTGTACAGCAGAGTGAACTCCAATGAAACTGCTGACTAGTCTGCTACAGTGTATCAACATTAGTTTATTGGTTCTAACATATACGTCACACAAGTATTGCTCACACCAGTAATATTGTAGAAGAACAGCCACACAAAGTCATCTGCACCATCAGCTCAGGTTTTCTGAAAATCTAAAATGCTTCTACACCTGACAAAGAGGTGTCTCCTTCATTCTACTGATGTCTCTCATTTGCACTTTGCTAAGCTGGGCATTTATATATATTATATACCTGGAAGCACTCAATCCATGCTGACTGATTCATAGAAAAAAATAAGTGAATTTTCACCGGGGTGTTGCCCTTATGTTCTCCATGTTCGAAATAATATGCTTCTCTCAGTGTGGTTCTCAACCTCTACATGCATATCTCTCTCTCTCTCTCTCTCTCTCTCTCTCTCTCTCTCTCTCTCTCTCCTCTTTCACTCAACGAAGTTGATACAGTCATTCCTTCCATGCCCAATTTATGAGATGAAATTTTAAGTCACAAGTTAGTTAGATAAAACACAGTAGACACTTCCCACATATACACACTCAGGAAAATAAAACTTGGATGTAAATACAAACTCCAAGGAGCATCATCAGCTTAGGTAGCTTTGTCCTTGCCTATCTCAAGAATCAAGCCTATGGTGAAAATGAAGCTAAGCTTATTTAATAGTCAGGATGAGTCCATCCAGCAGGTGAGGTGGCAGAAATAAGTTAATGCAATAAAAAGTCACCCAGCTTGATGTAAAGGTTAGAACAGTTGATATATGGACACAACAGGACACCGTTATTGGAAATTGAGTTTCTTAAAATTAAAACAAAAAGGTTTGGGATATTAGTAATATTTGAAGTCAATAGTAAGCAGATAAAAGTTTCATAATGACATATTAGCCAAGACTTTTCTTTTTCTAAGTGACCAATGCATCATGTAGTTAAAATTATTTTTATGATTAACTACTGTGGAACCACTTTATCTGAAATCATTTGCTATTATTTAATATAAAAACCCCTCTGATACTATCAGGGAAGGCAGAGAATGGCAGGGGAATATTGAAAGATTATTTTTAATATTTGGCATAATGGTATACCATAGTTCTTATTGCTCTCATCACTAAAAAAATTGAATTCAAAGAAAAGGTGAAGTTGAATTGTCTCAAAATGGCTTAAATAACAGGTCAGAGTTCTGAGGAGCTTCTTAAAAGTTGAGTTCTTCTTTGGCCCTCGGTTTGTCTTTTGAAACACCTCAGATGCTTTTCTGTGAGGGAATTATTCTGTGTGTTTTAAAAATAATCTCATAGAAAATAGGACCTTCTGTCAAAACCTTTGTAGGAACCAAAGTATAAGTTTTGAAATGATGGAGGATGGGCATAAAGGTCGGTGTGATTACCACGACATCGGGAGCAAAGTTTAAAGGTACAAATCAGTATCTTCTCTTGGGAATATTAGATAATATAAGAGGAAGTGAATTCAGGGAAGTAAGGAGAAACAAGTATGTTTGCCTTTATATCCCAAACCCCACTACTAAGGAACATAAAGACACAACTTACATGAGAAAAAGTGAGCCATTCACCAATATTGCTGTGAATAAATGGTTGGAATTTTGTGATGGAGTCACTATGTAGCCTACCACCAATGACAATTCTTTTGGAAACAACAGGACATCTCAGAAAAGAAGCAGAGGTTACAAAACTTTACCCATGTAGAAATCATGGAATTTGAGTGGAAATCTTTTTGTATGAACCTGATTGCAGAGTAGAGACAACCGAGAAGAGAATACATGAATTTGAGGACAAATTTAAGGTTTATTCTCTCTAACCAACAGGAAGAATGCTGACAGCAAAAGAAACAACACCTCCCTTGAGTTTCACTGCTGCAGCCTAAGCTTGTCGGGCGAGTCAGATGTGGTCCAGGTCTACCCTGCTCTGTATTACCACTTGGCTTTCCTGTCAAGACGTTTGAGGAAGTGCACCTTGGAGAGGACAAGGTGGAGACCTTTGCTTTCCAGGCAGAAATCACTCAGTTTGTGTTCATCATCTTCAATATGTTCTATTTAAACAAGGAATTTTTTTCTCCAGAAGTTGGTCTCTAATGCTTCCGATGTCTTGGACAAGATGAGGGCCTGACAGCCTCTTCCAAGTTGGAAAGAGGCAAAGAG
This sequence comes from Acomys percivali, assembly GCA_907169655.1. Lineage (NCBI taxonomy): Eukaryota > Metazoa > Chordata > Mammalia > Rodentia > Muridae > Acomys > Acomys percivali. Next base: position 70,315,326 of record OU015746.1, on the reverse strand, counting down.
CTGAACATTGACGTCATCTCTAAGCCTCAGGAGTGCACATTGACTTTGGTGGACACAGACATTGGCATGGCAAAGGCTGACCTAAGAATTAACCTGGAAACCAAGTCTGGCACAGAAGCATTCATGGAGGCTCTCCAGGCTGCCGCAGACATCTCCATGATTGGGCAGTTCAGTGTTGGATTCTGTTCAGCCTATCTAGTGGCAAAGGAAAATGGCTATGATCACCAAGGACAATGAGGGTGAGCAGTGTGCCTGGGCGCCGTCTGCTGCTGGCTCCTTCATATTTTGTGCAGACCACGGTGAGATAGCTTCATGGTAGAGTGTTGGATCCCTGGAATCCCAAAAATGCTTACCAAGATACAAAATAAAATGAAATAAAACAATAAACCTATGGACTAAACTGGAAAACAACCATTTAACACAGCTAGCGAGAGAGTGAATGTTAAAGGGAGACACTGATCTATATAGGCTGTGTGTACCTCTGAGAGAATAGAATTACAAGCCTATTGCCCATGCATCTTCCTGTACTGAAAAGAAAACAAGACCAGAGCCTTCCATCCATGGAGTCATCCTTCATACAAGCCATGAGATGGAACGCACACACACACACACACACACACACACACACACACACACACACACAGAGGAAAGCCAACATGAGTTGCCACCAGAAGATCAGCTACTAAAAAGAGCACAAAGATGGTTTGTAAACATAAATAAAATGATCATAAAAGGAAAAGTGGACTTTTGAAAGAAAATATGAACAGAACTGGTAAAAAAAATAAGGGTAACTATGACAAACTGCTCTTCTCTGGGATACTTCGTAAAAAATACATTTTATGTTTGACACCTAAAAATATGTGTAATGCTACGTAACGCATTGATCCATGTATATAGAGGAAATGTGTATGGCTTTATTTTGAAAGTAAGAATGGTAAAGTGCTTCAAATGGAGTTTTACACGCCTCACTCAGTGATAAAACTTTGATATTAATACACTATGCATAATTTGTGCATTATATGCATATGAAGACGTATACAGAAAAACAACACATATGTACATCCTGAAAAGCACTGTGACTAAACAGGGATATTGATGTAACACAGAAAGATGAGAACAAGACATGAGGAGGCAAAGAAGCAGGAAGGCTGAGGGCAGCGTGGGGGCACAGAGCAGAGTTAACTTCTTACTCATCCAGTTACTCTACCTACACATGATGTGAATAAATGAGTAAAACACAGGCAATGGTGCATCAGTTTAAAGATAACGTGGCCAGATTGCCTGTTGTGTAAAAGAAGCTTGCACGGAACCTGCCGATATAGGTGAGCTCAAAAAAAATTTACAAAAACACATTGCAAAATATCAGTTTTAGGAACATAACAGATAGCGTAGAAACAAATAGATGAATACCATTCAAAAATGTACATTAGGGTCACAATAATCACTAAGGACAACATCAGATAATACATAGTCCTAAAAGAATCATCCAGCAGGAAGGCATGGCTATACGAAGAGTGTATGCATCAAACTGTATGTTTCTAAAGCTGGTGAAAGTGAAAGGAAAAACATACAAGTAGAAAGTTATAGTTGGGGCCTCTGCCATTTCACTTTGAACAACTGATAAACATGCTATTAGAAAAGTTAGCAAGGCTGTTCTCTCAGGAACAGCATCAAACTACATCATTAAGTTGACAATGTATAGCATGTGTAATGCTGTGTGTTTACATTAATTGATTTAGGGAGAAGAAATGACTCTGCTGACACCTCCAATCCACGAACATTCTGTTCCACTCTCAATTACAGTCTTTCTTCATTCGTTTTCACTATTAAGATCTTGAGACGTCTTTAATTTTAAAAATTGTAAACATTTAAGTGTTTCATATTTTCAAGCGATCATGAGTGTTTTCCTTCATTCCCTACTTTGAATTTTGATCTTTATTACCATTTGAAAATGTAACTGTTATTGCGTATTGCTTTTATATCTTCCATCATTTCCAGATATGCTAAGTAAGTTTTTATCATTTCCTTGATAACTCATGTACACACAGTCCAGCTGATGATATGTGAAGATGGATTCATTCTTTCTCAAGAATGGTATGCACCCTATGCCTGTTTTTGTGTCTTGTAACTTTTGGTACCAAATTGAACAAGAAGGATGAGAGCTGACCTTCATGTTTGCTGAAGGTTTACAAGGAAACCTTAAGGATGCCTTATGTTCATTTTAGGGGATTTGTTGTTGTTTGTTCATTTTTGTTCATTTGTATTGCTCTTTTTAAAAGTTTCTATGTCCCTTGTTTGTGGAGAGTCATTTTTCACAAATGAGTATTACATCTTGTCATATTAACCAGTCACAATTTTATTATTACTCTTTAGCTTTTTGATGTGGTCTATTACATTGACTTGTTTGTAAACGTGTAATCAACCTTGCCTACAGATGGTTTCAATATGTTCTGTGGGCTCACTGGGTTTGTCCCCGGTGGCTGTACTCATCCTTTATTTAGGTTATGAGACTCATCTGTGGGGAGTGGCTTAAAGGCCAGCAGGACACAGCACAGCCCCTGAGAGAGAATAGCATTTCCTGTCCCAAGGAATGCAATGCAGCAGAGAAGGCAGAGGCTAGAAGGAATGCCTCTCCATGCTTGTGCTCTGTGAAAACTCTGCAGAGAGGAGCTCATGGCAAAGATGACATCGCATAGCAAAGAGGTCACAGGGCCCACATGTCCTGCCGCAGTCACTGAAATGTTGCATCATAGATGCTGTAATGAGAGTGGAGCCCAGACATGTTCTTGGTCAGGCCTCCCATCACAGTTCACTCTCTCCATCAGGAACACTGCTTTACTGTTCCAAACCAGAAGGCTTTAAGTCACGTGCAGAAGGGGTCTATTAGTAACAGCCAGCTGGTCTGTGAAGCTAATGATGATCTTGGCAGTTGAACTTCAACAGGAGCTGAGATTTATGATCCAACAGCTACAACTTCAGCATCCAAAATTAGCCAGCATTTGACTCTGACACAACAGCAGCACCTGGGCTATTGGGTACCTTCCTAGAGAAGCTTCCAACTTGACAAAGCACTCCATCCCAGGAGGCATGGAAGGATACATGGGAAAATCCTTGTGTTTCAGGAATCAATTCACTCAAGACCAATGAAAACAGCATATTCTGTGACAAGAGTGGTCATGCTTTTGAACTTTGTTGGCAAGGGTAAATACATATTTGACTGCAGAACTATTTCAAATGAAAACCAGCCTCTATATATTGGATTTTAACAGCTGATGGCTTTCAGGCTGTGTTTGACGGTATGTTTTCAAGTGCCAAGGCTTCTGACATTGACAGTTAGCTCGCTGGAAAGTTTTTCATCCTTATTATTGTATTATGCAGCCAAGGCATTTGGCAGGAGGAAATCCAAGGGCAACTGGTGGATAAAAATAAAAGCAAAGCCCAGAAGACATTGGTATTTGTACAGTGAATTGTGGGAATGACCTCTGACCTGCAGCCATTTTAAAGAATGTTATCCCACCATGAGAGAGCTTTACTTTATGAAATGTAATTTCTGCAGTGTAATTTCTGCAGTGTCTTCGAACCTTAAGCCCATGAAATCTTCTGTTATGCTTGGCCCTCTGTCAAAATAGTTTTTTTGTTTTAGATCCCTGATAAAGGAGTGTCCTGACAGCAATGGAGGGAGATGTCATTTAGTATTGGGTTGGTTGCATAAAGCAAAATTTGGGCAAATAAGCTTGAATAAAATTTAAAAAAAATTGTTGTTTCAGGAACAAAGAGTTCTCTAGAGCATGCTGTATGGGCCCTAATGAGCTTCTGCATTCTAACCATGAAGCCTTCTCTTTATGGGCCAAGATAAAAAGCCATCTGAAACAGAATTAAGAGGATGGGGCCATCTACCTGAAAGATTCTTTGAAGTGATGCATACAAACATCGTCTTTAATGCCATTGACCAAAAATATGAACATGCATGGCTGTATGAGATGCTGCCATTCTTAGTTTTTGGCAATTTGACACAAACTTAAACATTCCCAGGAAGAGACGATCTCAACTGAGCAATTAGCTCCATCAGATTGGCCCGTGGGCACATCTCTGGGGGCAGTCTCTTGATGGCTGATTGATGTGGGAGATCCCAGGCCACTGTGAACAGTGTCAAAGGAGGGCAAGTGCGTGTGGGCTGTACAAGATAGGCTGAATGAGGGAAAGAAAGTAAGCTGTGAACAGCATTCCTGTGTGACTTCACTTCCTGTGCCTTGGGTTCTCTTGATGAAGCACACACCTGTAAGCTGAACAAGCCTTTCCTCCCCCATGTTGTTTTCAGTTGTGGGGTTTATCACAGCAACAGGGAAACAACTAGAACAGATGCTAGGCACTAGATAATGACATCCTTTTACTGGATGATCAGTTAACCCAGAAGTTATAGGTTCTCCTACTAAGGAAAAGAGAACACATATTCTTCAGTGATCTTAGCCCAAGGAGAATGAAATATAGATTCTATACTTATTTTAAAAGTTCCAGGAACTGTGTTTTAAATCCCCCCACCTCTCTCTCTTTCTCTTTCTTAGAAATGGTTTTTTTTCCATTTTTTATTTTTTTTATTAATTTATTCTTGTTACATCTCTATGGTTATCCCATCCCTTGTATCCTCTCATTCTCCCCTCCCTCCCATTTTCCCCTTATTCCCCTCCCCTATGACTGTTCCTGAGAGGGATTACCTCTCCCTGTATATGCTCATAGGGTATCAAGTCTCTTCTCGGTTTTTTTAAAGTTAATTCCAGAATCCACTTTAATGTGAAATTTAAGTCAGTGCTTTTAAATTGTCCGTGGTCATTGTCTGCCTGGAATTTCAAAAAGTGCATGAACAAATTACCTGCATAGAAATTAGTGTTGACTCCTTCTGCTTCTGGGTTAACTCACTCATTATGATCATTTCTAGTTCAGTCCATTTGTCCACAAATTTTGGGAATTCCTTGTTTTTAATAGCTGAGTAGTATTCTGTAGTGTAAATATACCACAGGTTTTTTTTTTTTATCCATTCTTCTACTGAGGAACACATAGGCTGTTTCCATGTTCTGGCTATTATGAATAAGGCTGCTATGAACATGGTTGAGCAAATGTTCTATACTCACTTATATCTGGACAGTCGCCCAAGGGGCATGTCCCATGAAAGTCTTCACTTACTAGGAAAGTGGGACAGAGGGGAAGAATTCCTATTGGGACTCTAAGTAAGAGAAGCAAGGGAGAATGGGAAAATAGAAGGATCCAGAGGGTCCGAGAAACCTACAAGAAGAATATTATAACGGGTGGATCTGGGCCCAGGAGTCCTGCTCAAACTATGGCACCAGCCAAGGACAATACATGCAGTAAAATACGAACCCCTAACCAGATCTAGCCAATGGACAGGACATTCTCCACAATTGAGTGGAGAGTGGGGACTGACTTTCACACGAACTCTGGTGCCCCATATTTGATCACATTCCCTGGATGGGGAGGCCTGGTGGAACTCAGAGGAAGGATAGCAGGCTACCAAGAAGAGAAGTGATACCCTATGAGCATACACAGGGGGAGGAGTTCCCCCTCAGTCATAGGAGAGGGGAGTAAGGGGGAAATGGGAGGGAGGGAGGAATTGGAGGATATAAAGGATGAGGTAACAATTGAGATGTAATATGAATGAATTAATAAAATATATTATAAAGAAAAAAATAGTGTTGAAAATCTGAAGAAGCTAATTTTCAAGGAGATACAGATGGTGTATCATATCATCTAACCCAGTCTGAAGAAGCCAATATAACTTTCCAACTCTTGTATTGGTAGTCTGTAACTAGAAGACCAACTCTTGAATGGGCAACTTCTCACCAGAAGACCATGGCTACAGTGGTTGTTTCCTTTCAGATTACCAGCAGAAGCCCTTAGTAGTTCTAGAAAAGTTCCTTTCAGAAGCATTTGATGTAAAATGTGATTGGTGATTCTCAGTCATTTATTTTATAATTGGAAAATACAATGAACTCACTATGTTTATCTTTGCCTTACTGAATATGATTTAGAGAATCAATAATTTAATGTATAAAAAACATTTTAGTTGTTGTCTGAGTGTATTTGCTCATTCTTTGTGGCTAATGAATCCCAGAATGTGGCAGAAATGCAAATTGATATTTAAATTATGAGATCTGCATGTCAGATGAGTAAAGTTAAGTTACCAAAAATCGTTTCTTCATAAATTATCATATCCACCTATAACTTGGACATATAATGATACTAAAAATTTTATAGGCATAAATAAAATATGACTATAAACTCTAATTCCTGATGCCACAAAATCAAACTATTATCTTATTAAAGATGGGATATGTGTTACACATTGCATACATAGTCAAAGAATGTTTAAACATTATATAATTGAGAACAATATGATTATTTACACATTAATATTACCTTACATATATGTGGTAGTTTGGATAAAAATGCCTCCCATAGGCTCATACACTTGAATCCTTGAAAGCTTGAGTTGGTGGAACTATTTAAGATGGATTAGGAGGTGTGGCCTTTTTAGAAAAGATGGGTCACTAGGTATGAGCTTTAAAAATCCTACATACTGAAAAAAATTCTGTGGGGAAGGACACAGGTTCATGTGGCAGGCACGGGTCCACGGGGTTCGAAAGATGAGGTCCTCAATGCATTCTGAGGAGGACGATTGCGCTCCAGAGCTACACAGAAATGTTCACCCATGGCCTGATTGGGAGGAAATACTTAGAGCAATGTATTAGAAATACCCAAGCTGAGATCATCCAAGATGGCGTCGATCGCACACTGTGTCTGATCCTCAGAACAGCAGTGACTGCACAGCCACCAAAAGGCCATGCTGATAGTTCCAAAACATAGTGCTGGTGTTTCCCAGAAAGAAAGAAATCCTCTCATGTGGATCCTCCATGCTCTCCCACTGCAGGACCATGGGACCACGCCCAGAGACTCCAGGCCTCCACCGCAGCTTTTTGGGTTGCGGCCCAGTGCAGAGCAGGCCAAGGAGATGGCATTTGTGTGTGTGGGGGGGTGCTGTTCAAGTCAGTCCTGAGTAAGGACTGCACCACCCACACTACAGGCCTAATGGACCTCTCTCACAGGCTGGGCCATGCTCAGTGCCAAAAGCTGGATCATGCAGAGTTGGATACTAGGGGTCACCACTGAGGCAGGGGCCTATGGCAGATGGAGCACACCATGGAACCAGAGACTCAGGAAGTGCAAATCAACAGAGCCAAAAGTTTCCTGGGACAAGAAGCTGAGCTGGGCCAACATCAATGGTTTCTGTGAGCTACTCAATGAACACTTTGAGGGGCCTCCACTTACCACCTGCTTGATGGCCCACAAGATCCAGAACCCACAGGAGTAGGAAGCCATCCAGACAATGACAGCCAGAAACAATCTGGCAAATTGAACAGGAGCAGGAGAGCTGGCCCTGAGGACATGAAAGCAGGAGAGCTGACGCTGAGGACACAAGAACAAGAGAGCTGGCCCTTAGGATGCGGGTGCAGGTGAGCCAGCCCTGGGGACATGGGAGCCTAGACACAGTAGAAGCATGTGGGTTTATGTACCATTCTGAGTCACTTCTTAATAGCATGCAGAATCTGGATGACATCAAATTTCTAGAGGAAGAACTTAAAATCTGTGAAGTTTTATAAGTCCTGTCCCTAAAAACACATTCCCAAAGATCATGGTGAAGGTTATGGCAGATGGATGGACAGAAAGACTGTTCACTTCTTTCTGTCCAATATATGTGTGTCCTTTTAACATTTGTAATTAAGCATTATTTTAGGCAATCACTAAGTCTGGGACAATAGTCTGAGGCTACTTCTTCCCACAAACAAACAAGCAAACAAACAAGCAAACTAACTACCTACCTAACTTTTTTCCTCCCCATTCCAAACAGGACATCAACATGTCATTTCATCTGCAGACAAAAGGCTTTTTCTTTCAATCCTGAAGATTGAGCCCTAACCTAATTTCATCAAGCAGGAACAATTTTTGTCTTAACTTTAAAAATTGCGGGGGGTGGGGTGTGATTTTTCAAAACTATTTTACACAGTTACTTATTCCTACCTCCTAGATATTTCTATTATTTAGGTTAACCACCATAAAGAAATCCCTTCTTTTTTTTTTGCTCTGCATAGGCACAGCCTAAGTAAATTCCATGAGCTGTCCTTCTGTCTTGCAGGGTTTAGTGTTGCTGCCAACGGTGGGTTAGGGCCTCAAAGAAGATGAAGGGTTTTGTTGGCCATTTTACACAAAGCCATCCATGAATGGTAACATCTGGATTAGAAGCTGAGTTTTCTAGTTTCCTTTCCCCTGCCTCGTTCTCCTGATCATTTTTGTATTATATCTTTATGTTTTCATTAGAACCCGGCAGCAAGCGCGCCCTTAAATAGAAGGAGTGAATGAAGGCAATTTTTTCCATTAACGATATATTTCCCTTTGGGGGTCTCTGGCATATTATTGTTCTTGTTTCAAGGAGGAGAAACCCCCCCAGAAAACCATCCTCAGTTGCGAAGCATTATTTTGGATCCTATCTGAGAGCTGTGGGTTTTGAATTCCTCTTATGAAAACATCCTAAAATTGCCAGGAAATGAATACAATTTGTAGTAGCCCTTCACACACGTGAGAGCAAATACTATGCAACAAAATAAAACAACACACACACACACACACACACACACACACACACACACTTCTTTTCAAGTGTCCATTTTCCCAAGTAGTCAATATGGAAAAGCTGGAATTCTTGATGTTTCAAAACAAAGTAAAATATTATTAAAACATATTTTGGATCTAATTGCATTCTTTCTTGGGAACCACAAAACACTACACACACTATAGCCCAGGTGTGTTTGTTTTATTGAATCTGCACAATTGTGATATATAATGCATTAAGATATAGGTAGATGGTAGGTATACATAGAGAGACATATGCATATGTAAGATAGATTAATGTCCTGAGTCTATCTATATAGTATTATATTAAAATTTTCCCAGCAAAACCTTTAGGGTACTATGGAATGGATGTGAGACTATCATCTATGTTGTTTATGGCAAATTCTCCTTTGAGCAAGAACAGGATGACTATGGCTGTTTATGCAATTTGCTCATGATCAAGACCTTAAAGATAAGAGATGTGCATAGTATCTAGAGCATCCAGCACTCTTCACAGTATATCATGTGAAAACATGCTAGCATAGCATATATATTATGATAAAAGCAGAGAAAGGGAAAAGTGGAACAAAGAGAGGACTCAAAATATCAGTTTTTGTTTTAAAGTAAAATAGACCATTGGACGTCATTGAGAGATTAATTTGTAGTCTCCACACGTATTGGTAATTCTGAACAAGTTTTTCTTTTTGTTGAAAACTGTACATATGTAAGCTAAAGGTGACCTGTATCATAAAATGGCCCTGGAAATGAATAAATGAGAGCTCATCTTGTCTTGGGAATAATCTCAAGGGGGGGGGGCATAACTTTGGCTTAGCTCTTCCTGACATTGTTGCTTCCTGCCAGGCAGGGTTCTGTCGGCTCATCTGCGGACAACCTTAGCCACAGAGGTAAATGTTCAGAGATAAACACATTCCAGAGAAAGGTTATTTAATGGCTTTCCATGGATTTCAAAATCACTTTCCAACTACTTCGAGCCAAGAAAAGATCTGATAATTTATGTTACCCAGATGTTAAGAAATCCAACAGCTTTCACTACTCATAAATTTAACAGCATTAAGCACCTGCTGGCTCCAAGCAACGACCCCTGCCAAGAAGGAAGGAAGGAGCTTTGAGATACAGTAATGGGTTCCTTCCCTTACCATCCAAGCAGAGCCTGAGTCTCAATCCCGAAGCCTCCCATGGAGAGACCCCAAGTTTCTACACACCAGGAATCACACGGACTTACCCTGCCAATTCCACACTGGATGCGGAGAACAGTAATCAGAGGTGAGATGGCTCTAAGGCCCAAATGAGCCCTCAGCGGTTAGCTAATGCAGTAAAAGGGAGAAACATAGCAGTGAGAGAAGAAAAGCAAACGCCGGCATTTTGGCAGCAGAATGAAACAGTAAAGGTTAACTGTAGCCTGTAGCCAGGGTAAGAGCCTACGCACCATTCCTGTGACACCTACAAATATACATAGCACCTTTATTTTTTCCTTGTGGTGTTGGAGTTTGAACCCACGGTCTTACACATGCTAGGTAGGCACACAGATTTTCCAACTAAGCTCTAGCCCCATCCCCCAACACTTTGGAAACTCTTCAGGTCAGATTTTATCCTTTGCCTTGGCTAATATCATGAACACATGTTAGAACAAACCGTTTGGGTTTAGGCTGAGCTGCTTTTTAATGGAGGGACTTCTGAGACTCTGAATGGCAATAATGGGGGACGCTGGATCCAAAACACAACAAAGGACAGAAAACGGAATCACGGGAGTCTAGAACGTGGACTAAACACAGAGGAAGGATGTTGCAGATCCATAATACTTCAGGGCGCTTTGTGTTTGTTTCAGACGCTTAACTGCCAGATGGATCTAAACCAACCTCTCTGTCTCTGCGGTATGGCGATAGTCTGAGGCACCTCTGGGTTTCTTCCCTTGGGTCTTAAATGGTTTGTAGACACTTGAAGTTTTAGACCCAGCACCGAAAGCAGGTGTCAATGGTACCAGGTATCCATTCAAAGTCAACAGGCAGCAGCTGGATGAAGCCATTTTCCCAAGGAAGTGCACATTACGGCCACAAGAATGCCTATCATTCTGACATGCACAGCCTCATTTACCCTTTTACACAATGCCGCTCACTTTGCCTACTCCTTACACTTGTGAGGCTTCCTCTTCTGTATGACCAGCATTGGCTTTTTCATCATGGAGAAGTGTGTTGGCTTCTAATGGCTGATGCTGGAATAAACTTGGAAATCAGGAACTCTTGAGTTTCTTAAAACTCAAAATGTGGCACCTTCCCACTAGAGCTTTGTCCCTTCATCACCAGCTAGCCTACAAGACGCACACTACATGCTGGTGACACTGGTGATGAGAGTGGTAAGCTCCAGGTGCCTGACCTAATAATATAGTTGGAAAAGCAGAAAAGTAATTCTTTTTAAAAAATTATATTAATCGTCAGTACTGATGGGATCCATGTGATACTTCAGTACATGTATTCAATATGCACTTATCAAATACAACTTTCTCTTCCTCACCCCAGTGTCCCTCACATCTTTTAGTCATGATACTACTTTCACATTAAATGTGTAGGCATCACACATAAGAAAATATCACTTTTGCCTTTTTATGTTCCTTATCGGGAGGTACTCCAGTTCTATCTACTCTCTTGAAGACAGTGGAATTACTGCAGGCATCAACACCAGATTGTGGTGAGGTGACAAGAAAGACAAACATGCAATTCATTTTGGTAGACATGGATGGACTGCTCCTCACCCCTCAGAGACTGCCAGCACAGTGAATGTTGTAGATAACACTTTTGGGTACTTAAAATCCATGAAGGACTTTACTCAGTACACCATGTGTCCTGGGTCCATTAGTTCTTTCACCAGACCTATGAAGAAACAGACCCTGAAAACTTAGCTTGCCAGGGATTATACAGCCGAATTAGCATCTACCACTCATCTGCTGATTCTAGAAGGTTAATCATTAATGACCACTTGATAAAGGCTCTGGGAATAAAGGTAAGATGGTCAACACCAATATCTATTAAAATGCATATTTGTAACCTATTCCTTTTCTACACAGATACAACGTTGATGACTGGCCACTGGTAAAATAGCAGCATTAATTCTAAGCCTTGCTCTCCAGTGTAATGAGATACGAGGAGGCTGAACTGGCAACGTTGTTATTTAATGTGCTTTTCAATAGAAGATTCCATATAAATTATCATCATTAATCATTCATGGAGAAATGAGCACCGAGTGGGTGAAGTTTTCTAAGGAAATATTATCCTAGGTTATTAAAATGTAAGCAGATTTGTATGCACAGGAGTGCATCGTGAGGGAGAAAATGTAAGCACAAGCAGCCAGTGAAGCCCAGTGAAATTAGTACAAGTAGGGAGTCTTAGAGAGTTTTGAATATTGGGTTGTAAGCAGATGCTGTCAAGCTATGAATTTAAAAGATTTTCTATAAAGGAGGTTCCACTAAAACTGCAGGAGACTTGAGTCATGAAATGATGATGATGGTGGTGATAAAGTATTATGTGTCATACCTGTCACCTCATCCAGCTTACCACTGTCCACTGAAATACTTACCTTTATAAAACCTGAAAAGCTTCTTCCCTAAAAAGAAATGCTCTAATGGAAAAAGTGACCAAATTCTAAGAAATCAGAAATCTTCATGCAATAAACAAGACAAAGGAAGTTCAGAAAATATGAACAAGCTGAAACTGTTGCAAAACAATTTTAATGTGAGAGACATGTAAGTTATTGATAAATAAACCCCCAAAATTCTTATAGTGAAAATTAAAGAGGAAAATGACATTGAAGTGGTGGAAATCATCAAAGAAATAATAAAAGAAAGTTCCTTGGAGCTGAGCACAGCTATGAAGCAGCCATGATGTTAAACACGTTCAGTGAATTCCTAGCAGGCCTTCACGTGAATATGTTCCAGGGCCATTTCTAAGCCACAAGGATACAGACAATTCTTAGATGCTCTCGAGTAAATACAGCTTACACGTGCAGGGCAGAGCTTCAAATTCTCAGTGTAAACTTTTAATCAAATGGCAAGAGGAACTAGAAAGAAAGTTCCTGGAAAATGAAAATGAACTTGTATTTATAACTCTGAGACCAGGCACACTAATAATAAAATAAGACATGAGATCAAAATATCTTTTCTGCAACGTATAAGAACTCAGCATTTGTGTGCTATTTTTTGTCTTTAGAGTTAGGGAAGCTCCCTAGTAATATGGGCAATATTTTTTCATTTTTGACTTTTTGTCAAAATGATATATATATATGTGTGTGTGTATGTGTGTGTGTGTGTGTGTGTGTGTGTGTGTGAGAGAGAGAGAGAGAGAGAGAGAGAGAAAATAATACTTAAATTTTCTAAATTTATGTATGTAAATTGATTCTTAAATTTGCTGAATTATGTGTCAATTAATAATATAACAGAATTATAACACAGGTTGTCAAAGACAAGTAAATGTTTGTAGAACAAAGTCCTGGGACAGCCATGAATGTCTCCTGGGACTTTAGGAATCAGATGTGTGGACAAACTATAGAGCAGGAGATTAGGGGCTAATACTTGTGATAAAGGGATCCAGAAAACAGACAAACTAAAGACAGGAATGGTATAACAATACACAAGCAGATATAAAACAGGAGTAGGGGGCACCATTCCCAGACACAATGTAGCTTGGAGAAAGCCTGAAATGTCCCAATGGAGGCTCAGTGTGTAGAACCGCGATGACCAGGTGTCATTGTGTGACCAGCTCAGTCATTAGCTTGGGGAGGAATGACTTCATCTTGAAGATGCTGCAGCTCCTGGAAGCATGCAGCCAGAAGCTGTCAACAAGCTGCATCCTTCACAGAGACTGTCCTTGTAGGAGCCACTGAGCAGCAGACTTCCAAACCCACCAACCCAAGGCTGGAGTCCACATACTGAGCAATCGAACTATTATGGCTGCTTAAACATTATGGAGAATCATTCAGTGTGGGGTGGCTAAAGATAAAACTGAGGCCAAAGAGAAGCTAAATAGCTGCTCTAGTCTATAGCTTGGGTTTCTCAAAGTTCCTCATGCAATTAGCAGCATATGGTAATAAATGAAACCAAGACAAAAACTCACTCTCTCTCTCTCTCTCTCTCTCTCTCTCTCTCTCTCTCTCTCTCTCTGTGTGTGTGTGTGTGTGTGTGTATGTGTGTGTGTGTGTGTGTGTGTGTGTGTGTGTGTGTAAAAGGAGGCTGGAGGAGGGTGTCAGGTGTCTCCCTCTACTGCTCATCAGGCTCTCATGGATTTCTGTTGACTAAGCTAGTGGCCAGCAAGCCCCAGTGATTGTGTTGTCCCTACCCCGTGTAGTTCATAGTTATAGCATATATTGTCACACATGTCTTCTCATTTGGATGCTGAGCATCTGAACTGAGGTCCTCATGCTTGTAAGGCAAGTGTTCTTAATTACTGAGCCATCTTCCCAGTCTGGTGTTTACTTTCTTAACAGATAGTAAACAAGATAAATACAAGTGGCAGCAGCATAGGAAAGAAGAGGGTCTACAGGGATGATATTGTTTATGAATTAGTCTGGTCATTATAGGAGAGTGGAAACATTAATATTAAAAATATACCCATGGACACACCAATGTGTCAGGTTTATTTTTGGTACAATTTTGTAAGCATAAGAAGGGGTCGGGTTTGCATTGGTTATATGATGTGAACATGTCAGGGCTCCAAACCTAAGCTGGCACCCAAGAAAATATGCTCACACCAAACACTGCAACTTGTCATCCTGGAGCTTAAAACATCAAGATTATGTTAGCCAGAGGTTCTGCCAAAACTCCAAGCTTGTGGGAAATGGAACAAAGGCAAAAATATCATGACCTCTTGATGTTTTATAAATGATAAACTCATCTGGCTTCAGTGGGTACCTGTATTGCAAATCTCAAAAAGGAATATGCTTCATTAGAGGCTAAAGATGTAGCTTAGAAGTTAAGTGCACTTGCTGCTCTTGCGAGAGGTCTGGAGTCCAGTTTCTAGCATTTACTTGGCGTGCTAACTCATATCACTGGTAACTCAAGCTCCAAGAGTTTTGATGCCCTCTTCTGGCCTCCATGGGCCCATGAACACACATACGAAAATAAATACTAAAACAAAACAGAGCAAGGAACAAACTGTGCTTCAGGGCTGAGAAGACTCAGGCCTGGGACAATGGCTCAGTAAGTTTTGCCTAGATTGCCCCTGCTCCCAAAGGATGCAGAACTCAGTACAGATATTGTCAGATACAGATCTCCAGCATCTGTGTAGATGCCAGATAGACATGATGTCCTTCATGCATCAGAAGGCAAAGACAGGAATTTGCCAGGGCAAGCAGGCTGGCTAGATTAGTTGGGCCTGGGAGAGCCAGATTCAGCTGAGGAGCCAAGCATCAATGAACAAGATGAAGAGATTTTCAGTAAGACTGCCGACATCAGCTGCAGGCATAGCTCTGCTTTAAAAGAACTCAGAACCTAGGTACAGGCACTGTCAAAGTAGTCGAGTACACCTGCACACACACATGGTCCCTCACATGTGCACACTACACACACATTTATAAGAACGTGCCTTCAACTAATGAACTGACTTAAAGAGAAAACCATGAGTAGGCCTGGAGTTCTAGGCACTAGACATGGAAAGCAACTGCATTACAACCAGAGTTAGTGGAAGGAATTCTGAAATTCAGGAGTGGTCATTCAGATTTTGGTATTCAGACTGTCAATACTCCAATGTGCTTATAGACTTAAATAATGATGCTTGGGAAAGGAGCACTTTCTCTGAGGTTCTTCTACACAAAGAATGCAGGCTGAAGAATCTCCAAGAGTATAGCCAACCCTTATCATATGACCTATCTCATTTAATTGTTCTTTCGGTAAGGCAGGTTTTTTTTTCCTGTGTTCACTTTCCCACTTCATTCCCCCAACAATTAATTTGTTCTCCCAAACCATCAATATGAGTATCATAAAATAGAATTTATAAGAGTTCATCCTCATATGGGGAAACAGAGAAAGCACGCCTTCAAAGAACTTGAGATTTCCCTTGCTGAATTTTTAATTAATAACAACTCAACAGCAGGAGCTTAAGGGCCTTCCGTGCCATTGCTTTGCTCTACTTTGCCTTCCTATCAGAGCACAGACATCTGGCGAATGCCTAGCTGGAACAGCATTTTGCTTTCTCTTTGTGAGTGTGCCTAGAAGTTTTGGATCATTTCTTTCTGATTTTAACTACTTTGCCCATGATTTGCATCCAGTTATCTCTTGCTTCTAAAGATTCCCATTAAAGGAAAAACAACCAGCCACAGTGGACAAGCTGATGGAGCAAAATGACCCACATTCTCCACAGTGTGTACTGCCAGGCATCAGCTCTGGAAAAGAGAGCCTCTGCTGTG
This sequence comes from Acomys percivali, assembly GCA_907169655.1. NCBI lineage: Eukaryota > Metazoa > Chordata > Mammalia > Rodentia > Muridae > Acomys > Acomys percivali. The sequence goes on along the minus strand of OU015746.1, from coordinate 70,299,243 downwards.
GCACAGAAGGCCCTTCAGTGAGCACAGGGAAACCCTGAAAACTGGTTTGGTGACTGGGCACTCTCCATGCTCTGCCCTTTAAAAAAAGCCAGTGATTGTTTTTAGAGACTTGTTTTTATCATGTCTGATTATGTGTAAATGTTGGAGTGGATATGCAGAAGAGAGAGAGAGAGAGAGAGAGAGAGAGAGAGAGAGAGAGAGAGAGAGAGAGCACTGCATTCCCTGGTGCTGTGGTCGCAGGTGGTTGTGAGCTATTTGGTATGGGTGCTGGGATCCAACCTTGGGTCCTCTGGAAGAGCAAGAACTGTTTTTGGCCATGAAGCCATCTCTCCGGCCACAGTCCTGGTAATCTTGGCTTCTAGGGAACACTCTAAGAATTCCCCCCAAACATCAGAGGCAGCAGCATCCACGTAGTGGAGGATGATATCTGTGAAGACAGAAGCCAGCTACTCCCTGGCCTGTGCACAGCTGGGAGCCCACAGCTGGGCTGTTTAGATTTGGTGTGAAAAGCGTAATATAAGCCACATGGAGAGGTTCCACTTTAGTCCTAGGCCCTCTATGTCTGACCAGGCCACTACAGGTGCTAAAGGACAAGCTGGCTAAAATTAGTGAAAACATTAGCTTCTGTTTAGAAACAAAGAGTTGCATGTACTTTCACATACACCATTTCAAGCCGCTTGATAATGAGATGTTAGGAAAATCATACTGTCATGTGACTTTCTTGTATGAATCACAGAGAGCACCTACATACAGTGGAATTCTTGACATGTCACCAATTGAATAAGGCAATGTAGTCCACTACTACTGGAATATCATCTGGCTGAACATACATGCATACATCTGTACATACACGCGCGAGCGCGCACACACACACACACACACACACACACACACACACACACACACACAC
>OU015746.1:70229327-70289586 GCA_907169655.1 Acomys percivali | reverse complement strand
ACACACACACACACACACACACACACACACACACACACACACACGAGAGAGAGAGAGAGAGAGAGAGAGACAGAGAGACAGAGAGACAGAGAGACAGAGAGAGAGAGAGAGAGAGTTTATTGATCTTCTCATAGGCAGATATAAATAGACAGTAATGTTTGCCAATCTAATAATATTTGTGCAGAGAAGGAATTCCCTTTTCACATTTCCAGCACATATTTAAGGGATTTTAACCTGTTTCAAGGCATCTGCTCATCGCAACATGGCTAACTCAGTGAGTGAAGGAATTATGACACATTGAGCGCTAGTATGAATATTTCCATTTACAGCCAGTCATCAGCACAGTGCAGCTAAGCCACCCATGACATCATAGGATGAGCTGCTGGGTCCAGTGCTGAACAAATGGCTGACGTTTCATAAAATGTATCAATGTAAAAGAGAGAAAGAAGACTGTGGGTTAACAATGTCACAAGCTATTTTGGAGGAGAGAAGAAAGAAGTCTGAAGGAGGAAAGCAAAACACTCTGCATGTGGAAACCATCCTCAAGGAAACCATTTTTCTCAGGTATTAGAGCTGCTGTCCCACTCAGGATGCTTCTAAGCATTCTAGTAATTCATAGAAGCTTCTCATCAGGGGCCAACCTTCTGGGACTTTTTAATAGTACTACATAGAGAGAAGGGGCTGGGGAGATAGATGTCTCAGGGGATAAAATGCTAGCTACACAAACGTGAGGACCAGAGATTGGATGTTGAGTTCTGATCACCAGCACATTTGCATACACCAGGAGGGCATGGTGGGCCCCTGTAAATTCTATACTTTGGAGACAGCAGTTGCCCAGAGTAACTAGCGAGGCTAGTGTGAGCTCTAGGTTAAATGAGAGACTCTGCCTCAGTAAACAGAGCAGAGAACAATTGAGAAAGAGACTTGACCTGCAGTCACACCACACATTTGAACATATTTATCTGCACACACATATGCCAACACACAGGCACATGCACAGGCACCACATACAGACACTTAAAAATAAAACCAAACAAGCAAATAAAAATTATTCCTTAAAAAGCTTACGGAGGGAAAACTTCCATGTAAAACTAGACCTTGAAATATTTTGCTCATTAATATGCATGAGCTTAAGTGGGCACCTGGAAAGATCCTCAACTAGCTCTGTGGCTTGGGAAGGTTCAGATCAACAGGTCGTGGGCAGTGTTCCTGTTGTCAAGGTAACTCTACCTTGGAGGAAAACTCATTCTCAAAGGGTAGCATTAAAAGAACCAGCTTAGGCTTTGTATTACTCTATGGGGGAAATGTCTACTTTGCTGTATGAAGCAGGCTTCTTATATTTGTTTCAATATTGGAAAAAAGCAGACACATAATGGCTCGAAGTGTGTGATGTATATTTACCGACCAATAAGTTAGTTGTTCTAAGAGAGCAAGCAGATGATCAGATACAAACATGGGTGCTCAGGTTGAGTGGTGACAAAGCCTAACACATTGGACACAGGACACAGGACACAAGACATAGGACACAGCATATTTTAGGAGACATAAATTGCAGCAGGTGCTGTACTTTTCAGAACTTGATTCTTAAACAGAGAGGACTCACTTCCGTCTTCCCCTCTGGCCTTCACGTGTAGACACACAGTACGCATCATAAACATACACAGTATATTCCATGCCTACACGCTATTGAACATCCTCATTTGTCTCCACCTGTTTCCCTTTCTCTTCTCTCCAGGCAGAGGCAGTTTGCACCAAATTTTATCAGGCTTAAGCAACAATTAAAAATTTTTTTTCAGAGTAGACTTGCTGATTCTAAAGTGTCCCTGTTTGTCAAGCAGCTCGCTGTGGTAAAGGACTTAAAATGTCAGTGTTGACCTAGTTTCTCCATTTCCAGCCCCTAATTTAGAAGTTGAAAATGCCTTGTTACAGAGTCTGTAAGATGGAGACATGGATTCCTGAAAATCCCTTCGTGACTTTCATAATGAGATGCTTACAAACCATCCCAGACAAATGTAGAATAATAACACCACACTCACTGCCCTGATGCCAATTCAGTGTCTCCTACTTCCTTTTCATTCTTAAAGAAAATCCTTTCCACTCTTTTTCAAATAATTAAAGTTTGTTTTTAAAATTTCATACATATGCATTGATTTATATCATTTCTCACACTCCTCCCTCTACCCATCACCATGCTCTTAAATCCATTTCTTTTTCTTTAATTATTATTTATATATACATATATATGTGTGTGTGTATATGTATGTATGTATGTATGTATGTATATACTGAAAATAAGTATATAAATGCAACCTAGTGAGTCTTCATTTGTTTTTTTTTCCTCTTTTTTTTATTTATTAGTTTATTCTTGTTACATCTCTATGGTTATCCCATGCCTTGTATCCTCCCATTCTCCCCTCCCTCCCATTTTCCCCTTATTCCCCTCCCCTATGACTGTTCCTGAGAGGGATTACCTCCCCATGTATATGCTCATAGGGTATCAAGTCTCTTCTCGGTGACCTACTGTCCTTCCTCTGAGTGCCACTAGGTCTCCCCCTCCAGGGAACATAGTCAAATGTGAGGCACCAGAGTACATGAGAAAGTCATATCCCTCTCTCCACTCAAGTGTGGAGACTGTCCTATCCATGGGCTAGATCTGGGTAGGGGTTTAAATTTTACCACCTGTATTGTCCTTGGCTAGTGCCTTAGTTTGAGCGGGACCCCTTGGCCCAAATCTGCCTATCATAATGTTCTACTTGTAGGTTTCTAGGACCCACTGGATCCTTCTACATTGCTATTCTCACATGGTTCTCTCATCTAGAGTCCCAATAGGATGTCCTCCCCTCTGTCTCAGTAATACGAGAGTCTTCATTTGTATGTATGTCTCTGTATGCATGTGCATGGCCTATGTCTGTGTGAGGGATGAATGTGTGCACGCATGTGTAGGTACCCACAGAGTACAGAAGAGGAAGTCAGATTGTCCACATCTGTAGTTACAAACTGGTTTCAAGTTGCTTGACTGGAGTGTTAGGAAACAAACTCGGGTTCTCCATAAGAACAGAAAGTGATCTTAGCCACTGAACAGTCTTTCAGCCCCACATTTCTATTGTTATATTATTGTGATTGTGTGATAGTATATTAGTTATTGGTAATTATATTTTTCATAGTTAAAATATATCTTTTTGTTTTGTTTTTCAGATAGGGTCTCAGGCTGTAACTCAGGCTAGCCTTGAACTCACTGTGTAACTGATGATAGTGTTGAACTCTTGGTCCTCCTGTATCCACCTTCCAAGCCCAGATGACAGGCACAAACTGCAATGCTCAACTCACTTTTCATATTTGCTCATGGACATTTGAACATGATCATGCTGGAATTTAAGATGTGCATGGAAGTTCATGACCTCCTCATGCATACACTATCCCATCCCCCCCCAAAAAAAAACAAAAAAACAAAACAAAAAACCTCCATTTTCCCAAATTCTGCCTTTTAGATAAAAGTCGGCATTTCCCAGAACTTGTGAAGCTTGTTACCCTCTACCAAATGAGCCATTCCCCTTACAGATAGCTGTCTGTGGTACCTTTAGCATACCAAAGTGCATGCTGGCTTCCAAGCTATGTTGGTGTTTCAGTATCACAACTACATTTCAAACCTCCTGCTGGCATCCTGGCCCCACCTTACCCTAAGTTTCTCCAGCTCATGGGCTTCCTTCCCCCAGCATCTCATCTTTCCATATAACACTGCTATTTTGAACTGTGGGCTCTCTTGGTCCTCTTCTCTCTTGCCTGAACTCTCTTGGTCTTCATCTCTCACCCTCTCCACCTCCTGGCCCCCCAGCGCACCACCTCTCCTTCCATGGCCACGCCCAAACTTCTGACTATGTAGTCTACTATACTTTCTCTCTCTGCTCTGGACTCTTCTAGATTCCCCTGGTAGTTCTTCCCCTCATACTTACAATACAACATTTCCCTTAACCATGCCTTGGAGTGGTCATATTATCAGTTTACACAGATATTCATAAACTTCTTGTGGGAAACATTATAAGCAGATTAATGAATCATTCTTTCACTTAACAACTAATTAACTGAGCATCCATTAGGCACCATTGTTTATATGGTATACCGGGTTTTATAAGGCTGCTATAACCATGCACCATAAATGAATGTCCTACAACACAGATGTGTAAACACAGTACATGATCATTTATCATGTGTTTCCAAATGTCAACAAGAGGGAATTTTCCAAGATATCAACACAATGAAATGCTCAATGTTCAATACACTGGAAATGCTGACTTCTCCAATCTCTGTTCTGCTCACTGTCTTCTCCATTCATGTACTCAATAACACACACACACACACACACACACACACACACACACACACGTGTGTGTGTATGGTCAGTTAAACACAAGTAAAAAAAATATAGGAAGACCACACTCTGTCCAGAATTTCAAAGTAGACATCACATGCAAGTAGTCAGAAGTCTTCCGGATGTTGTGACTGGTCCTGTGTGTCTTGGAGGAGGACACTGACTTACTTCAAAATACATGTGCTCAGCAGCCCTGTAGTGAGTTAGTGAAAGGTGCCCTCCCGTATACAGCAGAACGAGAGTGTAATGAATCAGAAAAGGATGTGTTTTATGCAGTAAGCACTTCCACACTCTTGCCTGCACTGGTACATTTATGCTGAAATGGTCCATTTATTTTAATCCTAAATAGGGTCCCTAGACAAGACTGGAAACGAAAGAGAAGTAAAAGAAAGTATTTCTATTTCAGAACAAACTTAATTCAGAATAAGAAAAAAAAACACTCACTTAGGCCTTGGTAAAATTGAATTTTTATGGTACCTACTTGTTCCTGCTATAGGAATTTTGCTACCAAAGCTTCTTCCTTATGCTACAACCTTGATGGGTCTGACAATAGATAAATCATCCCCAGCTCTCATCACAAGTGTGTCTCCACTACCATCCTGTATCTCAGAAGAGTGATGGGAAGGTCAAGTTGGAACCATCTGTTTGAGTTATAGATTTTCAATTTGTGGTTTCCAAAAATGAATCTATATGTATTCTCAATCTAACCAAGGGAGGAGGGGTTCCTATGCAAGGTCAAGGGATCTACTCTTTGCTAGCCTCTTAGAAACCAGCCCAAAACACTGTCAGAGGATAAAAACTGATCAATAGAAATGAAGCATTTTAGAACTCCACATCTCTCCATGATGTAAAAAAAAAGTTAAACAAACACACAAAAGCCCTACTTTCTCAATTAATATAGGTAGACAGATGGCGGAAACACACTGAGAATATCTAGGATCTTCCAGTATTGGAGAACATACCGTTGTGATGAGTTACCTCCGCAGCAGTGACTTGGTGGTTAACTGTCAAAATGTAATTATCCTGATGGCCAACTTGTAAATGAGAAGAGGCAGCAGATACTCCTACAAGATGTGCGAATACTTGGTTCCCAGTTGGCATTGCTTTTTTTTTCTAGGAGGTGGGACTTCTCTGGAAGATACAGGTCATGGGTTGGGGAAGGGGCTTGAGATTTTATAGCCCCATTCTGATTCCTGTTCACCTTGTGTTTCCAAGACAAGAAACTTACAGCATAAGCTAAAGGATTGGAATCCAAGAACACTGGTGTCATGGTGTGAGAAGTGATATGGCTTTAGTGTTGGTGGCAAGGATATATGTAACTTAAGGTAGAAAAAAAGGGCCATCACAGCATCCTAATTTGCTTGTTTCTTTAGAAAAATGTAAATATGCTTTTTTCTACTTCAAGCCTTCGTTGGCTTCTGTGAGCCTCAGGAGCCTTTGGTTGTTCTTGAGACCCATTGGATGGTTTCCCCCACAGAGTTCATTTTCAGACTTGGTGTGCTCTTCTGCTCCTGTTTATACCCACTGACCCAACGTTTTAAGAAACAGAAATGGAGAAACATGAGGAGAAAGAGGCTGAATGTCTGGATACGCTCAGGCAGAAAGCAGTAGACATCTTATCAACACAGCAATAGAAATGCCCATGGCACTTGGTGGTTTTAAAAAAATCCAGTAATTTTGAATCAAGCCAATTTGGAATCTATAGACTATGCATTGAAAATTTGTATTAATTGTGAAAGTGAATTAAGTGAAGCACAGGAGTCCAAAAATGAAGCAAAGCCGTTATTTATATCCGTACAAGGTATCTTTTAAAAGGAAATGATTTCAAACCCCTGCATTTCATGCTAAAGTGTAAAGTTTGTCAGAAGATCTTATCCCACATAATTACATGTCTATGATAGCTAAAACCAACTCCCAACTTCCACCTGAGTGCTCCTTGGATCACAATAACCATGGAATTTTCCACCTTACCATTCTTTTTTGAATGCAAAGCACCTGGAGAATACAAACCCATGAAAAATGTTGCTTGAAGAAGGGTCCCTTTGTCTTGGGTGGCAATCTCTCATCCAAGAAAGAAGCCAGCCTCAGAGTCCCAGCTCCTTCAGCTTGCTCACATATGGAAGATTCATAAGGCCTTGCAAGCTCCACTGGGCTAGTTAAGATCCACCCTAGGAAAGGCCTTATTTTCACCAAAGTGTTCACGTTCCTGGTGCTTCTGGATGTAAGTGTGATGGATGGGTTCTATAAGGCCATTGTGGGGATGCTAGAACAAGCAAGAATGTATAGAATTCTAAAAGCAGCATGACATCCATCATAGAAAGTCTGTGTATACTCCGGCTTCTACCAAACAATATTCTGATTAGCCCACACTAAACAGAGGAAAATTTCATCAAAAATATGATCAACTTAATACAGTGGAAAAATGTGATGTCTTTGAAGGTAGACATGCCAGACTAGACACATTTTTTTCTTCTTATCCCTACTTTCAAACACTCAAACTAGATCCCGAGGAATGCCTTTGAATAGCACTTTAGATGATCTCCTTTTATATCCACAATGCTATAGTTGAGACTTGTATTTATTTATTTCAATACAGTTGAAGCCAACTGGGCAGCACAGAACAGAGTGAAGATAAGTCACCAGGGAAGGCAGTAGTCCCAGTACTGGGAGAAATATCCTATGCACACAGATCTTGGGGAGTAGTTCATTGACCACAAGATTCTAAGAATAAATTAGATGAGAAGGTGCTACAGAGCCTAGGACTTTAGAATAGTGCTAGTGCTATGTCAGCCACTAAATATTTACATCCTTTGGTACCCACAGGGGCTTGATTCTAGAAATCCCTGCAGAGTCTCTAACCCAAAGATGCTCAAATCTCTTATGTAAAATGTTACAGGAGTCACACATCCTCCTGTATAATTTACACAATTTCTAGATATCATATAAGAATAATACATATATTATTAAGTAAATAGTTATTAAGTAAATTATTAAGTAATTATTAAGTAAATAGTTACTGCTACTGTATTGTTAATGGAATGATGGCAAAAACAATCCCAGTGATCTGTACATATTTAGCACAAATTCATTAAGTATTTAAACTCCATGGTTGACTTCATGGACATGCAAATATGGAGAGCACCTCTGTTCCCTGGTAATTAACTCTTGGCCTGAGACATTCTCCTGAAGGTTAAACAGCCAAGAGCGACTTAATGGAGTGCCCATGCAATCTGTGTGCATAAAGCCTAGATACTGTATGGCTTGCTTGTCCACAAGTTCACCTCTTCTCAACTCCAGGCCACGATTAGACCAAAGTCATTGGTGGGGACTTGGAAGTGAGAGCTGGAGAAGGCTTCAGCAGGCTTCATATGCAAGTTGACCATGCCCTGATTCTTAGCACAGCCATCCTTTATGCTCTCCCATCTGACAAACTCCTTGTGAGTATCCACACACTTCACACTGCAGATAGACAGATGCTGACTTCAGACAAGGTGCTGCAGAAGTAGTCTTGAAGGGAAAGGGAGGAGAGAGCTACTCTCGCAGGTGTGGGGGGTTGGGGAAGAAGGGCAGAGCCATCATCTCACCTGGGGAAAAGGTTCTGTATTGACTCTTTAGTGGTAAAGGATGATTTCAGCAGATCATATAGAAGATACTGGAGAACTGGGAGCATGGACATAATGCAAAGGCTCTTCAAGATAGGCCCAAAGCATCAACAATTCTATGCCCTTTGAGTACTCACAAAAGGTCACCAAAAATTAATATAAATAAATAAACAAGCAAGCATGTGGGCAAAGAGAGCTACTGTCCTGGCATCTGGTCAACACCCTTCCATGACCATTTCAGTGTTAAAAGCTTAGAACCAGAAGGGACATAATTGCATGGTTTGAGGTTAGGCAAAAGTCTAATATTAAGGAGTTTATAAATTAATCAAACTGTTAATGTATGTAGTATCTTGCAATAAGCGTCACTAAGCCACTGAAATAGCATACCTCAAGGATGACACCCACCCTTTGGCCCCATTCCCTAACAAAGCAGGTCGTAACTTGTCTTCAAGATGGTACTACGGTTTGGAAGTGATAGTTTCTCCAAAAGTTCCTGTGTTCCAACACTTTGCTCCCAGCTTGTTGCACTGTTTTAGGGCAGGGTGTAAAACCATTGGGAAATAGGATCTAGCTGGAAGATTTGGGTTATTGTGGGCAGGCCTTGACATTCATAGCCTGGTCATGCTCCTTGCCCAATTTCTGCTTCTATGATTTTTCAAAGGTAAGCTAGAAGCCTTGGGCTCCTGCCAGTGTAGCCACAAGCTACCTACCACCATGACTTTCCCACCAGTATGGACTGTATCCCCTCAAACTAAGAGCTAAGCGAAATCCTTCTCTCCTAAAGTTGTGTTGTTCAGGCATTCTCTCTCAGTGACTAATGCAATAGGCATTCTGGATTTATAACTACCTTCTCTGTCCACTGTGTCCCTGCAAACTGACCATGTCCCTTTAAATGATATCCCTGCAAACTTCCTATATGGATGAACATCTCTCATAAGCATTATCCCACAAAATACATCATTCCACCAGGGACTTCTCTCAAATCATAATGTATCAGTGATATACCTTCCCAACCAAGCTACTTTCCACTTAAATATGTTTCCTCAAGGAACCACTTAAGTCAGTCATCTCCTGTAATCAGGCAAGGCTTCCAATGGAAAGATGGAAACACCAACCCAGCCAAAATACCTTTGCCCCATAATGTTTCCTGCCTATAAGATATTCAGAGGTAAAGACAGAATAGAAATTGATGGAATGGCAAACCTATGTGGGGCCCAACTTGAGACTCATGCCATGGGAGAGACCAACCCCTGCCACTATTAATGATATTCTGCTATACTTGCAAACAACAGCCTAGTATAACCATCATCTGAGAAGTTTAATCTAGCAACTGATTGGAAATAGATTCAGAGACCCACAGCAAACCACTAGATGGAGCAGAGCTTGGGGAATCCTGTAGAAGAGAGGGGGGAAGGATTGAAGGAGCCAGTGAGGTCAAAGACACCACAAGAAAACCTCCACAATCAACAAGCCTGGGTCCATAGGGGCTCACAGAGACTAAACCACCAACCAGAGAGCATGCATGGGACATGGGACGGACCTAGACCTTCTGCACATTTGTAACAGATGTGCAGCTTCATATGCAAACCTAACTGCAGGAGCAGGGGACAGCTGTTCTCACTCTGTTGCCTGCCTTCGTATCTCTGTCTCCTAACTGGGCTTCTTTGAATATCCTTGATAAAGGAAGGTATTCCTAGTCCTGCTGCAATTTGATATGCCAAGGCAGGTTGATATGCATGGGAGTCCTCCCCTTTTCTGAGGAAAAAGGGAGGAAGGATGGGGGAGGTAAGGTGAGGGGAATGGACTGGGAGGAGAGGAGGGAGGGGAAGCTGCAACTGGGATGTAATGTAAATAAATTATTTAATTAATAAGAAAGAGAGAAAGAAGGAAGGAAAGAAAGAAAGAAAGAAAGAAATCACTTCAGTGGCCTGCCCAGGAAGGAAAATGGAAAAGTTGTCCACTGCTACTCCCTGGATTTTGCATGAACACAGCACTGTTGCCCTGCCACTCACAGAATAAAACCTCTGCCTGACACTGCTTCTCTCTATCTCTAAGTATTTCTATGTAGAAGGAAGGACATCTTCCTGAGAGCCCTGAGGATGTGCTTGGGCTAGATACTTTGCTTGTTGCTGGGTATCCGAAAAAAATTTTTTGCACCTCCACAGACCTGGATTGCAAAGATACCAAATACTCTCATGTTCTGCTCCTGACAGGAACCCTGGACTCCTCTGCTGCCTTCCTCAGCACAGCACCAAGGTGGCAAACCTTGGCAATCTCCAGCACTTCTTTTCTCCTGCTTCCTTTAACTAAAATATCCACTGCCTTCTACCACCATCTCTTTTCCCACAAAGAAGAAAGACTGCCTACCTCATGTTGTCCTGGTTTGTGTTATGTCCCTGTGATAAAGTACATGACCAACAGCCACTTGTCCGGGGAAGGAGCTAATGGTTTAACAGGCCACAGTACATCACTGAGGGAAGTCAGGGCAGGAATCTGGAGTCAGGAACTGAAGCAGAGACCACGGGGAAAAGCTGCTCACTAACTCTCCTCCCAAGGCTTGCTCAGCTTGATTTCTTATACAACCCAGAACCACCTGACCAGCAATGAGCCCACTGAGATGAGCCCTCACTTATCAGTCATTAATTAAGAAAGAATTCCACAGGCTCCTCTAGAAACTAGGCTGAAGAAGATAATCATTAGCTGAGTTTACTCTTTGCCAGTGACTCTCATTTATATCTAGTTGACAAAACCTAGTCTGCGCATGATTTTTTCCCTATACCTGAAAGATGAAGGGCTTCTTCCAAAAGATGCCCTAATGATGCAGCAGCTCTCAACCTGTGGGTTGCGACCCCATTTGGGGATCAAATTTTCCTTTCACAGAGGTTGCCTGAGACCATCAGAAAACACAGATATTTATATTATGATTCATAACAGTAGCAAATTTTCAGTTATAAAGTGGCAACAAAAATTAATTTTATGGTTGGGGAATGCCACAACATGAGGAACTGCATTAAAAGATTGCAGCATTAGGAAGGTTGAGAGCCACTTCCTAACAGAAGGCCATCAGTGCCATCTTCCCTTGTACTGACCTTCCCTGCTAGTCTACCAAACTTCTCAATTAGTCCTTCACAATGAAGCTTGTATTTCTATCCTCCAGCATCCTGAGTAAGTTATTTGGAGACAGGCTATAAAGTTAAACAGTGGATGTGGGGAGTCTTTAGGAGAATGCCCCTGTGACTATTACTGAAAAGGAAATGAAGGAGGCAAAACTGAGGAGCAAGAGGTCAGAAACTGTGACATGTTGGTAACAGAAGGCACACAGGATCCCACAAGCCACAGTACCCTCTATGGAACGAGCTTCAGAATTGTCTCAGGTGGAGATTAGGTCTCGTTCCAGTGACTGGTGGGTGGCCTGGGTCCCACATCCAGCAAGTCAGTCCAGGCACTGCTTTCTTCTGGATGAGAACAGATGGACCTAGAAATCAAAGATCCCAAGGTCACCTTTCTTGCTCAGGGGCAGCTGAGAGTGCCCAAGATGAGGCCTGTGGCCTGGGCACTTGGCCAGATTCCCAGTCTCACCTGGGGAGGTAGAAAATGAATTTTCCGTAGAGCGTTATGCTTTGCTCTTTTAGAATGAGAGTGCTAGTATCAGAAGGGAGTGGAGACTCAGGAGCTCCATAAGTCTGTAAGGATGCCAAAAGTGTTACAGCTTCTTTTTGAGATGCTGTGCTAAGCAAAAAAAAAAAAAAAAAAAAAAAAAAAAAAAAAAAACCAGCCAGAAGGCAGGTCCACTGAGATACAGGCCTAGTGACTCTTCACTGACGGTTAGCACCAAGCTGATAACAATGGAGCAGTCCCCAGTGGCTGCAAAAGCAGTTCCACCATCGCTACCTGATCACAGGGTATCCAATGACTATTTTTTCCCCAGAATAAATGGGGTCTCAGATTGTCATGGTGGAATAATTGTGTGTGTGTGTGTGTGTGTGTGTGTGTGTGTGTGTGTGTGTGTGTATGAGAGAGGGAGAGAGAGGGGACAGGCGGAGGGAGGGAGAGAGAGGGAGGGAGAGAGAGACAGAGAGAGTCAGAGACAGAGCCAGCAAGCATTCCAGCCAGCCTTTATTTATAAGCTTTGGGGAGTGGGGAGAGGTTTGTGGGTGAATGTGTCTGATTCACTAGGGCTAGGGGTGCCAGGATACTTAATCTACATACAATGGTACAGTACCTCAATTTACATGCAGTAGCATGAGGTCCTATCACAAGAAGGATCCTCACACCAGGTAAAACCTGCCTTCACATGAACCTTCTCATACAGTAACTCAGTCCCCAGCTACTGACCTAGATTGCATTCTCTTGAGACCAACTCCAGGCTGGAACTTCAAGATCCAATTACTTTTAAAGGCCCCATCATCTCTCAACTCCTTTGCGGGAGGAATCAAATTTCAATATGTGATATCGTCAATAAAATATGTGTCAGACTCTTATCCAAACCTCACAAGCATCCTAGGCTGCTTTGTACAGCCCTTCAAGTGTGTGTCTTAAGCTTTTGAAAACATCCACTGAGAGTGTTCCGTGCATAGCGGTAGAAAGATCTGTGAGTCTTTGAGCTGGCAATGACCAATTCCTTTCTTTTCAAGGGGCCCAAAGCCATGCATCTGCTTAACACTGGACTCAGAACCCCAACTTCATGCTGTTCCTTGACCTTGCAGGATGCTGAGGTGCCAGTGTTGTCATATGTACTCCCGAGTTCCCTCCCAGATGTGTGTCCTGGCTCCTCATTCTCATTGAGGCTGCAAACAGTCATTCCTTAAACTTTTTTAAAAAAACAGAATAACAGGTAAAACAGTGGGAGAAATAATTCTCATGTCTGTTAAGGGTTTCACCCAACTACCTCACAGGGCTAAATATTAATGCATTTCCAGTTCTTTCACAGTACACACTGGTGATTTTCTGGCTATAAGTTATAACAAAGTTTATCATTCAAATGGCCCCCTAAAGTGTAAGTTGTCTTAGAGGAATGAATAGTGTCTCATATGTCTGAGGCTTTTTTTTCTAGTAAAGGAGAGGAAAAAGAAAACTAAATAATATGAAAAAGAAACAGGAGGGAAAATTAAAAACACAAGTAGCCGCGGTTTCAGCCCCGGTGGAAAACATACATTTATTGGGAGAAGTCTCAGCAGGAATGCTGGAAATCTCACATTTTCTAGTTCAATTACAACACCAGGATCTTAGATATTGGTAAGAGGCTTGTTTCTGAGAGCTTCGATGCTGAATCAATACGGTCCTAAGTGATCCATTAAAAGTGCTGCAGAAAATGTCCTACCGTTTTTAATAAATTGTTCCATAGTCTTCAATGTATTTATTTTCCTTACACATTTAGTCATTGTTTAAATTACTGCTTTACTGAGATGGAATCACGAATGTTGGGAATTTAGGAAAAAAAATAATACTATGTGTTGTAAGGCAGCTACCCTGACTATTCTGTCCATAGACTTCTATGGAGGCATTAGTTGAACTGTCAACTTAGGATACACAGAAAATTCTCCTAAAAAAAAAAAAAAAAAAAAAAAAAAAAAAAAAAAAAAAAAAAAAAAACCTCAGACTGACAATTTGTCATTAAAAGTCACTGGGTTTATATTTAAGAATATCATCCAGATGGCCTGCAGATGTGTGCATGCATTGCTTTCCATTGGCTTGCACAGTGCCAGCCACACTTGAAACTCTTACCTCTTCTGGATATGGCTTGGCCAATGGCAAAGGACAGCACACCAGAAAGGTTCCCTTGGTTCTTCCCAAACTCCCAATTCTTGCCAGATGACAGCCATCTCTTTACTATGAAATGGGGCTTTGGCTGCAATTTACTTACATAATTGTAAGTAAAGATCAAATTATATGTCTCTGAGGAAACAGGCATACTGACTTGAAGCTTTAGCGGTGTTGTTGAGGTAACATTGGGAAACACTCCCGCACATCCTGGCTGTTGAGTAGATGACATGCTTTGTTGTTGGTGCTCCAAGCAGACAGTAGCAGGTACTGAACATGTTCTCTTAAAAAGGAGAATGTACACAGGTAGACGGTGTTGTTTGAGAACCTGTACTCACAAAAATATCCTTAGATAGAAAGATGTCACTGTAGTGGGGATGAAAGTAAAACTGTCATAGTAAATTTGCACATGTGTGGGCATCTGGTTAGTATTTCTGTACAATATGATTTAATATAACCCAGAATGGACCATTTGGCCATTAATATCTCTCTTCTACCAGCTCTTAGTTGATGGATACTGGGGGTAGTTACCTGCCCCACAAATATGATCTTAGAAAACA
This sequence comes from Acomys percivali, assembly GCA_907169655.1. Lineage (NCBI taxonomy): Eukaryota > Metazoa > Chordata > Mammalia > Rodentia > Muridae > Acomys > Acomys percivali. The sequence goes on along the minus strand of OU015746.1, from coordinate 70,275,298 downwards.
CTGACTGATCAAATTCATGGGCACAGAAGGAAGGAAAACCAATACTAGGAGCAGCTTGATTTGAGGGAGTAATAAATGGTGAAAATGTGTTGTGTAGCATCAAGAGAGCAGGAAAAAGCATTCACCATCTTTACACAGTCTTGATGAGAACCGATCTTGATTTTAGGTAGATGCAAAAATTTAATGGGATTCCCCTTCCACCAAGATAACTGGCTCTATATGATTCATGTAAAGCCAAGAGAAACCCTTTTGTGGTTCCCACCATTCCATTTCATGGATGAATAAATCAAGCCCCAGATTTACTGATGTTCTCACATGAGTTTACATGGAACGGACACATTTATGATCTCACCGTACGCTCATTTATACTCTATCGCTACCTAACTCATCAACTTACACAGAAGGTGAATAATCAGCTAAAGATAAACAAGTGGATCCTGAATTTTGTTTTTTGGGATTTATAAAATTATTTTAAATATTTATTTATTTTATGTTTATAATTGTTATCCCTGTGTCACATCTGTATATCATGAGCATGCCTAGTGCATTCAGAGGCCAGAAGGCCGCATTGGCTCTCCTGGAACTGGAGTTACTCTGCATGTGAGCACTATATGGGTGCTGAGAACCAACCCTGGGTATTCTGCAAGAATAATCAGTGCTCTTAACCACTGAGCCATCTCTGTAGTCCCCTAGAAATGTACAATTTAATTTTATATTTTGTCTATTGCCTATACAAATTCATCGAAGAACCAATAGTAGAAAAAGAGATTACAAAATTTTCTTTGGGTCATTTCTAGAAAATTTTTTCCATTTCTAGAAAGTTTAATGGGACAACTTGATGTCATTGACAGAGGATGAAAAGCAAAAGAAAGCAGGCTGCTGTGGTGACTCATGTTAATTATCAGCCTGACAAAGTCTAGAGCAGTGATTCTCAAGTTTCCTAATGCTGCGGTCCTTTAATACAGTTCCTCATGTTGTGGTGACCCCCAACCATAAAAATTATATCATTGCCACCTTATAACTGTAATTTTACTACTGTTATAAATCAGAATGCAAATATCCATGTTTTCTGACAGTCTCAGGTGACCCTTATGAAAGGGTCATTCGAAAGAATCATTGGTCTAGAGTCATTTGAGAGATGGGCCCCTGGTCATGCCCGTAGGGAATGGTCTCAATAGCATGGTTATTATGGGATAACCCATCTTACTGGTGGAGGCTTTTTTTTATTTTTATTTTTTAATTTGTTCACTGTACATCCCGATTGTAGCCCCCTCACTTGTCACCTCCCAATCCCACCTTCCCTCCCTCATACTTTTTCCCTCCCTCCCCTAGTCCTCAGAAAGGGGATTCCTCCTCCCCTAACATCTGACCTCAGCCTATCAAGTCTCATCTGGACTGTCTGCATCTTCTTCCTCTATTCCCTGGCAAGGAAGGGGAAATGATCAATATGTGGGGACCAGAGTCCATGTCAGAAGTAGTCCCTACTCTCCATATTATGGGATCCACAAGGAGACTGTGCTGCCTATCTACTATATCTGGGCAGAGGGTCTAGGTCCACATCATACATGGTCCTTGGTTGGTGCATCAGTCTCTACAGCGCCCCTCTCCTCTGCCCGGATTTGTTGACTCCACTGGTCCTGTGGAACTCCTGACCCCTGCAGGTCCCTCTATTCCCCAACTCTTCCATAAGATTCCCTGTACTGGTGGAGTCTTTAAGTGAAGAAAGAAAGTTGATCATGAGCATGCACTCAATGTTCCTCTCTGTCCCTGTCATGGGTGTGACAAGACCAGTTCCCTCAGACTCGTGCAGCTGAAGCCCCTGCTATGATGATATAACCTGGAATTATGACCACAGGTACTGCTCCCCCTTAAGCTGTTTATGCCATGATGTTTTAACATAGAAACAGGAGTGGAGAACAAAGATAGCTGCCAAGGATACCACATAAAAAGAAGGATAATAGCATCCTGCTGCCCTGACCGAGTTAAGGTAGCTTCCCTTCCATGGTCACTTGAAAGTGGAGGGAAAGTATATTATCTCCACTTGAGCTTACGGACTAAGATGTCGGCAGAAGGATACCTGGCCCCTGGCACCTAGGCAAGGTGCACTCCCTTGGGCTGTGATGAGCTTAGGAGAAAAATATCCTGGCAAGAGTGATTGGACCCTAAATGGACTGGTTGTCTGTTAAAAGTCCAAGCACAAGAAGAAAGTTTGGGGCCTCTGAAAGAAGACATGGCATCAGACATAATAATTATGGGATGCACCTGTAATTCCAGCCTCTGAGAGGAAGAGATAGAGGGGAAGGTCAGCCCAGGATGCCTGTGATGTCTTACCAGAGAAAGGGAGAAAGGGCTAAGTACTCATTATTGTTAAGGTAAATCCAACAGAAAGCAGTTTGGGCATTCCATCCTTTGAAGAAAAGTTTACGAGGGTAGAAGAAAAGGGTTCCTTGCCTTTGGGTTGTTGGCAATTTAACATTATGAGATTCTAGACCTGCAGCTTTTAATAATGTTAGCAAATGTCAATCTTGCTATTTATTACAGTAAGCTATTTCCTCCCCCAATCCTGGTCCTCAAGCATTATAATGCCTCTGTGCAGCCTGATGAATATTCAAAGATGCAAAAACTCCAGAAAAATGTACAGAAAAAGCACTCTGGAATCTCAAAACCTGTCAATGGGTCCCTCATCCTTAAGGTTCTCAAAGAAGAAACTAAAAGATGGAACATGAATAGTTGGCAAGTAGACAAAAACCCAGGAATGACACAAAGTCGGAATGCAAATAGAAATGACTTGAGGATGTGGTAGTGATGAGGGAGACCTTTCAGGGAGAAAGGATTCGGGGCCAAAGGAGGCATGTTTAGAATGGAAGGGATGGTGCTCAGCCCTGCTTTAGAGAAAGGTGCAGGATTTCTCCCATGGCTCTTCAGGAAATCTCAGGCCTTGGCTGCTCCTTTGATTTTGGATAGGCAGGTAGACCTCTTCCAAACACAAGCTGTCACGTATTCATAAATTACCTTGCACTAAGAGGTGAATTTGCCTCTTTCAGGATGACAAACAGAGTTTGAAAATCTCTTTTTCTTCAGTCTTAATCCCTAGATTTTACCTATACTCTGAATGCAAGTAATGCACATTAGTCAATTAATAGGCTGTTAAATGACAACAGTTCCGGGCAATTTAATTACTGTTGGTAAAATAAGAAATGAATGATTGCATGTCAGTGGCCAATTCCAGTTCCTTTCCTTGGAACAGATTAACTTTGAATCATGATAGTTTCTCTGAAAAAAAAATGACTGCTTCTGTGAACATATTATTTGTTACTTATATTTTAAAAATTAAAGGAATTTCTTGGTGCTGTTTCCCATCTAGATGAGATGTGAGGGAGTAGTAGCAATGGTACTTTCTTTCAAATAAAATAACAACTTCAAAGCTGCTAACACCATTGTTGGACAAGCTGTGAGCCCCTTGGCTTTCTGTATGTTTGTACTCCCCCCGCCCCACCCCTGCCCAGATGTCCAGAACTTCACATCATTTCATGGGGTAAATCCAAGAGAAATGTCAAGAGGCGATAACTGTAGCTTAGAAACTGTTTCTTTCACTTCCCCTTGATTTTGCTTAGAATAAAACACAAAGCCTTTAGCATGGCTTATTTAGGCTACCTGGCCCTAGGAATATTGTGTACTGAATTTGTTTAATGTCTGGCTTCTTTAACCATATTCTGTATTTGATGGGTCCAGTGAGTTGTCTCTTTGGCTTTCTGCTCATTTCAAAGAACACAACATTAACTTGGTCAAAAAATGTGTATTCTTTGGCTATCTGTCTACCTAGCTCTATCTCTCACCCACACATATACGCACACAAATGCATATACATTATATGTTTCTATAGAGAAGTTGGGGAGATGGCTCACTTGGTAAAACGCTTGCTGTCCAAGCATCAGGACCTTTCAGAATTCAGATCTCCTGCATCCACAGAACAAACAAGGCTCAGCATCACAAGGTTTTACATTTAGCACTGGGGAGACAGAGAGAAGAACCTTTAGATTCACTGTTCAGTCAAAGAATCTGCCTCAAAATAGATTGATAGGTAGATAGATAGATAGATAGATAGATAGATAGATAGATAGATGGATAATAAATAAAATAAGGTGAAGAGTAAATGATGAGAACAATCATTGTGAAACTCTGGCTTCTACACACACACGTACACACACACACACACACACACACACACACACACACACACAGATGGGGGAGGCTGGAGACCAAGCATCACTAGTTACTTATGGCTTTGGAAATAAGCTATGATTATGGAACTGAGAAGAGAGGTGTCTAAGAGTAGTCTTTGAAACAGAAAATTCTGCACTATACAAATTAGAGGGTTGGGTTGGGTTGCACTATTTATAGAGAAAGAATGAATCAAGTATTACAATTGTGTGAGATATGAAAAGATTGAGTGAGAAAAATTAAATAAAGCAACCATCTACTCCATGCCCCAAGATCAGAATGCACACGGCATCAGCTCTCAGCTCCCTTGATGAACACTTCTTCATGGTAATTAGGTGTGCCAACACCTAGGACCGCAGATGCCTCCTCAGAGCAATTACAATGTTAGAAATACAGCATTCCACAGAAGTGCCCCGTTATTAAATATTTATTGAAAAGCAAAGATTTGTAGTTAAATTTAAGGAGGATTATAGGGTTTATCGTTCACTGGGACAAAAAATCCTGTGGCATTCATTTTCAAAGATCGCATTGCTTCTCCTTACAGTTAATTTCGTTGACAGCTGGAGGGAGAGTTCTTGGGTAAAGTGCCAACAAACTCACATATATTCCCACCCATTTTAATATCCCTTTTAAATAAAATCCACCCTCTGGGGGAAAAAAAGCCCTCCATCCTCTGTCTACTCTCAGAATGCTCTCAAGGCAGAGCACTGTGAGGACCTCCTTTTTGGTTTCTCTGATTCTAGTGGCATCCTTCACAGTTCACTCTCCCTGTGGTGCAGTAGCATCTTCTGAAAACAATAGGGTTTTCCATTCATTGCCTTGAGGCCCCAGGATCACAGTTTCTCAGCTTGCAAGTTAGTTATGGTCTTGTTGTTGTTGTTGTTGTTGTTGTTGTTGTTGTTGTTGTTGTTGTTGATGTTGGAGACAGGGTTTCTCTGTGTAGCCTTGGCTGTCCTGGCCTTGCTTTGTAGACCAGGCTGGCCTCGAACTCACAGTGGTCCACCTGCCTCTGCCTCCTGAGTGCTGGGATTAAAGGCATGCGCCACCACCGCTGGCTGCAAGTTAAAAATCTTAATGCACCCTGATCTCACAGGAGGTCTGCCAACATCCCTAGCCATTTTGTGCCCTAAACCTTAACTCACCTGAAGCCACATCATTAGTGCTCACATGTATCATGCTACGCTAGTCCTGGATTGTGAGGCAGTCCCTATTTTCTGGCCAGAAAAATCTTTTCCTTTGACTACAACAACACAGAGTCAAAAATCACAGAGTCTAAAACAAGAAGACTGGGTTCAAACCTTACCTCAGCTGCATAACAAACGTGTCATTTTGAATAAGTTACTTCCTATTGATTTTCTGAGCCTCCGTTACTGTCATTGTACAGCAACACCTCACTTGCAAAATGACTGAGCAAAATGTGTGCCTCTTGGACTCTGATGAGCAGCAGAAGTTCAGTGAATGTCAGGCTTCTGAGTGCAGAACATGTCCCCGGCATCACCTCCCACTGGTGTTTTCTTGACCTCCTATCTGCCCCAGCCCTGCCTCAAGCTGACTGGTTACTCTGAACTCAGCCACCTACACTGAGTTGTCTGTTGTTACACAAACCGTTTCACACTGAACTCTATTTAGAGACCAGTGTTGTGTCCCACTCTTTGTCTGTTTGCTTGACATCCTGAGGACCAAGGCCGGCAGCACATGCATGTAGCGAACAAGAAGCTTAACAATTCTTTTGGGTGAATGAATGAACAAATAAGTTAAAAGTCAATAAAATGAACCGAAGGGCAGGCCTGCTGAGTCCAGTCGAGTCACCTGCCCATTGCTGGTTGTAGGCTAAAATCTTTCCAGCAAAAGTCTTGAGTCTTTTGGGTTTGTTTCTTTCCAGATAGGGAAGGTGTGAGTTAGGGTGTGAAAACCACAAGACTTTCTCTTAGAATTTTAGACAAGTGTGTAGCCAGGGAGGAGTCCCAATTTTTCAGTTGACTCATTTTTTTCCTTCTTTTTAGAGGTGAGGCAGGGCTGCTCTTTCAGCACTGTTAGCACTGGCATGGAGTAGACCCAAGTGGGCTCTGCGGGCCTGCTGCAGCCTGTACATTTACTCCTGGCTTTAGAATTCTCCTTGCTCTCTGATCTGGAATTGCCCTGTGTCTCATCATAGAACAACTCCATCCTTGAGCAAGTTAGCCACTTCTCAGTAGCCACGATTCTTGCAAATAAAATGAGACTAATACCAGCCATTGTCTCCCCCTGTAGCACCTACTGAGAACGTAAATTTATCCAAAACCAGGAAGACCTTTGGAAGATTGCCTGCTTCTTGGTAAGTGCTTGGCAGAAGCTGCTTGGCCCTATTGTATCATCCCCATTTCACAGATGAGAAAACTGAGTGTCAGCTGGTTTAAGTCACCTAGGTCATAAGACTACAGGTAGGAGATGCTTAACTATTCTTCTCTTTCCAAGTCCATCTTCATTCCCAACAAGTGAGAGACTTTATCCCCACTGTGGCTCCTACACAACAAAACACAGCTACACATATAAACAGCTCCTTGGGGTTGCTTCAGACAGTATTTGCACCAATAGTAGTAAAAAGTAAATAGCTGCTGTTCCTGGTCAAATGCAAATGATGTGTGTGTGTGTGTGTGTGTGTGTGTGTGTGTGTATCTGTCTGTCTGTCTGTCTGTCTGTCTATGTGTGTATCTGTGTCTGTGACTATCTCTGCCTCTCTGCTTGTGTGTGTGTGTGCGTGTGTGTGTGTTCCTGTCTTTCTCTGCTTATGTGACTGTGTGTCTGTCTGAATGACTATCTCTGTCTCTCTCTGCTTGTGTGTGTGTGTGTGCATGTGTGTGTGTGTGTGTGTGTGTATGTGCATGTGTTCCAATTTGCTGCTAGTGCCCTGAGCCAGAACTTAAATTACAGCCTGAACCATGAAAGAGATCACCCTGTATCTCTTTTATACAAATTTAAGAGTTGCCTGAGCCTCCTTTATGCTAAAGAGGATGTCACTTAGAAGATACCTCAGGAGCTAGCAAAAGCCTAAGAACAATTTCTTAGGAGTGGTTTGCGAGTGACCCCAACTTAAGCATGCGTCACAGGGCACCAAGAGAATTTCAGCTGTTGAAGCTTTTAGAAATGTGCTTTTCTCTTACAACTCCATGCATGCTTGAAAAGCTGAAAAGAGCATGCCATCTTGCAGGGCTTTCTGAGAAAAGTTGGTGAGAGGAGGAGGGAATTCTCCAAAGGCAAGCTTCTTCTTTCCTGTTCTTGTATTATGTGGGAAGGCTCACTCTACCATATACTCCTGTCATGATGGACTGCCTTACTATACGTACAATACAATATGGACCAATGGATGATGGGCTGAAACCATTGATAAAGCTTTTCTCTTTTTAGATTTGGAGTATTTGTTACCATGGCTGAAGAAATCTGGACAGCACATGTTCCTGATATTCACTCCACAGGTTCATACCTCCCAAGGATCAGGATTCTTAAACCCTTTAGCCATTCAACTTAGGCTGTAAAAGCTAAAAGCATTACTGTCGCAGGCTTGTGGGGGAAGAACCATCATCAGGGAGTAAGGCAGCCACATGCTGCAGGGCCACTGAAGGTACCAGGCTGGCCACCTGGTTCTCTCATCCCCTGGTCATCTCTTATGCATTTTAAGAATTTACATTCAAGAGGTGACTTGTTATTACAAACATTTTGAGGTAAGTAAGGGCAAATTAATGCCACTTTTTTATTCCACTATGTTAAATGCATTCAGTGAAATACTCTGGACAATCATTGCTTTAGTTTGCAATTTTGCTTTGAAAGAATTATAGCTTATGTGAACCATGTGAATAAAGATGCCCTAAGTTGGTGACTTGAGCTTAGGAAAGATGTTTCTGTTTTCATGCTATCATTGACATTCCAAATCTTCTGATTTTTTGAACTATTTTCTGTCCAGTTCCTTGAAGCAAAGGCCTTCCATTTTATTATCTTTGGGGGAAAAAATTAACTCCAGGACTTTATCTGGAAATGTTGAAATTGACTTGGAACTTTGTTCTGAGTTTGTTCATATTTCATTACAAGGAGACCTCCCTCCTCCCAAATCCTACCACCCAGAGCTGGAAAACTTCTCTGACAGCATCAGGCTCCACAAAATAGGCTGAGTGGGCTGGTTGTTATGCTGACAGCTGCTGACCCACTCATGGGTCGTAATCTATATAGTAACCAAACAGTGGACTCAATAACAAGCACAGCACATGATTGCTTCTCTATGGTAGATGAGTTTGCTTCTGTTATAGTATTCACCATGTTGTTCATCTTTTAAGAGCGGCAGACATGAGCATCCTTAGGCTAAGAAATGCATGAGGGTTAAGTACATTCAACTTAGGAAGATCTAGGAGTACCTAGCAGACAAGCCTCGGGCACGCCTGTGGTAGGCTATATAGATTGTTATAAACCTGGGAAGGCTCCTCTTAATTATGAGCAACACCATTAATGAAGGTTGGGATCTTGGGTTGAATAAAAAAGGAGAATGAATGTAGCACTGGCATCCGTCGCTCCCTGTTTCCTGCCTGTGGCTGCAATGTGACCAGCTGCCTTAGGCTCTCACTGCCAAGTCCTTCCTCCCGAGGGCACATCTCTCCTGATGTACTGTAGCCCTGAAACCGGAAAGCCAAAATAACCTTTTTGTTTCTTAAGCTGATTTTGTCAGGATATTTTACCTCAGCAACAGCAAAAGTAACTAGTATAATGGACTGCAGTGTTGTGTTACTACCTAAAATATCGTGTGGAATGTTTTAAAATACTCAGGGGTGGGGCTTCTTAATGATCCCAACATGAAGACATGCTAAATCTATAAAGTGATGTATACGCTGAACACCAAGGTTTTTGTTGTTGTTGTTGTTGCTTGTTTTGTTTTATTTGTTTGACAAAGGCTTACTGTTAAGTTCAAGCTCACCGGAAACTCCAAAGACATCCCAGGCTGCCTTCAACTCATAATAATCCTTCTGCCTTGGCCTGCCAGTTGTGGTGTATGGTATATTGCATATGATGTTGGGTTACATTCATACAAGACTGTATCACCTGATGGACCTGCAGCCCTTGTTTTTGACACATGCACAAAATTGACTAATGATGTATTTCTCAGGCGTTTCTGTGTGAAGGAAAGTAGGGAAAGAAATATATTTGAATATTGAACTTAAAATTTTCCCCAAAGGTAATTAATTTCTTGTCTTCTTTTTCCCATTTTTATTATGTATGTTTTAACATATACATTTATACTATTAGACCTGAATAAAATAAACTACATACAACAAGAACCACGAGACCAACAGTAATTATACTTGTATAATGTAAGTATACATGTACTTTCATACATGTTTGGCTATTTATATTTGGGAAACTTGAAGTAAATACCTTTCCTATCTTGTTGGGTCTAAATTTCTGAATGAAAATCAATATCTATCATATCTCATCTCTAGTAACTTAAAACATCTATCTTGATCTAAAAACATCTTAACCCCTAACCAACCAAGCTTAATTGTAAGACTGAACTATCTGGTCTTCAACCCTGTCAGAGACTTGTCTGACTTAAAAAGAACAGTCTAATGTAGCCCAAGATGACCTGGAATGTTCTCTGTAGCTAAGGTTGGCCTTGAACAAACTCTTGATTCTCCTGCCTCTACCTGTAAGAATTACAACAGGTGTGTGCTACTATTCCTAGCTTGACTAAAGTAAACACCGTGAAAGTTTATTCTTTACAAGAAAAGATATAAATGATACCAACAATTTCTACTAGTAATCTTAAGACTTGTATAGAGAAAATAACAAAACTTTCTTGAAAAGCATAAAATTAACCAAGGTTTATTATTCTGGTGTCCGAGAAGGAGTGGGGGAGGAAGAGTTGGAGAGAAAAGAAGAAGAGATGGGAATGGTGAATACAGTGTAGAACACATGAAATTCTAAAGAAAAAAATTAACTTAATTTTTTTTTAAAAAAGAAAAAAAGTAAAAAGTTGCATTACTGTTGAAAAAAGCAACCCACAAAGGATGGTTCTTTATGAGAGACAGGGATTAACTTGTTGCAGGAAACAGTTTCCCTGACTTTCTAGAGTTGCCCTCTTCCCATACATCTCTCACCAGCTAGAGTGGGATGTTGGTAGGGTTTGTTGTTGTTCTATTTTATTTTGTTTTGTTTTGTTTTTTGTTTATTTTGTATTTTTCATGGAGAATACCATGAGCAAGAGAGAATCGAGCAAGACACCTACAGAAGTCATGGAAGCTGTCAGTCAGAACACAACAGAACAGAACAAGAAGTCAGAGTAAATAAGGAAGGGGGATCTCTGGGAAGTGTGTCTGACAGCAGTGACTTGTCACAAAAGACTCCATCAGAAGCACAAATCGGCTACAGCAAGCAGTAATTCTGCAAGGATGTCTGCCCACCTACAATCCAATTCTTCTTTGATGATCCTACCTTTACAATTGATCCTTCTGGGGAGAAAAAAAAAACCTATTATTTCAAAATATCTTTTCTAAGTCTCCTCATTTCAACAATAAAATCTTCCTCTTGCATCAGCCTCTTTGGGTTTAGCCATAACTTACTGTAATGCACAGATTCTCGCTGTCTTGTTATACTATTTCCAAATAAACTTACCGTCTGTCACTTGGGTTACTTTGCCGCTAACTATGCATAATAAATATACAAAGCAATTGATCAATATGTCCAAGAAGACCTGAAAACATTAGGCAAAAATCACAGCAAAATTTCATCAGGCACAAAACAGGGGATCCACGTGATGGGAGGACCCCATTGTTGGGGCAGCTTTGAGAAGACTGAAGAATACAAAGACTGAAGCTCAGTGGGGGAAGCATGAGCCAAAAGTGCTGACTGTGGTTTAAAGGGGATGAATGAAGCAGGAGTTGGATTTCTCCATATTGTTTTGCATTTGTTTTTGGTGTGAAAGTCTGTAAATTGAATATAGTATTATGTGCTTTCTGTGTTCATCTCATGCAACTAGGCGTGAATGACTCATTCTCTCAAAGTAAAACTTCGACTATAAATGAAGGAGCTTGAATGTTGCTCCATGTTAGACCATATATTTACTATGTATAAGGCTCTGGTTTTAACCCTCAGCACCCAGAAGAGTTACTTAATTAAAAGGTAACCTACGTCATAAGTGCTTAACTATAGTAAAATTGATTCTTTGGTTTGTGAGATTGAGAAAATAACATTTTATAGTCAACCATGATTTTTCTTTGTGTAAATGCAAATTCTAGAATAAACATGTAAGTTTTGTTATTAAATAAATAACTTTGAAAGATACCTTTCTGAACACTTTTGATATATGGAATCTTAAGTTTCACTGCAGAATTTACAGTGGCAGTACACTTAAAAGCTAAAATAACTCCATATGTTAGGCCTGTCGAGGATTAGAAATTAATTTATTTAAAAAAAAAAAGCGATGACCAATGACTGTGGCATCCTTCTGTGGGAAGGGTCAGCCAAGCTCCAGATGGAAAAGTCTTTCCGGCAGCATTGACCTTCAGAGTGCAAACCTTTCCTGTTTTATCTACTCTTATAGTTTTGAAATGCATATGTAAGAATACGTGGAAACAAAGTTGTATGTTTCCTGTTAAGGCCTCAAAGTTTCTGTGCTGAAAAGTGCTTGCAGTAGCTGCTGTATTGTGATGGAACCACACTCCAAATTTTCTAAATTGGATGTCAGGTGCTCTCTCTCTTTCTAGTGAATGTACTTTAGGTAATTTATTTAGGAACGAGAACTCGAGCTGAGGGTTATAGGGCTGGGCACAAGATGGGGACTCTTGGTGATATATAGGATCCAGGAACTCGCATGAAAAGGAACACGTGTCTTTTACTTTTCACTACTTCATGTTCAGATTCCATGACTTGGGAAGGGAGACAGCAAGTCACGGGCAGGCTCACTAAAGAGGCTGCACACCGGATGCACCGACAGTGCCGTCCACAGAGTGCGTTGTAAGAAAGGGTAGTGGCACTTCCTCATAGGATGGTTTTGATGGTCACACAAGCTAATAAAGGTACCAGAACAGAAGCCAATGCAATTCTCCCTTTCAGGACACAAGGTCTGTGTATATGTAGCTCAGCCTTGTCTCAAGCCCCGTGCCTCAGCTTCAGGCTCCCAACTAATAGCTATAGTACCCTGGCAACTGTTATTATGTATCTCATCAATTTCATGCACAAAGAAAGAGACAAAATCCTCATGATTCAATTGTTGCACTTTGTTTGAAAGATATTCTTATTTACCAAAAAGTCTCTCTTAAGAAGAAAACTTTACAGGGTTGGGAGGGGTGAGGGTGGGCTGTGCATTTCAGTCAGCAGATAAATGAAAACACATAATGATGACAAGAAGATACTGTCTATGCGTCTTTTTACAAGAGACCAGCTTCTTAATCAATTTGCTTGGAATAAACCCTTTCCTCCCCCCTCTTGCTAGTGACAATGCCTGTCAGACAATGCCGAGCAATAAAAACAATGTATCATGCAGTCATGAAAAGTGAGCCTGCAGTTTCTTTTATTTACCCGAATGTTCTTATCAAATCATGTTAAGCTGTTTTCCCCCCTCCCACTCATCTTTTGTTGTCATAGTTGAGAAATTTACCGTTTTGCCTAAAATGCTTCACATGATGAATTATTAAAAATCTTTCACTGCTGGACAACCTTGATGTGGGATAAGGGTATTGTGTTTTCTTCTCTTATGTTATGTTCCTTAAAAAAAATTACCCCTTGTTTTGCTGTGAGGGGAGAGAGCTAATGAAAAATGGCCTGGAATTATTGTGAAACAATTGTCTGTAGTGTAATCAAGTCTGTTTCTGCCCTGCAACTACTCCAGGATATAATGATACACGTACCATTAAGCAGCTGCTATGGATGCCCGAGGAAACGCGTAGAAATTTGTACCTATTGTTTTCCATTCTCCAGCTTCGCTTCCCCAGCATCACCCATATTCTCTCATCTCCCTCATGATTTTTGGATTATGATTGCAAAATTTTTTGTGTGAAATAGAATCATGCAGCTTCACACATATAAGTTTGGCATATCTATAATACACACATAGACACACACATATTTATATAATCCATTTTTCCTTTTCTAAAAGCAACTGGAATATAAAGCATCACATTCTTCTGGGAACTCTGTAATTATAGAAGGCATAAAGCAAGCTTTTTAGGATAGTGATTTTTTAACACTGAAAACCGGGGTCAAGGGAGAGTGTGTGACTAATGTATAATTAGAACACGGTTCTAAAATAAAGCAATTATTTGTTTAATGGCTGCTAAATTTTATGCAGCAAAAAGGTTGAGATTTGGTCCATGCACGTGTGTATGCCTGCATGCATGCATTCAAGTTTGCGAGCCTTTAGTGATCAGGCAAATGATTTCAAATCTGCCTTGCTATGCTAGTACCAATGTCCTCCAATCCAGAGTCAGAGAGCATAGAACAGATCTGCCCAATATTCCAATTTCATGGTATTTAAAATTAAAAATTTTATATTTGTTTTTTATTTTCTGTAATAGTTCTCCTCATTTCAATATGGCAATCTAAAAATGCAACATGGAACACACAGAGATGAAAACCAGTGCCTTTACTGGACTGAGATTCTCATGTTGTGGGACAAATATAGAATTTATGTGTCAAAGTATTTCCCATTGATTCTTTGGTTTTTTTTTTTTTTCAGTTTCAAATGTTGTCATGAGTTCAGATTAATTAAGCATGTCCTATAACATATGGATAAGGTAGTTTTTACCCTTTTGTGTCACAAAAATAATATGACTGCATGGGACTTAAAAGTCTATAATCTTAGTTAAGAGGAACAGCAAAAGAACATGTTAACAAGCATGTATCACCATGATCCTGTGAATATAGATTTCCAAAACGCTGGTTATATTGAAATGGATTTGGGGACAGGTGAAACTCTCCTTGGGTTAATTATATTGTGTTGTAACACAACTATAACTGTAACAAAGATGCGCCTGTGGCATCGATGCAAGTATCTTTTCAGTTACAGAAATGTAGGGCCAAACTAACACCATCCATCTTTTAGCCATATAAAGAGTGGACTGTGTAAATAGCCACTCATAAACAAGAAATTCACCACCATGGGGACAATACTGGGAAGACGCAGGCCCTTCTGTGACGTGTATCTTGCCCTGCAATTGCCAAATATCGATCTAGCCAAATGTAAATCTTCCCCAGCTGTACTCCTGTAGAGGGTAGCAAGGAGGCCGTGTGTTCAGCTGGTCCACAAGAATTAAATCCTAAACTCATGTAGGATCCCACTGAAAAGAGGGTGATGTGGCATGATCACCCCTCAGCATCAAAATTTTACAAAGAAACCCTACTTCGTTATCATTTCTAAATACTAAGATTCACTAATAAGAAGCTAAGAGGCCACTAAACCGACTAAATATTCAGATTTCCAATAGAGAACTGACTTAAATACTTTCAGACATCAGGGCTCTTAAGAAATAAGGGCTGTGCTTTATTAATCTGAAGAGCAGAAAACCAAGGGAGGGGGAGGCACGAAGGACAGGGGATGGCAGAAGCCACTCTGCCCCCATGTCCACAGTGCAGTTGGAAGAGTCCATTTAGTGTTTAGAATAAGCTTCATGCACATTATCTTGTCTGTCTCTGTTGTTCCCAAGCTCAGGCTAGCCCCTGCTAAGAGCAATGCCTCTGGTCTTCCACAGCTGAGAGGCCTGAAGCACCACACAGTTCTAAGTAGCACTCCACCACACACACCCTCAACTGCTGCAGTTTCTCCTTAGCATTAAAGGGCTCTACCTCACATGCAGGGCAGCACTAAATACCTTCCAAAAGAAAAGGCTGGAGAAGAAGCTGGACAGCCATCCAATAGTTCTCTGAATGCAGCTGGACATCTGTATCTGCAGCTTGCACAGACCCAACTGGCAGGGAACTGCCACCAAGTCTGGTGAGGTAAAGAAGGACAGACATACAGAAAATTTACGGTCAAGAGAGGTGTGCAAATTCTGATGAAATGTCACCTACTACACAACAAGTGGGAATGGCATAGTGTTTATTATATACAGGACTTGGGGGTGGCGAGTGGTCTGGTCTTGGTAGTAGGTCTTAGTAGTTCAGCAGTCTCAGGCTGTAAACATCTAGGAAGAAAAGGAGGAAGCTTCTTGTAGTTGCTAGTTGCTGGTTTTCCACACTAGCCAACTGCTCACTTTTGCATCCCAAGAAAAACTTTGCCATCTCTCTGAGCCTGACCCATATGGAGAATCGTTTTGCTAATTTTCCAGGAGTCTCAGGCCTTAAAGTCCTTGGCGTGGCCATGTGTACTAAATCAACTGTACACATTCACTCAAGATTTCCCTAAGCCAAGGCTTCCTCTGCTCAGAAAGGATCAGTATACTCTCCAACTCAGACACATTCAGAAACTCAGTATTGAGTGTGAACAGGCTTTGTTTTTCAATTCAGTCATTAGTACGCATCTATTTACATAGCATTTCCATCATATTAGGTATGATCAATCATGTAGAGATAATTTATAACTACATGAGAGGAAGTGATGAGTTCTCTACAAATACTTCTGAAAAGTCAGTCACACACTTTAGTAGACTGAGCTCAGATGATGAGTTTCAACTTTAACCCTACAATTGAATACACATTATAGGTGAATCTTAATTTCCATACTTGTTCCCAAATTCATTTACCTGAGGAGTCAAAAAGCCAAACATGTATATTAATGGGTTTGACCCTTATTGATGCATCAAAGCTTTGATAAATGTGGATCTGGATCAATAATAGATGTTGACCATCATCAAATGATATTTCAAGATGCTAACTGAAGTCAAGAACTTACTGAAACAATGGGTCTCAACAGAAAAAGTAAACACCTAGGTATACCATTTAAAACATGCATGTAAATGTATGTTTTGTTTGTTAGAATTACTAGATAGTAAAAGTAGAATATGTGGCCGAACTACATGCATCACTCCCTCTCATTTTGTCAAAATTTAGGCTTCAAATTATAAAAGGCAAACACTGACGGGAAGGCTTAATAGGCCTCCTCTCTTCCTGAGCCTGACAGACGAGGGAATGCTGTATCAAGTTATCTGGAATGCCATTCAAATGTTAGCAGAACAATCTTAATGCTAAGACACATCAACATTCAATCTTTTGTGGTTTATGGGAACGGAAAAACAAACACCAAATAAGTCCTGGTATTTGGATCACAGCAGGAGAGGGCATTTAGAAAATTCTCCCAAGGAGGAGGTTTGGCAAGGACTAAAGAGCAAAGAGGCTAGTCTGGGAACCCAGATATATTTGTGGGAGAGAGTTACATCAGAAAGGCTTTGTTCTCATCATGGAATTCAATGCACGTGCCCCCCCCCCCCCATGAAAGGCTATATTTGTAGACAAATGGCACATTTCAGAGAAATTACATCTACTATAGCTATGCAAGAGTTTCAATCTAACTCACCTAAGAAATCATGAATTTTACTATTTTTTTCACACAATCAATAAAAATTGTGGAAAGTGGAACTTGGGACTGCATATTAATCTTGCATCCAGCTCCTTGCTGGCTTTCAACAGCCACTATTCATCTTGTTGAGCTTAGAGAGGCGATTTGTTTCATCTGAACACTCCATGCATAGCTCAATATAAAATCAACTTCTATTTAACAAAGTGGACCAACAGCACGAAGCCTACCAGGGTCGCCTGCAACCTTGGTGGAGCATTGCAGAATGCCTGCAGTGTGTTGATGCCCAAGCCAAGCCATAGGAAGGCTGCTTAAAAAGAAGTCTTTCTGATAGATTGACTAATTGGACTTTTCCATCCTAAGTTGCTAGCAGACCTAGTGGTAGTTACTTTCCCAAGAACCCTAACAAGTATTCCGCAATATCTTGCAGATCTAAAATTACTTAATCTACCCACTGCAAATCAGGTTACAGGTATCCATAATGCAAATGACTCATTCCTATTGGTCTAAATGAAGAGTCTAAATGGACTCTACGTTTTAGGGAAAGGGAATGCCACTCTGAGAATGTAGCCTGCTGTAACTGCATTTCATAAATGGCCTCTTGGTGGGTACCAACTAGGTAGGAAAACTGGAAACGTCTGTCAAAAATATCATTTGTTACTTTCAACCCTGAGACAACAATCTAGAGGAAGAGTGGATGGCTCTTCTTTTACAGTGAAACCCAACCAGATTTTCTAAATTGCACAAGTCTCAGATGATCTAAGTTAAAGTATAGTTACTTTCTGCCACATGCATAAAGATGTATATAGCAGTGTGTGTGTGTGTGTGTGTGTGTGTGTGTGTGTGTGTGTGTTAGAGAAGGAGAGGTATTCAAACACACTACCAAAGTGCTGCTGTAGAAACAATTAAAACTGCTAAATGTTGAGCAAAGAATTTGGAGTTCTACCACAGGCTGAGTTGACTTTGGAGTGATTTTGTTAAGTGCAAGAATCTGTCAATCTTTTTTTTTTCCCTCACCATCCATGGGTTAGCTAGGTAATTTTTTTTTTTTGGTTTGACTGTCTGCACTTTTGCAATTAGGTACAGTGTCTAAGTGATCAGCTTAGTTGGGAGGGCCTAGAGGCCTTACTCACTTGCTTTGCAACTGGTACCCACTTGTTCTGGTAATGGGTTTCTGCCCACAGGGCTTCCTAGTCTCCAACTGACTAGACTGGTTTATATTTACATAGGGGATACAGCATAGCAATCTAAATGATTAAAGAGGTAAAACTATAAAGATGCTTGTTTTCTAAGTGTTGGGGTCTGGCTTTTGCTGCCATTACAAAACACCTGAGACCGGGTAATTTATAAAGAACATAAACTTATTCCATAGAGCTCTGGGGTAGGAAAACCTCAAAAGTGTGGTGTCAATAAGAGTGTGGGTTCTGGTAGACCTTGTTGTTGCATGACATGACATGTATAACATGACAAAAGACATGTTCTAGCAAGACAGGACAATCTTGGTTGAGATGCTGCATTTTTATAATAAAACCAGCACATGATAACTGATTAATCCCATAGTTCGTCAATCCATGACTAGATTAGTCTAATTTTGAGGATAGAGTTCCCATGACCCAAACAGCTCACACGTTTCTTACTTTCAGATAGCATTAACATGGCATTTGATGTATATTTTCTACACATAAAACCTGAGGGATCCATTGTAACCATAGCCTATGCCTAAGGTCGGCCCTTGGAAGGTTCATCTTGACACTTGGACTGTATTCCAGCTTTCAGAGCTGTCCTACCTGACTCAAGAGGAAGGCAATGAACTCCACCCCTGGATCGGAGGAGGAGCAACGCTGTAGCAATGAACACATTATAGTCTAGACAAGGAACAGTCTTGTGTGTCTGTCTTTAGTTGAGGGTGAGAACTGATTTTTTAAAAAGGCATGAATTAAATAATAATTTTAAAACATGGCTTTACCATGGAGATGACATATTGATCTTTTATTTCCTTAATAGTTAAAATTTCAAATATGAGAACATCAGAACAAGATTCAACAAATACATAGTGCGTAAGCAACATGCACACAACAGTAGCTTCTGCCTTTTAGCAATATCTTTATTACTTTTTAAAAGAATCTCATGCAATGTATTTTGAACATCCTTCTTTTCATTATCAGATCCATCACCCTCCTATGTCTTCCCACCTAAATTTAAGACTTCTGTTTTTTCTTCTTTTCCTGTGTGGTCCAGATTGTGTTACCCAACTAGCCTGGAGACTGGGGTCTGGCCTTGAGGTGTGGTGCTGAATGCACCAGTGTCCTCAGGGTGTGGTCAATGCACCAGGATCACTTCCTTAAAGAAAGCTGATCCTCCCTTTCTCAGCAGCTACCAAATTATGATAGTTCCTTGACTAATGATGGGATTTTATTCTGACCCTCCTGACTCTCTGCTGGGATTTTGTATGGCTATAAATCCATTTGAGTTTCTGCCATGTTGTAGCTAAAAATGTTGTTTCCTTGCCAACTGCCTTTGGATTTTACAATCTTTCTGCCCCCTCTTCTGGAAAGATTCCTGAGCCTTGGGGGTAGGGTGTAACATGGGCTGAGCAGTCCATAATCTCTTATAGTCTGCATCCTGAGCAGTTGAGTTGGGATTTTCTGTGGTAATTGCCATGTACTTCGAGGAAAGTCTTCTTCAATGAGTGTTGAGAGATGGTCTGATCTATGGGTAGAACGATACATCCTTGGGAGTAATTGTATTTTATATCCATTTAAAAGACTTGTATGCATTGTGTTCTCCCTTAGGCTCTATGACTTGTATGTGTCCCCTGCATTTTTATGGGCAGATACTGCTTTTTCCAGAGAGAACAATTTTTAGTGAAGGTTAAGACATACATCATAGGAGGGATGACTCAGGAGCCATTTTTCTGAAACCTCTTTAATTTATTTGCCTTAGTTTCCAAGTTGTCGCCAACAAATAAACAGCCTATAATTTGCCTCAATTCTAGAGAGTTTTGTTCTTTAAGTTTTATTTTTGTTTCTAATTGTGGTGTAGGGGACTGTTCTCAGAGCCTTGGATGTGCCACGTAAGTGATCCACCCTTCAGCTATATCTTATCCCCTCCAGGGGTAACATTATAAATAAATTTCATTAGGTTTATGTTAGCATGCAAAGATAGTAAATTTATCCCATAATAGCATTCTAAATTTTTATTCATATTGTCTTTTCATGTGAAAAAGATACTTAGTTTCATAAGAATATTATATTACTATGTTTTTGGATTCCTGAAAGACAACTTAGTTAATTTAAGTATCATGCATAAAGGTGGAGACTGAAGACGCCACTGGAAGATGTTAAGGTTATCCTTATGCTCCTGTATTGGATGATTTAACATCTGTGAAAACAACCATCGTAGTAAATTCATTCTACAGTGTATGTGTAACTTCATTTGCCAGTTGTAATCGGCATCTAGGAGACTTGTTGCCTCCATCTGCTAACCTAGGCCTAGTCCTGGGACTTACTGCTGAATAAGCTCACCACTTCTAGCTCTTTCTGAATTCTGGATGGCTGGTTCAGCTCAGCTGTTCTGGTCCAAACTCCTCTCCAAGCTGACTGATTCAAACTGGCTTCTCTCAACTGACTGAATTGCTCTGCTTGGCCTCAAACTAATTCTAGCAATGTGTTCTAATCTTCTGGCTCCTTCTCGTTCTCTGGATGGTTCTGTATTCATCTCTGTCTACCTTGTTCTCTCTTCAACCTGCCTCTGTAATACTCTCGTGGTAAAACTGCCTCCCCTCTCTCTTTCACTCTGTGCTGCTTTCTTAACTCACCTCTCTTTTCTCTCTGGTCTCCAGAGTTGGGCGTATCCTATCTCTGACTTATTCTGACAAGTCTCCTCTGATTTGTCACTTTGTCTGCCCCTCAAATAGGCATCACTTTCAAGCATGGTTGCTTTCTTCTACAAACTGACTTTTCCTTCATTGTTTGGAATTAAAGGTGTATACTAAAGACGTGCTTATATTCCTGCCTGAGTTAGTAAAGATATGTGGCCTGTCTGCATTCCTTCCAGATCAAATAGACCTGGAAAGTCTTTGGATATGATCAGAGCAGCCATGTTGAGGAGTTAAAATTTCCCCTCACTACAGATTCAACAAAATCCCAGTCAGAATTCCAATGCCATTCTTATAGAAAGAGAAGTCTAATCCCAAAAGATCCTGTATACCAAAACAATCATGAAAATGATGCTACTGTTGGAAGCATCACCACATCTGATTTCAAGTTATGCCAGCACAGCCATGGTGACAAAGACAGAAGGGTGCCAACAGAAGAATGTTTATGTGGATTAAAAGAATGGGATAGGTGGTCCACATATAAACCTGCAGATACATCTTCATGAATATAGACATAAAATTATCTGAGAAAACAATGGAGGGAGAAGAGAGGGAAGGGTAGTCGGGTCTGAAGGAGAATATACTAATATGTAATATAAAAAGCTTAAAGTTTAAGTTTGAGAAGGCTTAAACAATGAACAAAAGTTTAGGATAATGCCTCTATTAACTTGGAGTCAGGTTAAAGCGCAACATTTTTGAAAATTGAACAAATGAAACCAAGTTTTGTGAGGGGTAAAGAAAGAGTAAGAGGCAGAGACATATTTTTCTTAAAAGAACATCACTACAGAACACCATTAATGGAGGCTCTTGGTATAAGGATGTATTTGCTAAGGAATCTGACAAGAGAACTTGCCAAGCATAAAGCTTCTAACAGACCAGTGACTGTTTTCATGTGTGTATTTCTGAAATCACCAGGAGAAAGACACATCAAACATCACCATCTGGAAGAAAGCAAACTATTGCATTATCAAGGGGCTTGGGGTTAGCTACCCATAAAAAAACATTGAATTAAAAAGGGAAATTTATGTGTGTTCAACCCACTTCTGAGAGACCCGAGTCACAATGAAATTTTCCTTATCTTACCACTTCACACTTCTTAACATCTTTTTCTGGGATCACTTCATTTCGGTTGCTCTAGCTTTCTCCTGTGTTGCTGTGATAAAGCATTGACTCTAAAAACAATTAGTGGAAAGGGAGTTTAATTGATGGAAGCCAAGGTAGGAACTCAGCAGGAGTTTGAAGCAATACCATGAAGGGAAGAATACCACCTACTCGCTTTCTACAGGACCCAAGACAACTTTGGCGACCCCTTCCCAATCATTAATAAACAAAATGTAGTATAGATAATACCTCAAGGAGGCTCCCTGTCCCCAGGTGACAGTAACTTGTGTCAAATTGACAAAAAATAACCAGAACAATGCTGAATTCAATAAATGACCTCGATATACAAAGAGGAGGGGTGGTTTACTTTTAGGTTGTGATGTTATTCTAAAATCCCATGCAGCTCGAAGTTTTAAAGAACTAAAGTGAGAGTGCAGTCAAATGGGCTGACTACAACATTCAAAAGGAGCCACGGTTTAGAAAGGTGTCCCCCAAAGGCCAATGAGTTCCGGGATCTGTCTCCACATTAGGTCTAGTGACAAGTGACTCTTAAGAGGTGGGGCCTGCTGGAATGTTTTTAAGTTATGGGACATGCCCATTAAGGAGACAGGTGGTCCCTGTCTCTGCTTTCTTTTCACCTTCTTCATCATGAGATGAGGAATTGTCTCTGCTACACTTTGCTGCTACCTATAATCTGTTGCCTTACCTGTAGGCCCAGCATGAGGACAATGGATCATAGAATGAAAGTTCCCAAATTGAGAGCCAAAGTCAACCTTTTATCTCTATATGTTCATTATATAGTTCAAATACTTTTAATCCTCACAAAAGGCAGAACAGCAAGGTAGGGATGACAACCCAGGACATTACTAAGCCAAGAGAGTCTCCTCTATGGCTTTTATGTATCCTAGCATCAATGATAGAGCCTGGAGCTTCTTCCCAATGTGACCTCAACAGTACTATAATAAAAATACATCAATATACGTACATGAACATTTTATAAATATAGTAATAAAATTAGAAGGCAAAAATGTACAGGTCAAAAAACATAAACTTACTTAAAATGTAAGATTTTGTGATTTTTTTGTAACTGTATTATATAGTGTGCTAGTGTGAACTTGGTGGACAGTAATGCTATGTCTCAATGCTAAAAGTCTGCACAGTCCTGAAAGCTATAACAGACTGTTCTTGGGAATGTGATCTGGGCTTTTTCACCTTTCTGCTGCATTCAGGCTTGTGTGTTTGTTGTTTCAGTCACAAAAAGTTTATAAGTAGGTGGTGAGTTTATTTGTATTTGTAAGAGAAGCCTTGGGTAGGAACATTTGCAAAGTCATTAACTAAAGCCCCTAAATAATAATTTTACATCATAAGATCATGGAAAGTGGGACAGATAACCAGATAGAATCTATGAGTATTTCTAAAGGTGCCAGAAAGTATGATCAGAAGCCTTTCTCAAGTCTGAAGTACTCTGCATTTTTAACCAAACCTGCTGCTAGCCTTCCTACTGGGCAGATCATTGTGTGCATGCTGGGCCTTAGACTGGGAGACGGTGAAGAAGGGGAGAATTGAGAAAATCAAATAGATGCTGCTACTGCTCTGGTACTAGGTCACGGGTAGAGCAGTAGCAGGTCCATGTAGGCCCAGCGCCAAGGGAGTCCTGTAAGGGAAGTTAATAGTGGGAGGGACTTAAGCCTAAAGTGTAGCAGACATGATGCCCACCATGCGCTGCTGTATGCTCAGAGAAGTACTCCAAGGACTCCAAGGACATCTTTAATGCCCCCTCTTTTCAGACATCATGCCATTTCTGTGTCCTTGCCCTTTGCCAAGAAAGACACCAAGGCTAACTGAGTGATATGATTGGCCTGGTGTGAAAGGATTGTATCTTCAATGTCAACACTAAACCCTCCTTTTCAACCACCCATCATATCTGGGAGGTTATACTTTAAACATTAGTTAGAAGAGAGACGCCAGGAGGCTCCCAGTACACATTACACATTAGAGCACAATAAAAGTAGCATTTAAACTAAATGTGGGGTAGAGTACATTTGTTATATTAAGTTGGTTTAAGTAGAGAAGAGAAACTCAAAACCAGGGTGGAAGCAAGGGAGTTATCTACACAGCTAACCAGAAGTCACTTCCTGAGCAGAACAGGTGTCCTTCCATTACCCTGCACACATGTGACTAAATGATGCCCTGTGCAGGGAAAGCTCTCCAGAACTGATAGCCACTTTCATGGTAACTTGTAGTCTCCTGAGGGAACTACTAAGTAAATAAGTAAACAGAGAAAACCAGATGCTTTGAACCTATAAAGAAAATGGATACTGTAATGTGATAGAGGAAGTGTTTGAGGAGGTGACAGTTAAACTGAATCCCCAAGGTTGAGTGAGTTAGCCTTGGCAACAACTGGCAAAAAAAAAAAAAAAAAAAAAAACCAGCTTTCCTGGCAGGAGAACATGTAAGCGAGAAAATGACTGTTTACAGCCCAGCAGAAGAAGAAACTGAGTGTGGACAAATAAGTTCAGGCTCAGATTATGCAGGATCTTGCAGCAGTGGGAAGCCACTGAAAGGGGATGGACAGAGAGGGGAGAAAGATCTTTTGCATGCATTGCATGCTTATTGTTCTGGCTGCCTCATGGGGGTGCCCAGGTGCACAGCCGATGCTGTGGCTGATGGACCTGCCCTGGCATGTCGTTAGGATGCAAACCTCATAGTACTGGTTCATATTACTGTTAGTGTTGCATGATCTACAGATCTGAAAGTTTTTAAAATGATATAAACATTGCAGCAAAATGCTAATAGGCGCCCTGCTTCAAAACCTTCTTTCGCTCTACCTGTGCAGTCTCATTTGCTTAAGCTCCAGTATTTAACAAGATTTCTATTCTCAGCAGCCCATTACAAGTATCTTATCTCTCCAGTCTGAAACCTGAAAACGTATATCTTAGAAGTAAAAATCAAATCTTCGATTCCCCCATTCACCAAAAAAAAGTTTTCTGTCACAATATGATAAGTAGATATGCTAAATAAGTGGACAAGTAAAAAGGTTATTTTATGTATGAGAAAGACATTAGTTGGTCAGTGAAGTATCTTGTTACTATGTATAGAAAGTCATATTTACTCAATTAAGGTCAATATCCTCAATTTTGGATTTTTATGTACTATTTTTAAAGTATATCTACACATTTTGATTCTTATAGATAAAATAATTGAAACCCATAAAGTGAGAGCTCAAAGAGACAGAGCAACAACTGAAGTGAGAAATGATGTCAGCAGCTGAGGTCAGAGAAACCTGACGAGCATGAGATCCGAGGCATCAGGAAAGAAGAGAGGGAGATAGTCTAAGAGTCTAGGACCATATCAGCTTGCGGGGTTTCTGCCTTCCTCTAAAGTAGACCCATGGGGTGACAGGAGGACCGACCTAAGATTCACAGGGCCCACACCCTAGACACCAGGTTCTCCAACTGCATGGCAAGACAGTCTACAGCCTGTTATTTTGTAGCTCTTACGAATTTCCCTATGTGTCACTATGAATCCTCAAGGCAGCTGCAAAGCTATATAGAGCGACTGTCATTCTCCCTTACACATACAAGGATGGCACCGGCTTCCCGGAAGCATGGAGTCCAAGACTAAGAAAGAAAAGCTCCCCCGCCAGGGGACATAGTCAGATGTGAGGCACCAGAGTACTTGAGAAAGTCAAATCCCTCTCTCCACTCAAGTGTGGAGACTGTCCTGTCCATGGGCTAGATCAGGGTAGGGGTTTAAATTTTACCGCCTGTATTGTCCTTGGCTAGGGCCTTAGTTTGAACGGGACCCCATGACCCAAATCTGCCTATCATAATGTTCTACTTGTAGGCTTCTAGGACCCACTGGATCCTTCTACATTGCTATTCTCCCATGGTTCTCTCATCTAGAGTCCCAATAGGATGTCCTCCCCTCGGTCCCAGTTTCCTGGTAAGGGAAGGCTTTCATGGGACATGCCCCTTGGGCTAGTGTGCAGATATAAGTGAGTATATACCATCTGAGTCTTTCTGCTTCTGGGTTAACTCACTCATTATGATCATCTCTAGCTCAATCCATTTGTCCACAAATTTTGGGAATTCCTTGTTTTTAATGGCACTCAGAGGAAGGACGGCAGGTCACTGAGAAGAGCCTTGATACCCTATGAGCATATACAGAGGGAGGTAATCCCTCTGAGGAACAGTCATAGGGGAGGGGAATAAGGGGAAAATGGGAGGGAGGGGAGAATGGGAGGATACAAGGGATGGGATAACCATAGAGATGTAACAAGAATAAATTAATTAAAAATAAATAAATTTTAAAAAAACACACACAAAAAAAAAAGAAAGAAAGAAAGAAAAGCTCCATCTCACTGACCGTCCTGTGAGGATGGCTATCCCCCCTCCTTCTCCTGAAGGTCGACACATTGACTTGCAGATTGCAGTTTCTCAGTCCTGGCTGATTGTCCTCTGGGACCGAGAAATATAGAAGAAATGAGGATAAATGTTGGTGGTTTGACAATGAGACCAAACAGCACTTGGTTATGTTCTTACCTTGGTCCCAAGATGCGGAGCAGGAGCACTAGCTAGCATGTAAGTCAGGGATGGCTGCCGCTTCACAGCACCTTGAGCTGGGGCTGGTCAGTACTTTGTTTCTATGATTCTGGAGGCTGAAAGCCCAAACCTCTACCCTGACCTTACAGATGGCAGTTTTTATGTTCAATATGGTCTTTTTTTGTGTGGCTGGAGGGGTATCTGTGCCTTAACCTCCCTTTATCATGAGAGTGCCAGTCACACTGGTATGGTTACATCCTGTGACTTAACTCTAATTACGTAAAAGGCTCCTTTTCTAAATACAATCACCTCAGCAGTCAGGACTTGAGTATAGAGTTGAGGGCCAGTGAACAGGGACACAATTCAGTCCCCAACATCTGGAAGTTGGTTGAAAATGGAAATTCCAAATCCTGCTTTATATCTACCTAGATTAAAAAAAAAACACTGGAGTGAGGCCCAGGCATGCTTTAACTGGTCCACCATGTGCTTCTGATGCAGGCTCAAGTTTGAGAGGTCCTATTGCATACTCGAAACTAGCTCCCTTCGCACAGAGATGGAAGGAACAGCAGAGGAGGTGAGAAATGGCAGCTTGGGAATCTGAAGTCAACCACAGGGATGCTGGAAGACAGAAAAGAGAAAGGAAAAAGAAAGCCAGCCCCATGTGTGAATCAGGAAGGTGCTTTCTGAATACATCAGCTAGCTCTTTAGTTGCTGCAAGCAGCCTTCCTGATGCGGCAATTGGCAACTTTTCTTAGGATCCTGATTGCCTCATGGAAGAGGCAGCTATCGGGAAAGGAACAGAGACAAGGAAGGAGAGGAGGGGAAGAGAGAGGACAGGGAGAGAGGAAAAGGGGAAGGGGGCGGGGGAAAGAGGAGGAAAGGAAAGAGAGGGGAAAGAACAGGGAGTTGGGGGAAGGAAAACCAGGGAGTTGCGGGGGTGGGGGTGGGGGAGATGGGGGAACAGGATGGAAAGGAAAGGATGGGCAGGAAGGTTAGGAAAGGCTATTCAGGCAGCAGTCACATTACGTTCCTATAGGGTTATCAAGCTTCTAATTTATCTTCCAGTCCCCGGACAAAGCTGAGATCTTGAACTTGACAAATCAAAGTGATCTCTCCCAGAAGAACAAGACTGGATCTAAGAGAAACAAGTAGCTAGTTTTTCTGACCCCATAAGGTAAGAGAACTGTTTAAACTGTTAGCGTGGTAGCTGCATTTGTGCCCTATCATCCAGTGGCTCTCAACCTCTGAGTCTTGATCTCTTTGGGAGCTGAAAGACCCCTTCACGGGGGTGGCCTAAATCAGTTGGTAAACTCGGATATTTACATTATGATTTATGACAGTAGCAAAATTACGATTATGAAGTAGCAATGAAAAGTTTTAAGGTTGGGCATCACCACCACAGGAGGGGCTGTATTAGAGAGTCGCGGATAAGGAAGGTTGAGAGCCACTGTTATAGGTGGACATGTCGCTGAGCTATACTTACACAATTCCAACACTGTCTCTACTCTATGTAACGGAATGAACTCCGATTCTTCAAAGGCATTCTGCCACAGAGGAACCAAAGAGCTAGTTTCACACTTGTAAACACTTATTCATAATTTTATAAAAGTCTGTGTTGACGAAGAAATGGAATTGTTTTGTCATATAAAAAGAAATAGTCCTTTTTTAAAAAAAAAAAATGTTTTCTGAGTGATTTTTTTAAAGAGAGAGAGATCCGGAAATTGGGTAGGTAGGAAGGTGGAGAAGATTTGGGAGGAGTTGGATGAATGGAAAGAATATGATAAAAATATATCGTTTGAAAGAAAATCTAAATAAAAAGGAAAGAAACAGTCTTCGTACCTGTATATAAATCCCAGTGTTTATGGTCACATTTATGTTGGTCATTATAAAAGAGAAGAAAAAAACTAACTCTCACGACTTCTCTCCACCTTGTATTCACATGAGTTGAAAGTAACCTCAGCAAATAAGCACATTTGCCAATTTCCATTTCTTCAGCAAAACGTGAGTGCACCTGGAGTTCCCTTTCAAGTTAAAAGGAACCCTAATGTAAGCTGGTTATGCAAAGGGCTGAGCAGAGCTGGCGCCTGATCACAAGCCTTCTCAGTATGTGGCCTTTGGAAGGGATGGTAGAGGGGGTGTGCATGAAGGCTTCAGGTTCAATTTCCTTCTTTAGGAGAGTCAAACAGTGCCCACATGGTCTCATAAAATCCTTCATTCAAATCTCTTCAAGATTGAAAAGGCAGGGTCCATGGTGACCTTACTTATGGAAAACTTGTTTGAAACCAGTCAACTATGCTTTGGAAGTGAGGACAATGGGTAAGAAATGTTTAGTGTGTTTTTAATTGAATTTATAGTTAGGAAAAAATACTTTCGTGTTTTAATTTTTTTAAATGGTAAATCCTCTTTGATGGCTTTTTCTCCTAGAAGCCTGACACACTTGCCTTGCATGCAGCCAGCTCCTTAGCATGACTACATTGCCTCTGTCAACAATGGCTGTCCCTTGCAATGACCCTTCCAATTTCCTTGTGGATAGAATTTCTAATTTTTCAAATCCCAAGGCAGGGTAGACATTGGACACACATCAATTTTGAAACATTCCACTGCCTTCAATCTGCAAGCCTGCAATTATTCACATTGTTATTCTTTATTTCATGCATTTCATGGTACGTGCATTAAGCACTTGTCATATGCCTAGTACTGAGCTGGTCAGTGCATGCTCAGTGATCGACAAGGGAAAAATAGAAAAATGACTGGGAACTTAGAAAGGAGATGTGGCAGTACAAAGAAGAGTGTGAGGACTCACTCATGGAAATGGAAATATAAAACGATCCATATGGTTACTATAGTGCCTCCATTGACTTTGAGACATGGGCTGGGCTCAGAAATCACGAAATGTACCAGGAAGCCTTACATTTTGGTCCACCAATCAATATCTTGTCTTCGTTCTATGGACAAAGTATCCATCATTTGGGAATTAGGCTAGTTTTTATTTCCACATGAAGAACACTATTTGGAGTAGGGGATGAAAAAAACAGTATAGAAGCAGAAGTCTGCAGAGAATGTGTAAGAACCATCATCTGAGCCAGCAAGTGGAACAGAGATACACTTGGCCAACTTGTGCTGAAGGTTCACCTTCAGGAGAGAGAGAGGTTTCATGTCCAAAGTCAAAGGTGATGCAATTTACACAAAGAGGGAGTGAGAATTGTCATTGGAGCAACAAAATAAAGATGACATTGTTTGGGGCTAATGTCTATTTCACCCAAAGACATGGATTTAGCCATTGCCTGATTTAGCAGACTTGAGGACAGTTTGTACCTGACACAGGGTCTTTGGAGCAATTTGATCATTGTGTCCTAATTTATTGTCTTCGTTGAATACACACACAAACACACAACTAAGTTGTAACTAAATGTAACAATTTTTAAGGATTTCTCTCTTTTTTCCAGAGTGGTGGTGTAATCAGTGGACTACTTTGGGGAGAGTAACTGGAATCCTCACTACAAGATTAACCAAAGGGGAGTGAGGGTCCTGAAAGGATTGCTCAGCAGTTAAGAACACTTTGCTGCTCTTCTAGAGGACCTGGGTTTGGTTTCCAGCACCTACTTGGTGGCTCACAGCCACCTGTAAGTACAGTTTCAGAGGCTACAGTGACCTCTGACCTCCAAGGGCACATGTGGAGAAATGGTACACATAAACTCATAGGCACACACGTGCATCAATGAAACAAATGTGTATAAGAAAGGTGGGAATAATCTCAAAACAGGAAAAGATTCATCATTTTCCAAATAACGTAAAGTCAGTTAAAATACACATACACAGATGTGACATTGGTAAAAGAGAGGACATGTGTCATATTCTAAAGGGAAGGGTGGAAGAAAGCTGAAAGCACCTCAGTGATAAGGGGTTCTTTTATTAAAAGCTTGCCAAGCTCTGGCAAGAGTCCCACACTTGCTTGTAAAACTGTATTTGGCTTGTGTTCCTTGATCTGGATGCAAGGGTCTTCCTGGGAAAGTTGTGTGTGCTCTGGCCACTGATGCATTTGAAAGCTTTGATAAGTGATCAGTGCTTCCTGCCCAAGTCTTCTCTGCAGACCCTTCTGAGCTCACTTGGTTTTTGTTCTTTCTTGTTTCAACCATCTTGCTGCAAAGGTCACACCATGATGCAGGAGGCTACTGCAGCCCTAGATGGAAGCATGTTCTAAGGCTCTCTATGATCTAGATTCCTAGCTTCTGCATCGTGCCAATACTAAGCACCAGTGCTGGATGAGGTGAGGTTTCTCAGCTGCTTGTAGCAACTTTTAACTTCTAGGAAACTGTTCAGATAGGGACCTTATTGGCTGCCATTTGCATTGTCTTCCTGGAAGAAATTTTATGTCCGTAAAAAACTTATATACACAAAGTGATAAAGGAACAAGTGTGAGAGAGAGAAAAATGGGAAGTGTGCAGGTCACTAAAGCAAAGATAACATTAAATTCTCACTCAATAACTATGAAGGTAATTTTCTTGGGATTACAGGGCCACACAGTCATCCAGCGAGGCTGCATTTTCTTCTTATCAATGTATATGACATGGCTTTGCTCAACTGTTTCCCATAGAGCAGAAAGGAAGCCACATAAACTAAAAACACAGTCAGCTGTTCAAACACGTGACAGCCATTTGGTGATGAATGGTTGATATAATTAGGATCCATTTCTGGTCACTGCCATGCCAAGCCGGGGCACAGGGTGCTTTTCCAAGTAGGGAAAGGAAAAGCCAAAGGCAACTATTAGAAGAGGCTATTATACAATTTTGAGCTAACATATGGAATCAATAGGCAACATGAGCAGCTGTGCTGGGCTGTAGAAAGGGCTGAAATAGTGTGCTCTGGCTGTAACCAATAAAAGGAATTATTGACTAAAGGAGAAAGCATGTGTGTGGAGAGAGGTTGTGCGACAGCGGGGCTTAGAGATGCATTTAATCTCAGGGAATACAGTCCCAGGAAACAAACTGTTTCCTGGTTTTCTTTTTGATTGACAGGAGGAACAAGAAAAAACCCACGTTGGAGGAAAGGTCTGGAACCAGAGCTGTGTGGGGTAATTTCCATCTCCATGTCCACTAGCACTGCAGACAGCCCCTCCACCCCTCCACCCCCGGCTCAAAGTCAGATGTACGCACAGGAGACTTTGCTAGTCCACAGTGCAGCCTGCAAGCACTCAGTGAGCATGCTAGGACAACTCAGAACGCCCCAAAGTTATACATGTAGAAGAAAAAAATCCATGATAAGGAAAAGACCTGTGCTACCTACAAAGCGGTGAACCATTCCTAAAGAACTCTAATTTGCCTACTAGCACATTTGTAACCCTACTAACCAAGAGAAAAATGTTTTTGTTGATGCTGACAAAAGAAAATATTAGTGCCCCGTCTTTTATTTATTTACATGAGTATTCGCTAGGCAACAAAGTTGCTCAGATTATATTTCCTGCATGTGCCATGACTCTGAGTTATTGCAGTATTCAAAAGCACTCAGTCCCTCCACCCGGCCATCTGTAAAATAGAAATAATACTAACCTCAAATAACCAGGAAAATTTACTGGGGCAGTGACTACAAATATATGGAGGTATGTAAAGTATTTCAAATTTCTTCACAGGAAACTAAATATATGTTTCAAACTGTGTGTGTATTATTGCTGGGAATGGTTGTATTCACATCAGTCTTCTACAGTAAGTAACTATTATTTTCCTTTTTAAAATGGCACTTTTATCTTCTTCATAGTGTTCAGAGTCATTCGCATTTTTAAAGCTTTAAAGTCACCCCTGTCCGAAGCAGGAGACAAAACATTTGCCTGACTAACCCCTTCTCTGCACTGTTAAGTGGGCGGCATTGTGCCTTGGCAGCCATTCTCCATGCTTTTGCAGGATCATGTTGAGCTAAAGACTCTCATTCAAAATGAGAGCCACATATATATATATATATATATATATATATATATATATATATATATATTTTAATCTAAATAGAGTACTTTCTGTACTCAGGCAGGCAGAGAGCCCTGCACCTGTGTTTAGCAACTATAAAATGCAGGGGTTGTAATCACACTCTGGAACAAGAGAATACTGCCCATATACTGGGCATCTTTGATCCTCTTCATCAACTTTCTATGTTTTCTCGCCTGAAGCCATCATTGGGGAGCCTCATAATCCCCCCCAAGTACTAACACTAGAGAGCTGGTAAACAAGTTGTTAAAAAATAATTGAAACTCTCATTTCCACTGGCCATTCGGCAACTTGCTTTCCATCTAATTTCTCCTCATTGAGTAGCTATGCGGTGTGGACAGAATACAGAATGTTAGCATGATGTCAAAGCAAGCAACTCCAGGCCACCAAACGCTAAGTTACTTATAGAAGTGCTGTGTAGCAGTTTCTTCCAAGACAAAACACTGTCCCTCTTGGAGGGAAACTCCTTAAGACATAGTTTGTGAAAAGGAATGTTTATAGGGAAGGAAAACCACATGTTTTTATGGGAGGTGAAGCCTTCTGTTATGGAGGGAAGCTCCAGTCTTAAACTTGGGAAGTAAACAACTCAAAATAGCTTCAGGAAGTTCCTGGAACTGACCAGACTCGCTCAGCTCTTCCCCACACCAAGCATATTTAAGCAGTAAAGAGTGAGGCTAACCACACTCAAGCCAAGTTGCCTAGAAGACTCTCAGATAACAGGACTGTCTGAAAGAAAGGGAGACAAGCCAATCAGCCTAGAAGTAGAGACCAGCTGAGCAGCCTGAAAGACACAAGAACCAACTTAATTGCTTCGATAAAAAAACCAAAGATGAGCTGGGCTAACTAGAAGAAGCAAGAGCAGTCAAACTACCTGAAAGGGCAGTCTCCAACCTGTTGAGCTGCCTGCAGGCTGTGAGTCTGCTCCAGATTCCAAACTTTCCTGAGACAACACACATCTGAGGATGGGTTTTGGTGATGCAGCTGTCTTTGAGTCATTTCTGCTCCTGTAAACGAACACTCACCCGTATTCCCATATGTAACCCCAGTAAAAATATCATTCACCAAGGTGAATTTGGTGGTTTCCTATCTGGAATGAGTATTTGTTCATCTTATCTTAGTAATAGTATCACACACAAAAAGAGGTTTTTGAGAAGTCCTGTCACAGCCAGCACCCACAGCTTCAGAAGCTCATTCTTGCCTGGTAGACCTATCATTTCATGTTGTTCTGGGATATTCATGGAATGGCAAACAAGGTCTCCTTTGCTGTGAGAAGTAGGATGCATTTGCTATCTTAAGTGGTATTTGGTTGTTTATATAAAATATATGAATATCCTGCCCACCCATAATAATAGATATTTGAAGAAATAAAAATAAAACTCAACTAAAAGATTCTAGAATTGGGACATGTATAATAAATCAACTTAATTTCAGGATTCAGTAATACCCCAAAAGGTTCACACCATGTAATTCAACTCCCTTTTTGCCAAGAAATTTGCTTATGAAAGAAAGACTTCAGTACCTATTTACTCTGAGTGAGATACTGTGCAACATTGAATTTCCAAGAGTCTTAAAATGAGAACGGTCCCTGTGTACTCTTTGCCTTGTCTATCACGTATCAGTCCATCCTGGATTATCAAAGGGAACAATAAATCATATAAAAAGTCCTTGCATTCCCCCAGATACCTCTGACCATATATACAAAGGCCTTATTCTTTCATATAAGATTTTCAGATCATAATCATTGTTCTACTCAATATGCTGATGAAACAAAAACAGTGATAAATATAGACAGAAATCTTGCTTTCTAGACACTTATGGTCCAGCTGGGTATGGTCAGTGTCTGAGATGACAGTGTCTAAATCATACCTGATTAATTTGTATTGTGTTGTGTTTCTGCCACATAGACACAACCCTTTCAGTTCAAGTAATAAGGTAATGTTTATTTTATGTGTGGGATTTCCTTTTTCACAAAAGGTTAAAATTTTGCTTGATACATATGTATGTCATCTAACTTTGCTTTTCTTTATGTTGACGGAATGTCCATGGGACTTGAGTTGCTTAAGTAATTCCGGGTCTTTCTTGTGTTTTCCCAATCTATGAACATTATCTCAAAGACTGGCTTGAGTCATATTTTAGAGGACATCTTGTTGGTCTTTACATTCTGAGTCTTTAAAGTCAGAGCTTCATTCACTGACTCAACAGTGGCCAGTAGTGAGAACTGACTCTGTTCTGCCCATTATAGTGTGTGTGTGCAGGGGAGGGTGGATAGAGGCAGCTGTCTAGCCTATCAAGTTCCTATGACATAGCATTCTCTGTGTATCTGTGTGTCTGTGTCTCTGTCTCTCTCTGTCTCTCTTAGTTCAAACACACCATTTGATAAACTCAGTTTTGTTAGGAAAATGCTTTCTTTGTAGCAGAGTCCTAAGAGAAAATAGGTTCCCCCTGAGCCTGAACTTGGAGAAAGGCTTCAGTGACTGAAGCATGACTATGGAAAAGGCTTTACCTCACGCCCGCTCATCTCAGAGTTCTAACATAAGAGATGCTCTCATTAACACTAAGACTGTTTACTCCCATGTATTTCTTAACCATGATAAGAAGGCACAAAATACAGGACTCATACAGAACACCCTAAAAGATAAGGGTTCAGGGAATTTCTCCCCCATCAATTTCCTATAATATATAAGATGGAAGGGGAAATTGGTCAACAAAAGAATTAAATATTCAGGAGGAAATAGAATGAATTTGGAGCAGGGGAGGTACTTAGTTAGCATCAAGGAGTCATAGCTATCAAAACAAGTGATTAAACTGTCGTGAGACTGTGGTAAAATCAAATACTCAAAATCTCCAGAGAGGAAATATCTGAAGCTACATGAGGAGAACTCAAAGTCAGTGTGCACTTCGGCTTTTCTTGGCAACATTGCCAAAGCAGGAAATGGTGAGGTGAAACACTTCCATAGTCAGAAGGTAACTAACTTCTGTCTTAGAATTCTGTCACCAGGAAACCCATTCACAAGCTATAGAACAAATCAAAGTTATCTGAAAACATAGAATTCTCAGTACTCTGCCTCATTCTTACGAAACTACGAGAATTTACACTATGCTCAAATGGAGGAATTGCACCAACTCGGAGGGGTCATTGTGATGAAGGACAGAGTGAGACTAGCGAGTCAGTGTGTGTCGAGTACAAACATTTGGACCAAACGCTTTCCTTCCAGAAATCCAGCCTTCTGTTTCTGTGAATCATGACAATGATGGAAGATACAACATGGTCTGTGGGAAGAAAACGTCCAAGTACAGTGTTCATCCTGGAAGTTCTTGTACATTCCTTCTCACGGACCTCTCCTTCATTCTCTCTCAATGTTAAGATTTAACTGATGAGTTCCTTTAAGTTATCATCATTATATGTGTGGCACATTAAAACATGTGGGAGAGATAGCTTGATTGGGCTTGCTGCGCAGCAAAGGCCCAGCAAAGAGCATCTGTAATCCCAGCATGAGAGCAGCTGAGATGCTGGTCGAGCAGTCTAGCTGAAATTGTGATTTCCAGGTTTGGTGAAAGACTTTGCCTCAAAGGTACAATCTGGGGACCAGCAAGATGGCTCGGCAGGTAAAGGCGCCTGTCAAGCTGGATGACCTGCATTTAATACTCAGTACCTATATGGTAATAGAAAAAAACAAACTCCCAAAAGTTGTCACTGGACCTCTGTACACACATACTGTGTGGCACACATAAAACATAGATACACATGCATACACACACACACACACACACACACACACACACACACAATCAGATAATGTAATAAAAAAATAAAACCCACAAAATCAACAGCAGTTGATGAAGATGCTTGATATCACCTTCTGGCTTCCACATGTACACACACTCATGTGCACACACACACAGACATACAAATCTGGTTTCACGTTGAAATGGAATCTCAACCTTTCATTCAAGCAGTATATAAAAGTGCTAATGCATAAGAGGTCAACTTGGTGCATCCAGAGTCATCCGAAAGGAGGGAACATCAATTAAGAAAATGCCTCTAGAAGATAGAGTGGTGAGCAGACAAGCCTCTAGGGTTTTTCTTACTCTGTGATTGACGTGGAAGGGCCCAGCCTACTGTGGGTGGAGCCATTAGTGGACTGGTGGTTCTAGGTTCTATAAGCAAGCAGCCTGTGCAAATGATGATGGAGCAAGCCAGGAAGCAGCACCCCTCCGTGGCCTCTCCATCAGCTCTTGCCTCCAGGTTCCTGGCCTGTTTGATCTCCTGCCAGGACATTCATCAATGATGCTCTACAGTGTGGAAGTACAAGCTAAATAAACCCCTTTCTCTCTAATTTACCTTAAGTCATGGCATTTCATTGTAGCAACGGTAACCCTACCTGTCTTGTTTGAGAATGATCATGTGTATCCTTTAAGTGTATCTGGTGTTTTATATTTAAGACTTTTGGGGCATTTCTAGTAGCGATCTCTCTTGTTCTCCATGATGTTGAGCCCTACATGTGTCACATTGCAAGC
Source organism: Acomys percivali (assembly GCA_907169655.1). Lineage (NCBI taxonomy): Eukaryota > Metazoa > Chordata > Mammalia > Rodentia > Muridae > Acomys > Acomys percivali. Next base: position 70,238,602 of record OU015746.1, on the reverse strand, counting down.
ATTCATACCAGATGACACTCCTCTTAGTTACTGAAAATATGGTAAAAGAACCCCATGCTCAGGGCTGAACACCTGTTTGCATTACCCTTCCTGCCTTTTTAAAATTTCTTTTGCTGGAGCCTACCTCAAGATATTGGAAATGAAAATTTAATAAAAATGTACAAAAGCCAATGTGTAGTTCAGGAAAATTTAATCTATATGTTCTGACTCATTTCCATTTTGGTCATCAAAATGTTACTTTATAGGAACCTTGCTAAATACAAGGAGACTTCTGTGCCATTTAAGATGTGTCTTATTTTTATTACAAAGCTCACTCTCTGCTGCCTCTTTGTAAACACATCCTGCAGTTGGGGACAATCCCCAGCCCTCTGTCCAAATAGGCTTGTTTCGTGCTGGCAAGAGCTTCCTTTAGCTGATATTTCCATCTCACCAGCACTCAAGTTCTCTTTCAGATACAGGAACTAAATGGTGAGCTCCTTTTGTCCTCTTTTAACACCCTTCCCTCTGCTGAGCACTGCCCCGCCCCCGCCTCCCTCCCTCTCCGACCTACAGAAGTTGCTAGTGGGGTAAGTGGATCCGTGGTTCCTTAAGACACCTTCACTGAAGCCCTTGTGATGGCTCCGGAGCGAACCTTCACTCCTGGGATGGGAGTCTCAGAGTGGCCCACCTCTCAGCCTCCTCACTTGTCCCCACCTTCTCAGGGGTTTCCTCAGAGAGGCTGGTTTATTCCCAACTTAACGTTGAGCAGAGCAAGAGTCAAACAGGCCCTAGTGCAGTGGTCTGCCGCATGCGTAGTTTAAAAGGCACATTAAATGAGCCGTGGGAAGTCTGACCACTGAGAATGAGCCCTTTGACTTGACAGTAACTGCACTAGTTTCCCTCCAAATAAAACTCCCCACTCTGCTGCGTTACATTTTTTCCCTCATTTTAAGAAATTAATAATTGTTTTAAAAGGTAGCAGGCTACTTTGTTGGAACATGGTCCGAGAATGGAGTCCTGTGAGAAGAATTCTGAGTGCTTGAGAGAAAATTCCAAGAAAACCAGAGTTTTGTGACCTCGGTTTCTCAGGATTGTGCTTCTGAGCCTCTCCCAGGCGTAGCGGACCGCAATCAGTTTACCTGGGTTATTCATTCCAACTGGCTGTTGTTACTTGTTTATACGCCTCTACAGAGAAGCGTGTTTTTGCCACATGTGGCTTGTTCTTGTGACTGTGCACTTTACTCGTAACCCTCAGAGTATAAGTTGATGGATGCTTGGAATAAAGTTGCCTACTATTGCACAAGACTTCAGTTGGCCTCATTTATCGGCCCCATTCTCCCAGGTCCCATCGCCTCTAGAATGGTAAACACTACTTATCTGCTGCTTGATTTAAAAAAGAAAAGTCTGTAATTACTGCGTATCTGAGGGAACCTGGAGGTCTTCTATGAACGTGATCCATCCAGGTTGTATCTACTAAGTATCCATGAAGTTACGCCTATGGGTGTACAGAGAACAGTGGTAACTCCAGTATCTTCTACATCTCATCATTATTACAACAGATTTGGCCCAACTCTGAGACACTGAGAATATTTTCTCATATGCTCATCTGCTGAGTGCTAGAAGCCATAGCCACCTAAGTAGCAACTATCTTTTCAAATGTATTTTGGACTAAGTCAATTGTTCCTTTTCTGCTTCGCTGGTGCTGAGTGGGTGACAACAGCTCTAGTGGTGAACGCTGAAGGCTCTGGGGATTCTTCGCACATGCCCGGCATTGCACTTCACAGTGTGTATGTTTTACATCATGTGACCCTCCCAGCACGTTGTGAATTAGTTACAATCTTTCATGAGATGATAAGAAAAGCAGAGCCTTCCAACAGCTAAACCACAGGACTCTTGGCTCTGTTCTTCAGCAAGCGTCCTCACCATTCCATGTACAGTCAACAGAGTGTTTTCTGGAAGACTGACTTCTTGCTCAGCCCAGGACTCGCTTGGCACTGGGGAAGATGGACCTGAAATATGGTGGTTAGGGGAGTTTGTTCTTCTTCAGACCCATGCAAGTGTCCTTACTTGCCATGCGTTTGTCACGCATGCTTGGAGGTAGCACTGGCTCCGCACACCGCATACAGGAGCTGTCCTGTGACTTCTTAGATGAAGAAGTAGAGGCGCATGTCTTGTCCTAACTTACTTGTCTGTAAAGCTGTGAGGCAGAGCCAGCCTGATTGTGCTTCTAAAGCCCACACACAAAGCTTGTCTCTTCACTATTCTCCAGTGGTGTCTCCATGGGCTGACAGAAATCATGAGCCACTTTAAAATACAGAGGGAGGATGGTGGTTCCCCTCTCCAGGTTTATTTTTCCATGCCACTGTGGTCCAATGGAAAAGTCCAGAAATAATTTGTAAGTTTCCAATGACTTTGATGGTGTCATATTGTTATATGTTTGCTATAGTTTAGATCTTGGAAGTAGTGAAACCCATAGGAAGTGAGGCTTAAAGGAAGTGAGACCGAAGGAGCTACACTTGCAGTGAATTGTGTGACTTCAGCCCCTTAAGTCTCAGTGATTTTGCTTCTCGATTATCATGAAGTGAGCAGTCGCCCCACCCCACCCCCATTGAACCTGCTCTCCCCTGCCATAGTGTTTAGTGCAGTCACAGACCTGAAGTTACAAAAGCAAGGGCGTGATCAGTAGATGCACACACACATGTGCTTGTGCCTATGTGCACATACACACACAGAGAGGACTGAACTCCCCTCATTAGGCTAGCGCAGGCTTGTGCCTGATTTTAATCCTCAGAAACCACATGAAGGTGTATGGAAAGAATTCCGTAAAATTGTCACAGCATGTCCATGTGGGTATACACGGTGTCTAAAATTAAGTTAATAAATAGAAGTCCTTAGAATGTAACTTAGTCTGTCCCGCTATGTTTTACATGCAGTGCATTAACTTGACATGTCATTTCCCAGGGCTCGCCTATAAAATTCCTGTTGTGATGTGACAGACCTGTGGAAGCACGGGTGGGTCACTCCTCCCTTCGAGGCAATTCTCTTTGTGTTTTGTTGCAATGCTGGGAACTCAAGATTCCCATCTTATTACTAACTTCCTGCTGTTCCTAATGTGAAAGTTATGCTTGGCCATAGATACGTGTAGAAAAAAAGCACTGTGCATCCTAGGATAGGCTGTGTCTGAGGCTTCAGACATCCGCTAGAGACCACAGCTGAGGGGAGATGCATGGGTAATGGATTTGAGCTGAGATTGACCTTTTTAAAAATCAATGTTACGGTCAACCTTTTTTTCATCAGCAAAGTGTTGCTAAGACTCGTACCTACCATACAGAGCTGTTTGGAAATACATTTGAGATCCTGCAAGACTATTTTAAATTCTCATTAAGACGGCAATCACTATTGCACAAATGTAATTTAACTCAGCAAATTCATGGTGGTTCAAAGTGAATTGTGCGACTCCAGTCTTGATCCTCCTGACAGCTATAATTGAATGAATGAAGCAGGCATCATTTCATGTCCCAGTTTTAGAATTATAAACGGGCTATAGTCCATTAGAAATCAAGGAGAAATAGTGGCATGAATTTCTACTTGTCTTCTGTATACCGAGGGACACGGCTGCCTCTCTTGACAGTCTTATCTGTGCTGGGAGCAGCCCATTAAAGAATAGCTAGTGCATCTGAAAGTTCTATTACTCAATCAATGGGCTTGTTGCCATGGCAGGCTAACACGAGGTGCCATTGACGATGACTCGATTTCCTCTCGCATCTGAACTGGAAAGGGAGAAGACAGACTAAATGAAATCCCATCCATCTTAATGAAATACAATTATATTCTCCTTATTAATCATTTAAGAATCAATATGTCTCTTCTTGGTGAACCTCACCAGAATTTGTCATTCCGTGCCAGGCCTCAATACATCTTGTCTTGTAGTGATTTTTATAAGTTCAGTCACCTGTGTCCCAGGGTAAATAACAGTGTTTTCTCATACTACAGAGCAAGGAGCTGCAGTGATGGTGTGGACCACAGAAATCCTCTTGGAATGTTAAGCAGCGCCTGAATATTGCTTTCACCCACATAACTTAAAAATGCACCCTGTTTAAGTTTCAAATAGCATGAAGAAAAATGTATTGCTTTAGAAAGAGGCTTATCCTAGTATCATTAAGTGTGAAAACCCCCCCGAGTATCTTGCCCCTGAATGCTATAATCTTGCACAGAATTATCTACATATATATGTATGTACATCTGCATATGTATACACACTAACAGAGAGAGGTTGAGATACAGTTCTTAAAATATAATTCATTGTTGGTCTCACTACGTTTCATATACAGTGAAGTGACTGAACATTTTACTTTATGTTAATTCACTTGTAAAAAATTACTGTTATTGCTGATATCTTCTTAATATTTGGACTATAAAACTATAATTAGATTTCATGATTTTTGTAGCTGCCATATAGACATCGTGTAACTAAAGAGAACAATAAAGAAGATGAATATAAAGGAAAATAGGCAAAGATAGGAATTCAAGGCAGTGTGGGCAGTAATGAAGGAAGACAATATATTGTTTTAAATGCTAATTGGTTTTAAGAGTGAGGAATATGTAACTGCGTAGTCTCATTGGGCATTTTTGTTATTCACATCAGTTTTGAGAATTTCCTGAGCCTTACTCCTGAGGACTCACATTACCTGAGCACGTTTAAGAGCAGCATTAACATTAACTGGTGTGACCCCTCATGTTTACCACACAGACTGAATCACTTTCGTCAGGCTTCCATCTGCTCCTGGCTGTGGCCATGACAGCCTTCGCAGCAGAGGACGCTCTCCACCACCCTCTCCGTTCACAACCACAATGATGACAGGAGCAGAATCCTTCCTCCCTCAACAAAGGGACTGTCTGAGGTAAAGGCAAACAAATCCCTCTGCCTTCATTTTGTGTGGTGGGTGAGTGACATGATCAGCCTCCAGGGGAAACGTAAGCACAGCCACCATGTGACTCCAGTCCACCCTGGACTCAATAAGCTCCAAAGTCACTGGTTTTAAAAAGCCACTGGAAAATCCAAAAGGAATGGTGCAGTTAGTTCACTTGTAGCCATTGCTCTGAGTAGCTGACTTTTATTGGTCCCACATCAGTGACTGTTAAGGTCTAGGGGACTTCTCCTCTCTCTTCCTCCTACTCTGTTACTGTCCTCTCTGTCACACTTACTCTGGCTGCAGGCTGTCATAAAATGGAGAACAGGACCCACAGTAAGGATGATTAATTCAATCATGGGACTAGTCAACAGCAGCTTTCAAAAAAAAAAAAAGGCATGAACCAAATAACAAAGGATGCTTTTGACCTTACAACCCAGCAGAAGGAGGACTTGCTCTGTATTCTCAACAGAATGGACCAGCTTCTGTGTCCTTTTTCTGTTGTTCCTCATCACAGCTCTTAGTCTCAAAGGTTCTCTTCAGTCCATGCCTGCAATAGAATATGCAGAGGCGTGTAGGTAGGCAACCTTGCAGCAAAGAAGAAAAAGGAGAGAATGGTTCACCAGGGTGTGTGTTTGAGGGGAGGCAGGTCTTGAAGTAATCTATCAGTGTCTTTGTTTTATGCAGATTTCTGGTCAACACTCACACCTCTCTTCCAGAGTGAGGGGGAAATGTCTTGGAAGTTATTCAACCCAAGAACATAAAGAGTTTGTGATGAACCTTGGAAAGCCCTGCACTCACGTGATCAGCAGATCCTCACAGGTCAGTAAGACTCCATCAAGTAGAGTTGATATGCAGAATCATCAGTAAATGAAGTAAAGTAATGCAAAGTGTTTACTTTGGGGGACTGAGGAATCCATCTCGTCTTGTACATGCACACTTCCTGTGGGGACCTCCTTCTTAGAAACACAATATTTGGGAGAGCGACATTCTGCACCCTCCCACGCTCCTAGCAGAGCTTTCTTTCTTTTTTCTGCTAGTGATGTTGGCTATTTTATTTCCTGCTGTTAGCCCCAGGAGTCAAAAACTGTAATTTGTTCTCCTCGGTATCCCCAGCACATACATCACTACCTGGCTAATAGCAGACACTGTTGAGTGAGTATAAATGTGTCCGAGGTATTTTCTTCATAGAAGACCTTAGCATATGTAACTTTCATGTGTGCCTGTGGTGTGCGTGCATATGTGTGCATATTCCCATGTAGGTGTGCCTCTGTGGGTAAGGGCCGCATGCCTTATGCGCATGTGCATGTGAACTGTGGGGGCTGTCATCAGTCCAGGTAGGTGTCTTCCATGGTCACAGTCCACTTCGTTGACTGTGGCAAAGCCTCCCCGGATGACCTCAGTGCTGTCTGATTTGAGCTTCTACTTAGCTTGCTTATCTCTCCTGCCCCTGAAACCTGGGATTAGAGATGGGTCACTGTGCTTGCTAGTTTTATGTCAACTTGACACAATGTAGCGTCATGTAGGAGGAGGGAAACTCAATTGAGAAAATGTCCACATAAGACCAGGTTGTAGTCAGGCCTGTAGGATATTTCTTTCTTTCTTTTTCAAAAAAAAAAAAAGTCTTCTCTAATACAATAGATCAAGACCTGCAGTTTCCCCTTTCTTCACTCCTCCTAGGCCCCCGACACACATAACCTCCCTTCTCCCCAAGATCCACTCTTCCTCTGTTTCCCTGCAGAAAAGAGGGTGCCCCGCAGGGATATCAACCCAACACAGCACGAGTTACAATAAGACTATGGACACACCTTCATCTTAGGGCTGGGCAAGTGTTTTCATAATGAATGATTCATGTGGGAAGGCCCCGCTCATTGCTGGTGGTGTCTCCCTTGAGCTTGTGGTCCTGCCTTCTATAAGAAAGTGGGCTGAGGAGCCACAGGGAACAAGCCAGTAAACAGCCTTCCTCTAAGGCCTCCGAATCAGCTCCTGAGCCCAGGTTCCCTCCTTGCCTGAGATCCTGCCCTGACTTTTCTCTGTGCTATGCTGTTACCCAGAGGGGTAAGAGAAAAGCATCCATCCCTTGCCAAGTTTGGTCACGGTGCTTTATCAGAGAAATCGTAGCCCTAAGACAGCCCTCATGGCCACCCAGACTTTTATTTATTTATTTATTTATTTATTTATTTATTTATTTATTTTTGATGTGGACTCTGAGGATCTGAACTCAAGATTTCCACAAGCATTTTATGCACTGAGCCATCTCCCAGCCCTGTAATTTTTATTACATATCCAATGATCACATTACTGTCAGCAGTGCTCCAAGGTGAGGCATCTCACACATCGCTTTTAGTTTTTGCACAGACACTGAACTACTCACAAAGTATGTCCGCTGTCCTCAGTATTCCCACACTGCAGTATCTGCACATTCTTGCCCATAGTGCCAATCTTTAAATTATATTGATTCTACCATAATAAGAATGTTGGATCAGTTTGATTTCTACAGGGTACCCAGAAGATCTAGGAGGTCTGTGGTCACAAATAGTCTGAAACAGCTGCTATTCCTTCTTGGATGCCCCTTACTCTTGTGTTACACTCATTTATAAGTCTTCTTAATCCATGGTGTCCAGATCAAAACGCTGGGAAGAAAAATCCAACATTTTAAGGTCACAAGATGTTTCCTAACGCCAAAGAATGAGAGCAGCATCCTTCCACTTTGAAGTTAGTACCATGTCCTTGGTTGCTTCCCGTTTGTTTGTTTTCATCTTCCACAGTCAACAGGGCACTACATTTTATAGGCAGCTTAATACAGAGCAGATGCTGATTAAAAGAAATGTGGTTTTGAGTGTGGCATTAAAAAATATCATTCCCTCTTGTCTAAATGTTACATTCTCAATGGGTTTAATTTTATTAACATACATATATGAATAATAAGCACATCTTTTTTTCTTAGCTGAATCATAAGGAGCTTCATAGCGAGACCATGAATATGGCATGAAAAGTTCACTTTTTAGTACATTTCAAAGAAGACGCATTTTCTGTGTTGTGCAAATAACATGTGTTTCCAGGCTACACCTCTTAACATTTGTATTTATTTTATATTTTATAATAGATAGAAGTGGTTTATAAATAGAAATAGCTTAATCATGGTAAAATACATAATGCCCCTGCATCCTTTTAGACTCATCTCTAAGTATACCCTTTTTAATTTAAGATAGAGTCTTACTTTGTCTCCCAGACTGGACTAAAACTTGTTATTCTCTTGCTTCAGTATCCAGGGTGTTGGGGTCACAGGGCTGCATCATCATGCCTAGTTTGAAATGCATTCTGAACCAGGGAACTTCTCTTAATTAGTGAATACATATTAGCCCCATCATTGGAACCAATAAGTTTAAGATAAATACGACAAAGATAGAAATAGAGTTGAGACCTTGAAAGAGGAGAAAGAGAGAAACACCTTGAAATAGTATTAACAACTGTATAGGCATCTTCCTGAAAGAATTGAGAGGTGACCAAGCATGGAAATCATTTGGATGCTAGAGAAAATTTACAACTGGCTGAGTCAAGGAAACAATGCCTATCTTCTTTTGTTGCTACAAGCTTAAATGCTGTCATGACTGGCTGAGGTAGAATATTTCCCCACAATGGCTCATGACAGAAAAATATCAGTGGATAGGGAAGACAAAGTTTGGATACCTGAAATCTGAAACATCATGCATACCAAGAGAACTGTGTGGTAATCTACACCAGTTTCTACCATGAAACCAGCTGCTGCTCCCTTAGAAATGCTCTGTCAAATACTTAACAAAGAGGGACATGCACGGTATTGTGCAGAGCTGTTGCATAAAGCCATAGAGGTGACTGAGCCACAAGCTTCGTTGGTCCCTTCAGTGAGCTTTGGGCAGCTTTCTACATGGCCTTCTAGAGAGGTACCAAAGACTACCCTTCACCATCTTTGTATAACTAAACCACATGGGTTGCAGGAGCTTTCCCAATGATAATGCAGTATCAGTGTCAAAGAAAGGACAAATCTTAGAGCTGGTTTGAGAATTCCAGTGTACTAGTGGTGCTGGTAATACAGAATTAAGTGACTAAAATTTCTTTCTATAAAACTTTCTTTATGTTTGTTTTGACTTTACCATAACTATTTACTAAAAAAAAAAAGTAGGGAGACTATAGTGTGTAGTTTTGGTGCCCAAACTATAAACCTTAATACCTGATAATCTCACAACATAAACTCATATTCTAAGGAAAACTTCAAAGCTCTAGATCCTTCCAAAGAGACTGTGCAGGGCAGAGACACATTTCCAAGGGCTTTGGGCATTGCATAAATACATCTATACACATATGCACAAGAATACACACACACACACACACACACACACACACACA
>OU015746.1:70143385-70229317 GCA_907169655.1 Acomys percivali | reverse complement strand
GGGAAGTTTGTGCACTGTGGAAGCAACAAACATATGAGAACTTTCAGTACTTTCAATTTGCTGTGAATATAAAACTGCTCTAAGAAATGAAGTGCAATTTTATTTGTCCTATTACATATAAAATTGTGACACATTTTGTAGTGTGCATAGCTGATTTCATGCACTTTTGACAGCTCAGGAAAATAGTTTGCCCAGAACAACTGTTGCAAAACATTTTCGTTGTTTATGACTTCTGTGGGTCAAATCTCGAACTTTGAACACAAACTACCCAGAAGGAAAATGATGAATTATCACATTGGCACTGTCAGAGTGGAAAACAACATTGTGCTGTGTAGTGTAAAAAGCTAACAGTGCCCCTTATGATGTTTGGACCAGTTCTTGTAAGGAAACCTTTAGAAAGAACAGTTCGGCGCTGCTGTCATCCAAAACTTTCAGAAGGAAGAGGTCTGAGTAGGAAGTACACAGTTGGGCAAGTGAGCAGAGAATGAATGGTTCTTAAACTCACAATGTTTGTTAGAAAAGTCCCTAGAAGAGATGATGCCCCAAGTGTACTTGCATGCTCCTCTATGGCATCTAAGAGGCTCTGAATGATTCCAGAAGCCCTTGGAATGAGGAAAGATTTAATCTGCATCGTCTTATTGGGTATTCCAGTGGAAAGGTATCTCAGGTCATTCTCCAAAAACTCAGTAGGATTCATGATTATTCCAGGTAGGAAATGCTGAGATTGTAGACCAGGCCCATCTCAGAAATGGGAAGAAGTGCTGATCATCCAGTGTGGACACAGAGCTTGAAAACATTGTTTACTTTGTTATGCAGGAAGTAACTGGTAACAAAGTTAAAGAAAAAAATACAGTCACTTAAGTATTCTAGATATAAACTTAGATAAGTGGTGCTGACTTGATTATTTATTTTAACAAATGCAACATTGCCTAAGAAATATTTTCCGAGGCAGTACTCCCTTCGGTATAAATATTAAATTCTCTGACATTCAACATTCATTTCTCACTATCAGACAATCTTCCCTCTGTAAACACTGAACTCTATGAATACAGCAAAGAGCTAGGTTTGTGGTAATCTAGGCTTAGGTTAAACCATAAGCTTTTAAGGTTAGCCTTAAAAAGGCTTAGGCATTTGGCAGGTGATAATCAGAATTTATCCTCTTAGCAATCTGAAGAGAGATACATGGGTAATGATTCACAGACCTTGGGTGCAGTAAAATCACTTCAAACGTGTATGAAGCAAACATGTCTCCTCACCACAACTGTTTAGTTTCATTTTCAGTCCATATGGATATAGAAAAACTGAATTTTTAGGACTCATTGGAGGGACTCAGATATGAAAACGTCTGGATCAACTTTGAGAAACATTTGAGGACAGGCTGAGGAAAGAAACAGAAGAAGGAGGAGGAGGAGGAGGAAGAGAAGAAGAAGAAGAAGAAGAAGAAGAAGAAGAAGAAGAAGAAGAAGAAGAAGAAGAAGAAGAAGAAGAAGAAGAAGAAGAAGAACAAGGCCTGCTGAGCGGGGCAGCTGCTTGTGTGTCAGAGCTTGCAGGAAGTGTGTAGAGAAGCTGGTCCTAGGCCCAGAGCTGCTGCTGAATGCAGCCAGGGGCCTCTGTCCACTTCCTACTCGGCTGCACTGCATTTGTTAATCCCAGCCTCAGTCACGGTTGATCATGTTCAAGATGACACAAAAGCCCTACATGAGGCAGGTTATTGTTACCAATATATTTATTCAAGCACTTTGATCAATACCTGACAAGTCAATTAAGATATACAAATGCTTTATTGAGGAGACGAGAGACCCACTGGAATGCTTTCTCCTTGTTAAAAACTAACGCTCTCAATCTCTCTCTCTCTCTCTCTCTCTCTCTCTCTCTCTCTCTCTCTCTCTCTCTCTCTCCACAAACTTCCCCAAATTTCTGCATCCTTCTGATTCTGGTTTTAGAGAGGAAATGAAATTTGTCACACTGCCATACATCATTTCCCTCTCAGTACAATGTCCCATCTGTGTGTCAAGTACAAAAGAAAAGCATTTTGTGAAAAATTGCTAAAGAAGTAATGATTTTTGTCCTCAACTCTTTGTTTTGCCTTTCAATAAAGAAGGCGACATGTGCCACAAATGATGTATTATTGTTTAGGTACGACCCCAGCAACACAGTGCATAACCAAAACCATGCTTCTCAGCAGAGAAACCATAGTTTACTGCCCCTATGGCTCTGATGAGAATATAATGTTCTACGGTTTATAAATGCTTTGAGGTCAATACATGATTTGCTTCAGCTTGTTCATCCAATGAGCAGGGGATCCAAAAATATATCAAGCTCTTAGACAGCCCCCTGGAAGCTGGGTTGAGGCAGCGGTGATGGAGAGGTTCCTTGGAAACCCCTCTGTCAGCTGGAGAGGAGATAATTAGATCCAGGTAATACATTGGAGCCCCAACAGGGAGCCGCCAAGCAAACATGTCATCTTTATGGGCTGTTCTTGTCCTACACGGCAACTGGCCTAAGACAGGAAAGCATCAGGGCATTCACTGTTGCCCATCAGTGCCCCACTGTCACTCACCGAGCCTCATTATCTACTGCACAAGGGAGTCTGGGGCAGGCCACAACAGCCACGTCTCTTTTTATTTCCTCCATTTCTCACCAATAGTTTTTCTTTCTTTTTATTTATTCGTTTAACAGTGTATCATCAGTCAGGAATTCAGATTCACCCGGGACACTAAAAAACTGTCCATCTCTTCCAACTCTTATTTAAAATCATTCTAACCCTCAAAATGTTCTTTAAACTGCAAGCAAGCAGCCATTTGCTTCAACTCTTTGAGTAAGGGCAAGACAGCATCCTTTGCCACATTTAGTTACAGAGGGGCTATAATAGCGTCAGAGGAGGTTCTAGGTTCAAGGGTAAGCAGCCTGGGCTGTTCTCGGGTCAAGCTAGGAGAAAGACATTGTATACAACGCCATAGCAAGAAACACACACAGAGAGAGAGAGAGAGAGAGAGAGAGAGAGAGAGAGAGAGAGAGAGAGAGAAAGGGGGGTATATCCAGAGCACTTCATTTACTTTGAGAACTATGAGATTGTTTCCCAGCAAGTGATGTCAAATTATTAAGTGGTGCTTATCTAGGTGAACGAGGAAGGAATGGGTGAAACTTTCTTAGTAGAGGTAACCAAACCTAAGAGCAAAGACTCATAGGCACAAAAGCCTGTCACCATTGTTACGATTCTGACCTTAAAAGCTTCTTAAAATCCCATATATGCTAAAGGCTGGGTATTCAAGTTTGGTGCTATTGGGCAGTGGTAGAACCTGTAGGGGGAGGGAGGGTCTAGTGGAAGGAACTTTGGTGATGGATACATGCCTATGCTCTTTCTCCTACCCTGGTCCCTCTCCTCAACCCTTTCTGCTGTCTATTCTGTTTCCACTTCTGAGTGGGATTTAAACATCTTCCCTTGGGTCCTCCTTGTTACTTATCTTCTTTGGGTCTGTGCATTGTAGTATGTCTATCTTGTACTATATGGCTAACAAGATATGCATAACTGAGTGCATAGCATGTATATCTTTCTGGGTCTGGATTACCTCACTCAGGATGATATTTTCTAGTTCCAACATTTGCCTACAAATTTTATTATTTCCTTGTTTTTAATAGCTGAGTAGTATTCCATTGTGTAAATGTACCACGGTTTGTTTATCCATTCCTTGGTAGAGGGACATCTGGGTTGTTTTCAGTTTCTGGCTATTACAATAAGGCTGCTATGAACCTAGTAAAACAAATGTTCTTGTATGGTAGAGTATCTTACGGGTATATGTCCAGGAGTGGTATAGATGGGTCTTGAGGTAGAGCTATTTTCAATTTTCTGAGAAAGCACCAGACTGATTTCCAAAGTTGTACAAGTTTATACCTGAGGAAAGCAGGGTGGGAGGTCAGAGGGAATGTAGAGAGAAGAGAAACCCTGAGCAGTTGGGGGTAGGGGTGGGGAAGGGGGAATCTCTGTGATAAGCTGGAGACCCATGACAGGGTAGGCTTCTGGGAGGATATGGGGGTGACTCTAGCTGAGACTCCTAGTAGCAGGGGTCATAGAGACTGAAGAGGTTACTCTTTAACTAGACAGGACTCCTAGTGTAGGGAAGGGAATAACAAAACACCCACAAAAACTTAGACCCAAAATTCACCCTGCCTACAAGAAGTGCAGGGATAAAGGCAGAGCAGAGATTGAGGGAATATTCAACCATTGCCTGACCAAACCTGAAGCCTACCCTATAAAAGAGAGCCAATCCATGACATTATTAGTTATACTCTGATATGCTTGCAGATGGGAGCTTAGCATAGCTGTACTCTGAGAGGCTCCACCCAGCAGCTGATCAAAACAGATGCTGAGACTCACAGCAAACAATGGGCAGAGTGCAGGGAGTCTTGTGGAAGAGTGGGGAAAAGAATAGAAGGACCTGGAGGGGACAGGAGCTCTGCAAGAAAACCAACAGAGCCAACTAGCCTGGGCCCAGGAGGGCTTATGGAGACTGATGCACCAACCAAGGACCATACATGGACTCAAACTAGGCCCTCTACATATATGTAGCCAATGAGCAGCTTGGTCTTCAGGCCAGTTCCCTAGAAAAGGGAGTGACAGGTGTCTCTGACATAGACTCTGTTGCTGCTTTTCAATCATTTTCTTCTGGTGGGGCTTCCTCATCAGGTGACAGGGGAAGAAAATGCACTCAGTTCTGATACAACTTGGTGTGCTTGCTGTGGTGGGTTGGTAGAGCAGGCTCCCCTTATCTGAGGGATAGGTAAGATAGGGAAAGGAGAGAGGGAGGTTGTGACCAGGAGAAGAGAAGAGAGGGGACTATGGTTGGGCTGTAAAGTGAATAAGAGACAGACAGACAGACAGACAGACAGACAGACAGACAGACAGACAGACAGACAGACAGAGACACTGAGAGACAAAGACAGAGAGAGAGACAGAGAGTCAGAGAGACAGAGAGCGATCCTAAAACCCGCGCTTCCCCAACTCCTTTTTCCACTCCTGACTGACATGACCCGATCAAGCCTTATCTCTTGTATATTCCCTCCATGACGTCACAGTGATTGGACACTGGTTATCTACAACCACTGTTACTTGTAATACTAGTACTGTCCTAGTCACACTCACCATCGTCACCATTACAGATACTGTCACCGTTACCACTGCCATCATCCCAGTCACTATCACCGTTACTAGTACCATAACCAGCATTATTGCCATCTTCATCATCACCATGACCATGACAACTCTCTTCATCACCAACACTGCCTTTATTAGAGTCATTCCAATCTGTAATGCTTAGTATAATTTTGTAGGATAGTATTATGAGTCTCAACACAAATATAAGGACTCTGTGTCTTTTTATAGTCCTGGTTTGTATAGATCATCTTTGAAATAAAGGTCAGATGACATATTTTAGTTAGTCTGATTCCAAAGCCTATGAGCTCAGGACAGGTTTCTACAAATGATTTTAAATGGGAATCCATGCACTTTGTTGTGTGATTTTTACCTGAGAGAAGGAGAGACTCATCTCTAAGCATCTCACTATAATGATCAAAATTTCTTGACTTCTTATTTGAGTCTGGACATCTGTACAATAAAGGCTGCAAAGCCTAGAGCAACATAGACCCTAGCCTTGTGAAAGTTGTCATCAACCATGACAAAAACATGAAGCGGAAAATAGGCAGAAGAGTGCACTGCAAGGACTTGGGTGTTAAAGGCAAGGCATACCTAATGACCAGAGTGTGGCAGTGGCAGCCACTGACCTGTTTTCAGCCTAGAAGTGTGCCTTGTTTCTTTCTTTACCAAGCAGAGAAGGGTTGCATGTTATAGAGGTCATATCTAAAGAGGACTAGCATGTATGTCTACCTAAGAGCCTGGTGCAGTTACATAGTGAAAGAATAATACTTCTAGGAAGAGAAGTGGAAATAATTCAATTCTAAAAACAAAGAAATATTTTTAATTAATTTATTTATTTTAATATGTATATGATGTTCTGCCTGCATGTGTAACTGTCCACAAGATCTCATTATAGATGGTTGTGAGCCACCATGTGGTTGCTGGGAATTGAATTCAGGACCTCTGGAAGAGCAGACAGTGCTCTTAACCACTGAGCCATCTCTCCAGCTCCCAAAGAAATCTTACACTGTAAATAATAGTCAATGGTTTTCATATGTGGATTAGGGTGAAGAAGGAGCCTTGTGTTGAACAAGGGATACAGCTTAAGACAAACCATGGTGAAGATCACGAGCACAGAGGGCTCAACTGTGGACATTTGCACCTGACCTATCTGTGGATATGTGTAAGGCTTCCAAGACATAGAGGAGGTAACTAAGTTTGTAAATATTGGTCAAAGATCTATGGAAGAGTTAGGTAGAACTTGGAGCTCTGGGTTTCCAGGGAAGTTGTTGGTAGTGCACAAATTACTACGTTCTGAAGACACAGTACTTTCCCATTAAGCTGTCTTATCAGAGTTAGACAGAGATAATCATCCTTTGACACCACAGACCTCACGTAATGAAACCTGCTTTAATACTACATTGCCATTCAAGACTGAATAATGAGGACTGGACATCTCTGTGCAGGCTTCACAGTGTCTGCCTTTTGAAACTGTAAAGATAACCCTCAAAATGATCTAGAATCCCAGATGATTCAATCTTTAAAACAAACATGTCTATAGTTAACCCAGTTGTGTACTTCCTGTTAGTCCCAAGCCATCCACATTTGGAATTACACTTTCCCTTAAAAGCAGAATACCCATGTGTGATGCCATAAACCTGTACTAACAGAATTTGGGAGCTGGAAAGAAGAGGATCAGACGTCCGTGGTCATCCTGAGCTACACAGTTCCATTCAAAATCAGTCTAGCTTACCTGAGACCCTGTATCAAAGCAAAACAAAACAATAATTAAATACAAAGCAACAAAATTAATTAAAATTTAAAAACCTGTTGTTACCATTCCATATATAACGTGTTTACTAATGCTATCCTGAAGATTCTCGTGGATGACTCAGAAATGTAGTCCAGTGATCAAAAGATAAGTTTCAAGTTACACTAGGCTTCAGTTAGTTCATTTGTAACTGTGTCTAAGCTCTGTGGACCTGAGTTTCTTACTCTTATAGTTGGGGTGATGTTACCTCCTTAATTAGAAGAATGGTAAGTTAATAATGTGCCCAGGAAATAAAATTATAAAAGCTACCTTGGTACCCATGCAGCTAGTGTTCGTGGAGATATGCTCTTTCCACTTCTGTTTTCTGCCTTCTGGGAAAAGCGGGTCTCGGGTCTTAATAGTGTTCCCTGCATACAGCAATCTTTTGAAGGCGATTCCCTTCCTACTACCCAACCTCATTTTGAAAGCTATCTGCTTTCAGTCTTAGCCGACCAGGCTTGAGTGGACGTGTGGACAGGGAGACACTGAGGCCACAGCTCCACCCCAGAATTCTTGTTGGAAGGGCAATCCTGAGCAGACTGGTTTTAGGTAAATAGTTTGTTTCCTTTCATCACTGACGATGACCTGGTGGCCCAGGTGAGAGATTGTTCTTGCAGGACGAGATACTTTCCATTTCATGTGTTTTATAGCACGTGTCCATCATGGCCCTGCCGACTCCTAGCATCACTGTGGTTGTGTAAAAAAATAAATGGACAAAAGTGGCACGCAGGCAAGTTTATAAAACTGTGTAGTTTGACAAAAGTTACATTATAAAAAGGACAGGAGAGATGTGGAATAATTTATAAGGAAAACCCCAGGAGATAGTAAGCAAATTATGGAGTAGAGTGGAGCCCAGCAATAATTCTATTCAAGTCTCTTCATTGTTATTCAAGTGAATTCCCCTCTCCCAAATGGAAACTATTTACACAAAACAAAAATATTAGAACTAGAAACTTAGGAATTTGGGCAGTAAAAGAAAATCTTGTTAAAACTGGAGAGGAGGGTTGGCTTTGGGCAAAATTGTCAGCATTCCGTTTATCACCTTTCTCCCTCTCCCTGCAGACCTTGCTTTCCTTCAAATTCTTCTCCCTCCTACAGGCTGGTCCTCAGGATTCTGAGCTTCATATGTAACTTACCTATTCTTTCAGTTGGCTCATTGCTCAGTACCTAGAAGAAAGGTGTCCCATTTCACTCTTCTGGAGCTTCCTCTCTGTCCGGGAGCTACTCGTTAACAAACACTGAGAACCTATACACGCATATGTACAAATGTACCTACGTTGACGGACACACACCAAAAGAAGCGCCAAGGAACCAAAATTGGATGGGTAGTTCATCAGGACAATAATGTATCTGTTGGCCAATGGCTTCTCTATTTTATGTTTTTGCCGTCCTCTGTCTGGGGAGTACAATGCATATTTTACCTCATTGGCTTTTGAAAACTAAGAGAGTCCTGGGCTTACATCAGATAAGCCATCCAACCTAAAGTAAGGAGTCACTGTAGCAATATCTTTCTTATCTTTCCATCTTTAAACACAAGAAAAGAGAACAAAAACAGAGATTAGGGGATGGAAATAAGGGCCAACAGTTAAGAACATGTATGGTCTAGCAGAGGATACCAGTTGGCTTCCTGGCACGCATAGCCAGTGTCTCAGGATTGCTTACTATTCCGGCTTCAGGACCCAACACCCTCTTTTAGCCTGTATGGCTACCTGCACCCAGGTGGGTGTACGTACGTGTGCATGCATACATTTAACAGATGTGCACACATGCAGACATACACAAATGCACAAACACATACATACACACACAGAAAAAAAGGATAGCATGAATTATTTTTAACAATAAGGTTTTCATTTATCAGAGTAAATAGTACACGGACTGCAGCAGCACTAAAAGTGTGATGATTTTCACAAAAGACACATGCTTATTTTCAACAAATGTGACAATGGTTGGCATCCTTAATATAAAACTAATTTGTAGAGGGCTGCCAAAATGGCTCGGGGAGTAGTCCATCAGCCACACAAGGCTCATAACCTGAATTCGACACCCAAGACCCACGTAAAGTGATAAAAGAGAACTGACTCTACAAACTTGCCTTCTGACCTCCAGACATGAGCCATGATATATTCTAGCACATGCATATTCATGTACACACACACACACACACACACACACACACACACACACACACACCAATAAAAATAAATAAAACTTGTAAGAATAAGAAAATACCTACTGTTTTCAAAGGAAATTAACAGACCACATAAGAGGGCAATTCACAAATGATAAATATAATCAATAGACATGATTTATATTTTTACATGTATTAATAATAATATAGATTTTTCCATCTATGCAAAACATGGTATTTTTATGCAGTGTATCATTTCATGAGAGTATCTTACATTCACTAAATTATGACAAACCAAGAGAATTAGTATGATACAAAATCATACAGCTTACAGGAAATAATATATATTTATATAATATAATATAATATATGTTTATAATATATAATATATAAAATAAAATATTTTAAATGTATGAAAATACATGAGAAATATTATTTACATTGTTTTAAATGGGTTAGAATTACTCCCAATTTTCTTTTACATACTCTCCTGTGTCAGTTCTATTTTTGCCCCTTCATTCTAGAACCTTCGATGTGTATTTTTGGAGATAAACTTCAACTCTTACACCATGATTTGAACTGTGCATTTCCACCCTCAGAATGCTGCAGGGGTGATGTACTATAAAGAAGAACCAAGCTTAGCATTATTCCATATTCTCACCATACCCCAGGTGGTGATATCCAGCATGCCTATTGGAAATTTTCAGCGATGACATGAGCAGCAGTTCCCAGGTCAGCCACACCATTGAGAGAGTAGAATATGAGCAAAATGACTCATGCTTTCATAATGCTGCTACCAGAATTTTTATAGGTACTTAATAAATCACATAGAATTTCAACGTGTGGCTATAAAGTGAATTTCGTGTTAAAAATGTTGCCCAAATACAGGTTAAATGTGTATTCTGAGCCCTTTGAAGTCAACTGTGCTGATCTGTGATGGTCAACCGACAGTGTGTGTTAACTACATCTTCACCTCATGATATTTCCAGTTTATGTTGGATTTATCAGAATGAGCACATCATAAGTGGAGGAGCCATTGTATGTGTATGTATGCATATATACATGTATATTACCATGTGCACAAATCTGAAGACAGTGCCATTTTTCTACAATCACAGAATAACTATGAGGGCCCATAAATCAGCATTGCTTCATTACAGTCATCAGTCCACATCTTATTCAAATTCTATCAATTAATCCACTAATAGCAACAGCAACAACAAATAGAACATGAGGTTGACTTCTGAATTCCCTTGCACTTCTGTCATGTCTCTAGTACCGGAGACTAGTTCCTGGACTGATTCTGTGGTATGCTCCATAATGCTTTAAAAGACTTGATGACGTGTTGCTCCTCAGACTGTCTTTCTTGGGCATTCATTTGTATATCAGGCAAGGGAATGGTTTAGGAAAACAGAACAGACAGAGTGAATATACATTAGATGGGGATTCCTTGGTTTGGCTTACACAATTAGTCCAGCAGTGGAATGACCATCTCATACCAGAAAGCCTGAGAAGCCACTAGTTGCTCAGTCCAGAAGGCTGGATGTCCCAGTGGTCCCAGGGAGGCACAAAGGGCTCAGGGGATTACTGAAGAGCGATTGGTCTTCAGTTCACATTGGAATCCTGAAGTCGGGTCTTAATAACAGCGAAGGAATACAGCAGAGGCCCTAACAAAGTAGATAAGCTTGGCAGTCAGAGTGAAGGTGAGAAGGCAAAAAACAAACATTTGTAAGGGATGACAGCTGCGGGAGGCTTTGGCTTAAGCTGTTTGGTGCGTTGATGTCATAAGCCCAAGGGGGTGCAGTACACAGACAGTGTGATGCCAGCCTTGGCCTGTACTTTCTCTCCTACTGGGGAGAGGCCAGCCTTTGAAGGAGGAAAGCACTATGGAGCCCAGTGTTGAGGCATGATAGCATGGTTTTAGGTGGAATTTATGGGGTCTTGACATGCTAGCAAGAGGTGTGCCTGGTATGGATGAACATCAAGGTATTTATCAAGACATTGCAGATGGCCAGACATAGTGCCTTCTTCTTCTAATCCCAAGACTCAGAAGGATGAAGAAGGAGTAGTGGCATGAAACTGAAGCCACCCTAGGCCATTGAGTAAGTTTCAGGACAGCCTGACTTTAGTGACATCCTGTCTCTGAACAATAACAAAATTATGTCATAATTAAGCCCATTATTTTGTAAAATTATTAAACTCTAATAAAAAGTGAGGGAGGCAGTAATTGAAGACATATTCCAGATCAGTATCTTTCACTCAGTAACTCCAGGAAGAGGGCTGAATAAAATCTGACCACAGCTTCCTGGTGGTGTTTGGGTACCTTACAGGAAGTGCAGGGTTAGGTTTTTGTGGTTGGTGTTGTTGGTTTTAGTTTTTGTTTTTGTTTTCTTCTATCATAATAACTAGTTTACAAATTTCATAGTTGGGCCATATGCGTGTGTGTATACACATACGTGCAATGTAGATACTTAATTTTGGGCTCTCCTTTGCTAATGCTTAGCATTTGAAGATAGACCCAGGAGACTCACAGAAGTAGGTCTATTGGAAAGGAGAGAAGAGGGCTCTAGGTTAGGGATGTAAGAAGATGTCATTTAGACATTTAGACAAACTTAATATTTTATTGATATGTACACGTGCCCTGGGATTTCCATACATTGTGTGTGCATGCTCACACTTTCTTCTAAATCTAGGCTTCATAAAACTTATAAAATTAAACAATGGTTAGAACTGAGGAATCTTAACTCTTCACAATTTTCTAGAAATCCCATCTTCATTGCCCATCCACCTATACTGACTTCTGACACTACACAAAAAACTTACAAATGGAATCTCTGTGCAAAGTAGAGGTTCAACAGCTCAAGAGTAGACTTGCCAATCTATATAAGGATCTCCTGCTAAGTTTAATTTTCACACTAAGATTAAATATTCTAGCATATAAAAAGGCCTATGTCACAATACACAGTAATACTTAAGGTGTCACCAGGGACAACGCAAACATTGAAATTTAAGGGTGCTGACTTTATTCCCAACCACAAAACTGAATAAACAGCACAACCCAAAAGCCCCACAACCAGAAACTTGTAATGTGGCTATATGATGGTTCATCAAAAGGATAGAGGGAGCTTAAGAGAAATTTGATTTGAAGTGATAGACAGAGGATGAAGTGTCTGTAATAAAAATTAAAGTTCTGACATTTTAAAATAAAGGCTGCTAAAGGATTATATGATTATCTTAGTTCAGAGTTACAGAGTCAAGGTTAATGTTCACTGACATTTTATTTGCAAAATAATTGAAATAATATATGAAAAGTAGTGTCCATGAAATATGTATATTCACATATGCTGACCTCGGTTTTTTCATCTTCATAATCCTATTAGGGGGCTATAATCTATTTTGTACATTTTATAAATGACAACAGCTAATCCTCAGAGGCATTGGGATGCGACTTTCCTTAATGCGAAGGGTAGTTTTCTTTCTTGTGCTTGTTTGGTCAGTATTTGGTAGAACTGATTAGGACAAACCTATTTTACTCAAAAGTCACCAAATTTTGCCATCATATCACATAAAAATCCTAACATTTATAGATTTGTCAGAAAAAAATTAATCAAAGAGCAAAATTTGATTTATTTACTAGGTTATCCATCATAATACACTTATGAGGGAGCTAAGTTCTTAAACTAGATAGCAATAAATTAGCTCAAGAGTGTGGCCATCATGCACTAGGAAAAGTATTATGAAACAATTAACATGATAGACAGCAAGATTAAACCCAACCAATCCAAGAATTATTTTAATAAAAGAAAAGTCTATGGCATTTATGAGATCATTAATTTTCATTTGCTTTATATTTTTAAAAACTTACAAATTTTCTACCATCTACAGTGTACTGTTTTATTTAGAAAACTGGATAGTTTTGTTACAATTTTTTTCATATAACTATATGCCTAACAGTATGGTTATTTTTGTGCTTTCTTGGATAAGAAAGGGAATATGATTATGTGAAACACAGAAGACTGTGTGGAAAGCCAGGTGCGTGTCTTGTATTCCTAACACTCAAAAGACTGAGGTCCCCAGAAGGTACAAGGTCAGTCTGCACTGGGCAGTGAGACCTATCTTCAAAAAGAAAACAAATATTTGGACTGTAGTCACACCTGAAATTTAGAAGCCAAGTAGGCAATGGAATGCAGAATAAATTCTTGGCTTTGGGCTAGAGACAGAACTCAGTGATAAATCTCTTACCTGGCACATGCAAGGCCCTGGATTCTATCTCAAGCACTTCCATTAAATAAAGAAGAAGAAGAAATGTATTAGCCATACATTCAAGTAGCTTCAATGGGGGTATTTTTTCAGCTTTTATTACAATAACTGTAATCCTGGATGATGGATATGTTTGGAGACTGATAGGTAAGGTCACACTTGATTTATAACAAAACAATTTGGGTGTAAATCTGGCAGAATAACTCACAGAAATTATTGAAAGCAGGAAAGAAGTTTCTAGTCTAAGTTCAATAACAGGGCTTGCAGCTTTATTATTTCAGTGTCATATAGCTGCTAGGATAGGTTCTTGGTTTGTAGCATAAGACTTGTCCAAGTATACTGTTTCCTCTGCTAGAACACCACTGATCGCAAAGGCCTGACATTTACTTGGTATTAGAGTCTGGTCTATAGGCCAGGTTCCTTGTGGATTTAGGATAACTCGTGTTGAATGCAGATGGGATCTCATGAAGTGGTTCTGGCATCCTTTCACTTTTCCTATTTGTGGATTTCTCAGGTGTTTATGCAATAGTCACTGCTAAAAATCAAAGTTGAAAGCAATGAGAAGGAAGGCCTTTTTAGTGGTGCTTCTATGAAAATATGTTACTGAGATCTGTACAGAAATCAGTTCTAGAACTGTAGTAAGATTTCTTCTAAGAGTCTCATATTTTGAAGCAAATTGTTAGATAAATTAAATAACTGTTCACTAAAATAAAAAATAAAACAAAACAAAAAACAAAAATAAACAAAGCTACTTCCTGTATGATATAGTTGAAATTGATTTTAGTTAATATAAAAAATAAACTAATATTCAAATATTATATGTTCCTTTATTAAGAAACCTATCTTCCTAATACAGATAGTATAGTTATTGACAGCATATTCAATTATGAAAAGCAAATAATAGAAGAAAGCATCCATTTGCCTTCATTTGTCTCCCTTAAACACTAACAACCTATGAGCAAAGGAGGTGAACTTTACCTGTAGACTTCAGGCTACGTCTTCTAGCCATATACAACTGTCATGTAATATACATGAAGCTAAACAATTTGAAAAGGAAAGGCACATTGTATCAAGGCCAAATCAATCTTTTAATTGAAAATAGATTCTTCTGTTGTTTGTTTTAAACTTGTTAAATGATACACACAAGTCTGTTAAGTCAGAGTGCGAAGGTTGAGGCTCTATGGCTCTCTTCCATGCACCCTGATGCCTGGGCTAAGGGACTAGCCCTTTATGGAGACATGCTACTCCCATAGCGGGGACAGGAAATTATAGAAAGGACAATGCATAATGACCCAGCAGGTTTCCACCACAAATACCATGTGTCCAACTGCTTATTTGCCATTAGGAGACCAAATTTCAAGGTAAAGCCAACTTCATATGCCACAGAATGCGACATGCTGAGTCACTTGGTGTAACAATCTTTATGGTGGGTACCTGCATGGGTGCACACTCTTTCACTGGATTAGTAAGGATGACTGAGATTATAGTAGCAGCTCTCAGAGAATCTGGGTCTTCCATCTGAAGAGTATCTCCAGTCTGAATAGAGTACACTGGCAATAATGAAATTTAATTAAAACATGCAAGTATATTTGCACATAATGAAAAAATCTGTCTAGCTGGATGAGAACAGGAAAACTTGCAAGAGTTTGAAGATATTTCAAGACTTCTTATCATCTTTGGGAGCTTCAGTATGAAATTAAATACCGCAGACAACCACCTGAAAGAGCTGCCTGCACAGGACATGCCCTCACATCACAAGACACAAATTGTGATCTATTCCACAAGACACTTCCTGTTCTTAAAGAGTTCACTCTCTGAAAATGAGAAAAAACTATATGGCAATGACAGAGAGCTAAGGGACACATCAACAGCCGCAAGGACACGGAGGCGTCCCCCCCACCACCAACAAAACCATCGTGTTCCCTTGACTTCTGTCTACTGGGAGATGCCACCAACTTAAGAGAGAGTGTCCAAAGACCAGTGCCCAATTGGAAAATGAAAGCATATTCATTCACATCATTGAGAGCCAGGACCACATGTGTACAAGCAGCAAATTCCATCAGGCTAAGGAAGCCATTTTTTTAAACTGAGAAATACCAGGCACTTAAGGTGGACTGTGAAACAGTCTTAAAGTCAGTAGCACTCTCATTGTTCCTCTTCTAATGAGTGAGTCTGGGCTACAGGTGTGCTTAGGAGATGAAGATTTACCTTGAAATGATGAAAGAAAAATAAATGATAAGTTTGAGAACGAATGCAAGCAAAATTTGAACTACTGAAGTGGGTAGAGACCGTGGATTTTACAGCAAGTTAGGGTTTTTTTTGTGTGTGTGTACATACATAAGAAGACAAAAGAAAATGAGAAGGAAAGAAAAAAACCCAGTGATTTATCTCAGTCACAGAGCACTTACTTAGCATGAACAAGGCTCCAGATTCCACTCATAGCATGGCAACAGAAAGAAGCACCTATGCACATTTAAGTATTTTCTAAACCTTGCACTTTGTATAGGTAGTACTGACATTCCTATTCTGAGGATTAGAGTGCACACCGATGGGAAGCTGCCTTCTGCCATTTTTGAGGGGCAGTCATGTACTTCCAATGGTACCCTCATTACAAACTGACTTACAGTGATCGATAATCTACCCTAAAGTTCAGTAAGAGTTCAACCTCTGAACAAGCTTTTCTTTTTTCATGAATAGATTGGGGAAAATGTCTTCATTACAAGTAAGTTCCTAACTAGAAGATTATAGCTATGGCTACTTTCCTTTGGCCTGTTCTGTGGCCTATACGAGAAGTGGATCAAAGTTCTCTCAGATACCTTCCCATTAGCCCTGAAAGTTATGCTATATACTTATACGAAATGTCCCAGTGTGATCCCCTCCAAGCGGGGCCACAGAAGACCAGTTGTCTTTTATGTCTGTGGATTCTGTATCTAATTATTTGAAGACTGGAGAGTTGTTGGGTCAGTGGTTAAGAACAAATGTTGTTCTTGAAGAGGACTTGGATTTCATGCCCAAGATCCAGTTTGGCTCCCAGTACCCACATGAGGTAGCTTACAACCTTCTGTAACTACAGTTTCATGGTGTACAATACCTTCTTCTGGCCTCCTTGGGCACCTGCACACATGTAGTATACCACACATGTACCTAGGTATACACACATACTTACAAAATAATAAATAGATAAATCTTTAAATATTTTTGAGAATAATCTCATTTGTATTGGACATGTTGGTACTTCTTAGAAACCATATTCATAACTATTTCCATCATCTTTGCTTTGTTTTAGGAATTACAAGTAATCTATAAATAATTTTAATATGCAAGAAAATGAAAAAAAAAGATTATCTGCAGACACTCTGCTGCTTTCTATAAGGGACTTGAGCACTTAGATATGCAGGGTTTACCTAGGAAACAGTGCTGTGTAGAAACTAAAGGATGCTTATATTTAGTCGTGTAGCTAAAGTGAACTCTCCAGCTGATGCCGCTTAGACCTGGACATACCCTGTCAGAGCACAGAGAAGCCAATGGTGACAATAAGTTCAAGGATTTCATAACATCAAGGCCACCTGTTTCTGTCTGTGCTCATGCTTGTCACAGCAGTACAGTATCTCTTACAATCTCTACACAAAAATCCCTTTACAGAACACATCAGCTGAAGGCACTGAGGTATGTGGGCAGCTGCCACACACCAAAGGCAGGTTGACTGCCTTGTTGATTGGTCGTTACTGTGAGATTTATCATTCAACCCTTACATGACATTCTCTCAACTATTTTCATCAATTAAAAAAAAGGTATATAATTCTAAGTTGCGAAATGTGGTTTCCTCTGGGAATCAGATGACCACAGGAAGGCATCAAGCATTGGAGATTCCATGAGGTATAACTTTCTGTTTTGTAAACTGGTCCAATAGAAATGAAAAAATGGACATGGACATATATCTATATAACTTCAGTCACTAAGAGATTTTCCCAGGCATGTGTCAACATTCTCACTACTCCTTACTTTTTAACAGCTCTGTCCCTATCAGTGCCTTGCTGTTATTGAACATGGGGATCGTAACCTATGCCTCAAGTCAAATCTGGCCACACATCTTAATTAAGCCAATAAAAAGAAACAAATTAGTAGTGAAAATAGAAAAAGAGTTTTTTATTCAGTGTGGCCACATTAAGAAGGGGAACAAAGAGATCCCAAAATATCCTCAAGTGTCTGTCTCCAGGGTTCTGAAGCAAGGTCCAAGTGTAAATAGAAGAATAGCAATACACACATCTAAACTGCTCCCATCAAGATGTGGGCCTGCTCACCACTAACGCATCATTATCTGGGTTTCACTCTCATCTTGGAAAATGATCTGACAAGTTCTTAGAGCTGTTTGAGATCTCCTTCAGAAGACAAGCTGCCTCTCTGCCCCTCTGGTTGGTGTCCTTTCTTCTCCCAACCTGAGATTCATAGGGGGAAAATCCTCATTTTGGAGGAGGGGGGAGAATCCATTGTTTCAATCATCTGATAGTCAGATTGAAAGAAAAGAAAGTATCTTGAGAACACCTTCATTTCTGCTGGACCATTATACAGAATAAATAAGATGAGGAAGTTGTGAAGAAGCCTGAGTACCCAAAGACCACTGTCTTATTGTCATCGGGTGGACGTCAAGAGAGATAAAGCAACACCAGAAAAGTTAACGAAACCAGATCCAGTATCACCAAATACTACTTTTAATTAAAATACTAAGTTCTGACCATAACCAGGGTAGTTGGGCTTACACAAGCTGCCCCAGATGGCTTCTGCCATCAGTCACCCTCACTTGGGCTTTCTTTCTGACCTTCTGTGACTCTGCCACCTCCTGTTACATGGCCATCACTGAAAAATGGTAGGAAGTGCAGAGCCCCGAGGCAAAGCTTGTACGCACATTCACAGTAGTGGCTTCCCCTTTCAAGTCCACCGCAGACTCAACAGTGACTTCTCTGAACAACAAGCTCAGGCTATTGATGCCCAACCTACAACCTATCTGTCTTAAAGTCTGATACCGGCACCCAGTCACGACACACGCTTTGCAAAATTATGTCATGCGTCAAAATTTCCAAGATATAAAAGACACCGTTCTTTTCCATTTTGAACGCCCCTCGCTTTTTTTTTCCCCTGCTACCCCTTGATCAGAAGATCTATGAAAGGAAATGTGGTCTTCTAGTTACCTTGTGTTGTGTCTGATGTCTTCCAAGTCATGGCCTTATTATATGTCTCAATATGTAAAAGGAAAGAGGAGAAAAAGAAAGAGAAAGTAAAAGTGGGATGAAAAAAAAAATATCGGTTTCAAATAATGAGCATGTGAGCCTTCTTGCCCGGGGCCTTCATACACAATTTAGCCAGGAAGCCAGGGCAGATCATGATTCAGCTTTTGACGTCTCATGCCTTCAGGCCAGGAGAGACTAATACCGATTCCTGACTCTGAGCACGCCACAGGAAAAAAAAAGTGTGTCTGAGAGAGAGAGGCCGTTTATTGACTAAATGATAAAGAGGTTTGTAATGATAAATAACAGTCATTTTATTGTGGAATTCCCCAGAAAAGATGCATTCCACATTGTCTGAAGGAGCCTAAAAGCTGAGGTTGGTCCCCCAAGGAGCTGAACCTGTTAAACTCCAATTTTTACAGCTAGGGATAGGGGTCACAAATTGCAGGCACCTCTGCCTATTAAAATGGCTCGCCCACTCACCCTAGCTGGGATGGGAGCCCATCTCTTGGCTCAGAGAAAATTATCAAAGGCTAGGCCCCAAGGTGGCTACTGGAAGGTGCCTGTCTGTCTAGAATCTGTCTGTCTCTGTCACATCTCCCGGCTCCGAGTGTGCGGGTCCTGATGTAACTCAGCAGTTTCTGAGCTCAGGCTATGGGAGGAATCACTGCCAGGTTTGATCGATAGTGTAATTGTAAACTTTGGGAACAATAATGGATAATTTGGCTTGAACCGTCCATTATGAGCAGTGTTGTCTAGGAGAGCGCCTTCAAAATTAAACAAGAGTTGGGCTACATTATTGCATTTGTACAACTCAGCCAGCGTTAAATAAATCCCCCTTTACGAATGCTGTCTTGGCAGTCTACGGAGTTCAATAAGTATGGGCAACACAGAGACAAGAAGCACAGAAAATAGCAAAAGGCCAAAGCAATCACAGCTCACCTGCTGGTTTCACCTAGAAATGGGACTACTGTCATTATATGTATTTTTATTTTACTATTATTTAAATTTACTTTTAATTTATATACTCACTTTACATCCCAATCATAGCCCCCTCCCTCCTCTCCTCCTGGTCCCTCCTTCCCACCCTCTTCCACCATCCCTCCATACCTTCTTCTCAGAAAAAGAGGGCCCACCAACAACAACCCACCCCAGCACGTCAAGTCTCATCAGAACTGAACTCCTCCTCATCCACTGAGGCCAGACAAGGCAGCCCAGTTAGGGGGAAGTGATCGAAAAGCAAGCAGGCAGCAGAGTCCATGTCATAGACAGCACTCCCACAACTTACTAGGGGACCCACACGAAGATCAAACTGCCCATCAGTTACATATGTGTAGGAGGCTTAGGTCAGTCCATGCCTGCTCTTTGGTTGGTGCTTTTGTCTCTGTAGGAACTCGTGGGTCTGCGTTAGTTGACTCTATTGGTCTTACAATGTTCTTGACTCCTCTGGGTCCTTCTATCCTCCCCACAGACTTTTCCAAAGGACTCCTGAAGTTCCACCTAATGCTTGGCTGTGAGTCTTAGCATCGGATTTGATCAGCTGCAGGATGGGGCTGTCATTACTTTAACACAGCAATTCCTCGGAGTGCCAGAGTGCTCAAGTCATGAGAAAATCCCAATAAGTGGATGGATTGTCTTCTGGGTAAGATTCTCACTGCAGTTTGCTTTTTAAAGGTAGGAACTGAAGCCAATGAATCTAAGAATCTCTGAATGCAAGGTAGTTCTATCAAGAGGACCTATAAACTTGATGAGTACCATGGATATGTCTGGAGATATGTACAAGATCATTTAAACTTTGGCAGTTTCCACATGAAGAAGCAAAAGAAATAATACAATGTTAGTTTTTATTACTTCTACTAAAATATTATAGCAGAGAGAGGTAAAAAACAGACCACTATAATTTCAAAGCAGTAATGCATGTTTTTCTCCACATGTACAGGTGGCCTAGTTCGGACAGGTGAAAAACATGGCCTTAGGTGATGCCATTCCATTTAAGCAGAGATTGAAGGCCCTGAGAAGAACTTGGTGAGAGGATACAGTTCCTCGGTTCTCTCCTGTCACTCTCTCTCTCTCTCTCTCTCTCTCTCTCTCTCTCTCTCTCTCTCTCTCTCTCTCCCTCTTTTTGTGCGTGTGCATGTGTGTGTGTGTGTGTGTGTGTGTGTGTGTGTGTGTAGAGGAGGCTTTCCTGTGGCATAAAGCCTGTGTCACACAGGAAATTCCCCCAAGAGCCTGGAACTATTTTCATGCTCCCTTAATTCAAGTGCAGAAAAGAGGGGTTCTGAAGGCACCTGGATCTAAGTGCTGCCTTTTTTGACTGGCTCTAAAGCTGCATAAACTGCCCATGACTCAGTTTGCCTGTGTTTAAAATGAGGATACAAGGATGCTCACAGAGTTCATGAGGAGGAAGTAAAGTCACTGCACATAGAGCAGCTCCCGTGGAAAGAGAAGCAGACAATGCCCGGCTTGAAGAACAGCCATAATTATGGTTATTCTGGATATTAGGTCAAAGTCACTTATTCTCAGTAATTTTTATAATAGAGCTTTCTCTTTCTAACTTGTGTATGTGTCTCTTTCTCTGTCTCTGTCTCTGTCTCTGTCTGTCTGTCTGTCTGTCTCTCTCTCTTTCTCTCTCTCTCTCTCTCTCTCTCTCTCTCTCTCTCTCTCTCTCTCTGTGTGTGTGTGTGTGTGTGTGTGTGTGTGTGTGTGTGTGTGTGTGTGTGTGTATAGAGGAGACCTTCCTGTGGCATAAAGCCACCTTCCAATTTGCATTTGAGGGCAAGCTTTTTCACTGAAGCTGGCATGCTAAATTTCTGGTAGATGGGGAGCAAGGGATGGTAGAATGGCTCAAAAGCCTTCATCTCCAAGCAGCAGATTCCCCACCACCAGCATGACAGTCAATCACCTTGCAGTTCAATCACAAATAGCATGCTTTTCCACATCCAATCCTTACAATGCATTTTA
The DNA here is from genome assembly GCA_907169655.1 of Acomys percivali. Classification (NCBI taxonomy): domain Eukaryota; kingdom Metazoa; phylum Chordata; class Mammalia; order Rodentia; family Muridae; genus Acomys; species Acomys percivali. Next base: position 70,207,802 of record OU015746.1, on the reverse strand, counting down.
TTTTAGTTGTCCTGAGCCCCTGAGCCCTCATTCTCAGGTCATTCCTTAGACCTTTGATTAATTTCAAAGCAAGGAAGCTGTAGGTTAGACTCCTGAGGCCCTTTGTTATCAACTATTCAATGGATTCAGATCACCCAAGGTGGGTTCTAGTTTCACCACTGATGGTGCGACCATGGTGATGCACCTGACTCTTTCCAGCTCTAGTTTTCTCATTCATAAAGTATCACTAATATATCTACCTGTTCAAAGACTCTAAGGGTTAAAGGCAACCAACTACTAGCAGCAGTTTCCTCAGTAAGAAAAAAATAAGGCAATTCTTGTGAACAACATGTATGTTTTCTCTGATCAAACTGAAACAAAGTTTCACTTCTGCGTCAATGGCTTTGGCTCCTGGGTTCCAGCTTACAGTAAGCTTCAGGCTTTTCTCCTGCTAAGGGAATGGGTACTTGTATCTGTGTTCTGGATATCCTGACAGCATGCCCAGGTGCCCGGGTCTTTGAAACAGAAATACAGGTCAGGACCACTGTTTCTAGAGGCTAACTGCTGCCCTTTGCCAACCCACATCATTTATAACCAATAGTAAGATGAGGCATGTGGTGTGTTAAGTCTGTGGTGGTACATAGATCAATAAAATCAGGGATGTCTTTAGAGTTCAACGATCAAAATTTACCCAAAGGAAAAAATACCCTGATATAAAGAGGAAGCGTGGAAAAGAGAATTATCTACACAGTGTCAGCAAATGGGGAAGGGACACAGCATAATTACCCATTCTAAGGAGAAGTGGGAGAAGCTTCTAGAAAGGCTGACAGCTCTCTTGCAGAGCTGCAAAATGGAAAAGTTGGTGGCCAGAAAGAATCCCAAGAGAAAGAATGCTATTGCAATATTTAGTGCACTAGTATTGGTGGAAGCACCTGTCCTGGGGAGAAGCAAGCACCACCTCCCTAGAGGCTGGGCTACACCAGCATTGGGTTGGCACAAGGAGTTTCATTGTGTGGAAAGGTAAAGGATTAGTTGGCCCTAAAAGTCACTCTGACTCTCTCTGGCTTTCTGATCTGATTATGCTTCTGGGGAATTAGTGCCTTGGAGTGCTTCACTGAGTCTCAGAAGGTAGGATTGCCAAATGCATTTGACATCTAGAAGCAAGGAGCATGTAGATGTTCCATCCGTTCCCCATGGTCCCTGCTGTGTGGCTCAGGTGCACCAAGTCTTCCTCCTGGCTCAGGTGAAGAGGCCTAAGCAGTAGCCTCACTGCATGAAGAGGACAAGAGTCTCCGAGTCTGTGGCAAGCTTCATACTCCCTGGCAGACAGCAGCCCAAAACTGTGCTAGCTTTCACTGAACAAGAATCTCTGTATTAACTGTGTGGAGGGTGCAATAAACACTAAATCATTCTGTAAAACATGTCAAGGAAGATCTTTATTGAGGAACACTCAGAAATATCTCCTTTGCTCTGCTTGAGAAAATCTTCTGTCAAATTCTTATTTTTCTTCATTCTTTGAAGGTCTCCTCTGTTATTTAAGAGCATGACTCTTACCGTTGATGATCTATCAAATGCCGCCTAGAACCACTGTTCATTGTAGACAACCTTCTCCTTCCCTTTTCTGTGGACATTTGACTCGGCTTCACTCACACAGGGACTCAAGATGGATAAGCTGCTTTTTGCATTGTTATTGACAAATGCTTGCTTGTTAGTGCAATAGACTATGACAATAAGTTATTTTCTATTGACCAAATTTTGTCAGCCCCATAAAATATTTTAACTTGAACTGACACAGAAGTAGATGATCATACAGTCACCCCTCCTAAATTGTATCCAGGGGTTGCCTTGGAATTCTTTTCCCAGAGCCCTCGGGGGATTTGAGATGAAGCACCGTGGCTAACAAGATGTAACTACTTGGGAAGATTTTTATTATTAAAAATGCATGAAAAATCAGAATGTTTTCAAACTCATACTGCTACTCCCAATCCTTTAGAAAACAACAAATTAAGGCACTCCTTCTAGGAAAGCTTGCTAAAAACAACTTCTATTTGGCCTCTTGATTTGGATGACTGACACATATGTGAATCTAGTAAATTGAATCCTGTGTTCAGAAGTCCTCAACCTCCATGCAACCCAAAAGGAGGCTTGCTAAGCATCCTGAGGCAGCTGGAAAATGTACCTTGAGGGCTGATTTAATAACCTGGCTTCACTTACATATTTGGGGCTTTTCCTCCTCAAAGTTGGGATGGTAGTACACTTTTTTCCCCAATAAAGTTGACAGTTCATTTAGAATTAATTTATTTTATAATTAATGGGGCTTAATTAAGATGGCCTTCAGCATTTTATTTTTGCTCTTTTTTCCCCTGTGTCTCCTATTTCAGTGTAATTTTCAACCTTATGGCCAGTGTCTCCCATGCAATGAGACATGCCAGGGCAGTGTACATTTCTAAGGACATTAGCAGGATGGATTATATGGAGAGGCTCTTGATTTCAATGATCAGTACATTTGAAAAGTTGTAGAAGCTTGTCCCTGTCCTGACAGTAACCTTCCTGACTAGGAAAACAGAGCTTTTAGTGTTTTAATTCGCATCTTTTTCAATAAAATATATTTCTCTAGAGATAGCATTCCCATGTTCGTTTTGATCAAAAGTAAAAATATCACAAATACTCTGCTCCTCTACCTAGCGCTATGTTAATTAGCCTCCTGTCCCTATAACCAATGTCTAGGAGAATCAACTTAGAAAGATATAAATTTTACTGTGGGTCAAGGTTTTAGAAGTGCCAGTTCCTTATCGGGCAGAGCTGCTGCTTTGGGGCCTCTTGGGACCTTGGAGCTTGTATTGGCTGCAATAGCAGAAGGATCCATGAAAGAACAAAGCCCTAAATATTAGGGAACAAATCAGGACAGAAGAAGGACACAAGATACATCTAGTAACTTCAAGAGCACGTCCCCATTGACCTTCTCAAAATACCTACCTACTGTGTCCTAAAAAAAAATCCACCATGGGGAGAGACCTTTAGCACATTGAACTTGGGTGTGCAGCATTTAGGATCAGAGTATATGACATGCAATTAATATTATGACAAAAATATGCACTGTCAGGACATTGGACTTCTGAGTACCATATACATTTATAAATCACATGTTAGTTTAAAAAGGGAAAACAGTTGAACTCAAGTATTGTATGTTTCCTAAGAAAGGAACAAAATACCATTCCGCATCTACTTTGCAAGCAGACAACTTGATAAACAAGACTTTTCTGGGGCCCTGTGTTTCCTTCTTCCAATATATTTTACTCTCTTTGAGCATCTGGTACAACCACAAGTCGATTACTCTCTACTTTTATTCAGACATTTCACTCCTCTGTTTCTTTCCTCTTTTCCAAACATGCAAAAACACCTCAGGAAAGCTATTTGTTTCTTGCCTTGGAAATACACAAACACAAAAATTCAATGAACAATTCTGGGAGTTTTGCAAACTTTTCTAGCCTGGGAGATGGCTGATCTTTATTTTAACAGACAGCTTAAAGTTAGCACTGGCAGTAAGCCTCATACAGTCTAGTCTCCAAGTTCAATCACTGCTCAAGTCCATCTCAGAGTTCAAAGGGATGACATTCTAAGAGCTGGGTGGAGAATTTTAGAAGAAATGGTGATTTTTTTTAAAATGTATTTAATTTCTAAGGTTTCATGGAGTCCAGAGGACTCACGTTTGAGGTGATAAAGAATGCTAGTGGAGGGCCAGCAAGATAACTCAGCAGTTAAAGGCGTTTCCCAAACCTCACCACCTGTGTTCAATCCCCAGAACCACCTGGTGGAAGGAGACACTGCTGACCCCAGTGACCCCAACCACAGCAGGACACGAAGCTGGGAAACATAGTCATGTGCCTTGATGGCTCTCTCACCACACAAATTTGCTTCAGAAGAAACAATCCAGAGAAAAACAGTCTAACCTACCCCCAAAAGTTGAGGACAGAGGTGGATAGCAATCCTCACATGGCATTACCACTTGGCTCCGTTAGTTCCCAGTGGTCAGACTTCTTAAGACCTCTGCCATGTCAATACCATGACAGTGAGGGCAAGCTTCCAGGCAAACCCTAGAGGATAAGTCACACCCAAATCAGGCCAAGTGCCTGCAGTGTTGGGAGGGGTGGGGGGCGGGCAGAAAGAGCAAAGCCCCTGAGCAGTCCAAGGGAGTGGGCAACCAGCATGGTATCCCCAAGAGAAACCCGAAAATTTACAGTTAAAAGGACCAAATCTGAATGAGAGAGCAAGGTGAGAAAGCAGAAGAGACATAACAGTTTGAGTTTGTATTTCCTGCTAGGAGTTTACACTCCTGTGTTAAGCCTATTAGGGATGGACTGTGGGACTTTAAGGAAAGAAATAGTATGGCTGAGTTGGTGGTTAGGGGCCTGTTGTGTCTGGCTGTGTAGTAGATTCTTGCAAAGGAGCCAAGCCTGAAGGCAGGGCAAAAATGAAGGGCCCTTTAGGACACATAGGAATTGTGTCTTTTGTATATTCACTCACCACAAAAGGCCATTGTTTGTCAAACTGCATTTCCTTTGTGATACAAGAGAACGGGCTTGTTCATACAAAGGACATTTCCTTTCCTTCCTTTCCCTCCAGAGCTTCATTTGAAATCTCTGTCCCCAGACCCATCTTTTTTCTTTAATTTTATTTTTTAACATTTTGATGCCCGCTAAACATCCATGACATGGTTAGCTTTGAAGTGCAGTGTTCCGTGACTTTAGTTAACGGCTTTCTCCCACGTATCCACCGAACTTCTCAGAGAGAAGTAGCAATTACAGGATTAGCCCCCTACTTCAAACAGGAATCCTTTGAACACTGCTTCAGCTTTGCTTTGTTTAGTTAATAATTACATTTAGAGGACTTTGCTTGCTTTCTGAGTAATGGGTTTTGGGCTTTGGCTCCTTCGTTCTTCATCAAATTTTAATAAGAAGCTTCTTTCCCTCCATCCTAGGAATCCTGGCCAAAACCCATTTGCTTTCTGAAGACCATCAGCATCTTCGATGAGATAAATGTGAGAGTGAGAGAGTGGTTTTTTTCCCCCAAAGAAGAGGAGGAATAAGAGGAGGAAAGAATGAGAACATACAAGTTAGCATCTTCTCAAATTAGTAGAAATATTGGGGGAAGGAACTGGGCCACCATTCCAGGTATTAGTCCATCAACAGAACAGGCTGTTGGAGGACCTGAGGTCTCTGAGCACAGAGGTGATGTAAGACATGTCTCAAAAAGACTTCTAGCATGCTAGGCTTTCCCTGTTCTACTCAAGAGAGCAACAGTGGGAGCCAGTATCTCAATCACACATCCCTACCAACATTCCTCAGAGTACCTGCAACTCTTCTATGTCACATCTAGTCAAGGTGACACACTGCCCCTCACCCTGATTCTCTGCCTCTTTCTTGAGAATCAGAGAGCCTAACTGTAGGCTTGTACTGTGAAACTCCCGCTGTCCTAAGAAAGGTATGAGATGGGACCTCATTTCCGCATAAGAGTCCTGATTTCTTCCCTTTCAGAGTCTCCACCGTGCTGTCTGTCTCTGGTGCCAGGGCCCCGAACACTTCTCAGAGCCCCCACTGTGCTCTTGTCTCTCTGTCTGTCTGCCCATGTTGTTAATAACTTTTCTAATAAGCACCATACTCTCCAGTAAGCCATCTCAGTGTCCATCCAGCACCTTCTAGACCTATGCCAAACCTTAAAAATTATAGATTCAAAGGTGTTCCAAAATTAATCAGGGGCCAGGTAGATGGGGTAGAAAACCAGAGTTCAATCCTTCAAGTGCACATGGCAGAGAGAAGGAACTGATGCCCTCAAACTGACCTTTGATCTACACATACACACACACACACACACACACACACACACACACACACACACACACACACAAATTAATTAGTTAGACTATAGTAATCAGGACAGCAACATGGTTCAATGAGTAAAGTGCTTGCTGAAGAAGCCTGAAGACCTGAGTTTCATATTCAAGAGCCATATTAGAGAGAGAGAGAGAGAGAGAGAGAGAGAGAGAGAGAGAGATCCTACACTGCTGCACTCACACAAATCATAAACACACACACACACACACACACACACACACACACACACACACCAATAGTAAAGAAGTAAATTACTCAGAGAAGCCATCTTTACTGCTCTTTTGTTTTTCCAATGGTAACATCTTAGTTAGTGTAGACCCCTGTTGTATCAAATCCAGGACATTGACCTTGGTGCCTGTGTGTGCATTCTGTGTTTTCTCTGCCACGCTGTCACCCTTGACCCAGGTAACTCCCATCACCACAGAGACCTCTCTTGCCCCGTCCTCACCTCGCGATGTCTCTAAGCACTGACAAAGCTGCTACTTGCCTACCCAGTTTTGTCATTCCAGTGCTTTGTCATGTTACATATGTGGAATCCTGCAGATCATGACCTTTTGAGGTTGCTTTTGTCATTCAGCTCGGGGACACTGAGCTACATCCAGGCTGCCTGGTCTATCAGAAGTTCATAGTCAGCTTTCTTCCCTGATAGGGGCTTCGTTTTATGCAGCAGTTATGATTTTACAGCTAAACCTAGTATAACGCACAGATTCCCGCCTCCTCACAGACACAGCCGCCCTCACTATCTATACCTTGTGACTGAATGGAACATTTTTTACAGCTAGTGTTCCCACATTGATCTAGCTTTCCACAAAAGTCCATTTTTTTTACGTTAGAGCTAAACCTCAGAGGTGTACATTCTATGGGTTGAAAGAAATATCAACCAATACAAACCTGCAGTTACAATATCATCTCTAGTAAATATAGTCTTCTAAAACACCCTCTATTTTTCTGCCTATGTCAGACTGACCTATTTTATTTGGTAGTGTACATTTAGGATACCACTATGTTTGTTCATATATTGACAGTTAGTTCCACTTTAGCAATGAGTACTATTTCATTATGTGGACAGATCACAGGTTTTTATCTACTTAACTACAGACTAATATTTTCTTCCTTTTAAGTTTCTATAATTATAAACAAAGCTTCTATAAAATTTCCTGGGTGAGTTTCTGAATGAACACAATTTTCAGTCTATTTGGGCAAATTCCCAGGATCACGATTGCTAGATTGTGTTAAGAACTTGTTAAACTTTCTTAGAAAGGGCCAAAGTGTCCTCCAAGGTGATGGAATCATTTCACAATTCTATCAGCAACAAATGAAGCTTCCTCTTGCTTCATATCCTCATTAACATTTAATATTATGGTATTTTAGGTTTTCTAATATAGTATCTCATGGTTGTTTTAATTTGAATTTACACAACTATGATGTTAAACATATTATAATTTTTGACCTCTGCATTACTCTTTGATGAGCTGTCTTTTCAGATCTTTTACTTACTTTATAATCAAGTAACTTTTATTGAGTTATTATATAAGTTCTTCATAAACATCTAAATCACTTTTCTGGTCACAGCAACAAAACACCTGACAGAAAGAAGTTACGCATATTCTGGCTCATGATTTCAAAGGGCTGCTCTAATCCACCACAGCTCAAGGCGTAATGGTTGGAGAAGCTCAGACGCCACAGCTTTTTTGCATATGTACTACATATGAGCTAGAAGCAAGGTTATCCTTCAAGGCCCTGGTGATCAATTTCTACAAGTTATGTCCCCTTTCCCAATGTTTTCACAATCCTCTGAAACAGACATTTCAAATCAAACCACAGAAATACATTTCACAGAGCAGATATTTTCTTAGTCTATGGCTTGAATTTTGAATTTTTCTGATCTTTTGTGTTTAATTTTTTAAAGAGCACAGGTCGTGGTGCGGGTTCATCTCTGTTCTGTGTTCGTGGTATTATACATTTGCAATAATCGTAAAGTTGGGTAAATCAATCCCATGACCTGGTTCTTATCTCCAGTACTATGTTAGGCATTCCATGATGTGTCAATTTTTTCATACTGTTATTTAGACATATGATTGACTTTTTATGCCAATATTTTGTCCTGTATATGAATATCATAGAATTGAGGAATATTAATTGTGGCTTTCTGGTTTTGGTCAAATCTACTAGATTTTCTACATAGATAGTTGTGTTTCCTTTGAAAAAAGGAAACTTTCTTTCCTCCTGATCTGCATACATTTTCTTTTTCTTTTCATGTCTTATTGCATTGACTAGACCTTCTTGCTGATGATGAAATGATAGAAAGAAGCAATAGTGATTAGGTAGGAAAACTTTGCCTGGTTGTGATTTTAATCTAAAAGCTTTGAATGTCTCTCCATAAATACCATGTTAGGAATCACATTTTGCTTGTCTTTTGTTTCACTTTTAATGTTGAATTTTGTCAAAAAAATTTTGTTGAAACCGGCTAATAATCTCTAGTCTGTTGATGTGATAGATTATATAAACTAAACTTTTCTGTTGAACATTACAAACCTGGGATTAACTCTTAGCTTGTCATGTTATTTTTTTTGAAAAGTTGAATTAGAACTGAAAATATTATTATCTTAAAATATTTTGCATATATTACTATGAGAGATATTATTCTGTGGTTTTGTTGGTTATTTATTTATTTATTTATTTATTTATTTATTTATTTGCCTTACAGCAATAGTAAGCCTACCAGAGTAAATTAGGAGGAGTATAACTGATTATATCTTTAGAGAAATATTGTAGAGAACTGATAATACTTTTTTCTTTAAATCTATGGTAGAATTTACCAGTGATCTTATACAAGCCTAAAACTTTCTGCTTTGAAATTTGAATTATTTATTTAGTTTCTTTGATAAGTAGAAACTATTCTATTTTTTATTATTATATCACTTTGGCAGATTTTTTACAAGTTGGTACATCTCATAAGTGTTGTTGTATTTGTAGGCATGAAGATATCCATTGCATTTCAGTGTCCTCTTACTGTCCATGGACTCTGTAGTGATTTGTCCATCTTATTTATGGTGTCACAGATGTCTAGCATTTCTTTTCTCTCTTTCTCTCTCTCTCTCATCACTGTTAAGCAAAAACTTGTGTTAATCACATTATGTAATGAGCCAGTTCCATAAAACAGTAATTCTAGCCATTACATGACAGGCAGCTCCATAGGGTAATAATTAGATAGATCTGCAATTAGCATTAAAAGTATAAGCTTTGTTCAATAGGAAAAACCTGTCAGACTCAACTCTTAAAATATTTTTGTCCTATTTAATAATGTTTCAATAAAAGAAATAAGTAGGCTTAAGCAGAGCAATTATGCCATTGTGGCATGTTAGGGAGCATAACTAATAAAGAGCCGATGCCCCCTTTCCCATGTCAGGTCACGATGATAGACAAGAGGCTATTAAGATTAGGAAGACACTAAGTTTTTAAAAAGCATGGCTAACTATTTAAGTATGATGTGAGATTGCTTTGAACTAGGTTTTCTTGCAATTTAATAGCCTAATAAATAAGACTTACATTATAATTTGCTTTTGTTTCCATAAAGGGTACAAAGGATAAGCAATGTTATTTATTTATATTTCATTACTTAAGTTTCTGTAACTATTTTCATGCCACCAAAAAGGCCCTAAAATAGATGGTTGTACTTTAAAAACCAAACCAAACCAAAACTAAACAAAACAAAAGCAGAGTCTCGTGTAGTTGAGGCTAGCCACATTCTTGTGGTCCTCTTCTGCTTCTCAAGTGCTAATCTTCTAGGTTTGCCCCACATGCACAGCTGGCTATACCATTTAATAATAATAAGAAAAACTCATTTCTGTGCTGGTTAGTCTGTCAGCCTGACACAAGTCCAGACATACCCGGATGAAGCGCTATCACTTGAAGAACGTTCTCCATCATACTGGCCCCTGTGCATATCTAGGGAACAATTTCTTGGTTGCTAACTGATAAAAGATGAACTAGCCCACTGTTGGCAGTGCCATACCTGAGCAGGTGGTCCTGGAGTGTATATGAAAGATACCTGAGCAAGCCAGGGGAAGCAGGCCAGTTAGCAGTGCTCCCCGATGGTTTCTCCTTCAAGTCTCTACCTTGAGTTGCAGCCTTGGCTTCCCTGGATGATGTGCTGTAGCCTGGAAGCAAATAAGTAAGTCTCTTCCTCTCCAAGGTGCTTTTTGTCAGAGTGTACTCAGACAGGAAACTAGAACACTGCCCTTAGTAATTCCTGTGTATGTAAACATTCCGTGCACATTTTTAAAAAGCATTATACTTCTTACAAATAGCCCCTCTATTTGTCTGTCTTAGTTCCGCCATGGAAATTGGAGTATGAAGTGGAAGGAAAAAGACATTACATTCCCAAAGACAAGAAAACATTCACAAGCTTACTCACCCCTTAACTTAGATTTGCATGGGATCTAATTTGAAACTCTGCAGCAAGGGACTAAAAGTCCTTAAAAATGAAACTTCTCCCAGAAATAAAAAGGAGAAAAGCATGGAAAAGACAGTCGGTCTGTAAAATACTTCTTGACTTGGAAAAAGAATTAAGCTGAGGTTGAAAAAAAAAGGTTAAAAAGTTACCTATCTTTTATGAAATAATAAAATTAATGAAATGTGTTTAAACATAGGGAAAATATGAAATGGCAAAGTTATCAAAGAAAATTTTGAAATGCATGTGCCTGTGGTTTAATTTGTATCTTTCCCCCATCCTTCATCGAATAGTTTAAAGGGAAAACCTTTTCTTAAAAGCTATTTTAAGTGAATGATCCTTTACAGTTTTTCACAGGAGCCATGATGTTATTCCCGACTGCCCTTTCCTTTTTCTATGTATTTTTATCATATGATTTTCCAATGTGAATTGGAATAAGAGGTAAAGGGAACCACAAAAGCCTCAGAGGGATATTTGTCAATCTAACCTCAACATTTTATCATAAATGTGTTTGGTAACATGAAAAATGTTTCTTTTTACACTTCTAAGAAATATTTCTTTTGTTAATTCAGACCTAATGAAGGTGGAAGATGACCCCAGTCCATCCTCATCCTGCCAGGTAAAGAAAGGTGTGCTCAACCCTGGGCAACTGGCTTCAAACAGGTAGAAGCTGTTATGGGAGACGGAAGGAGACTACACATGTTATCTGTAGACTTAAAGCTTTGTGTTGATGTTGTTGTTGGGCAGAAGGGAGATTAGATTTATTGTGTGATGTGATGGAGCAAAAAGAAAGGACTCAGAAACTGAAGAATGATCCGTATTACCTCATTATAAGAAAGAACTGCTTATCTTCTTTATTTCTGTATATGCAGAAAAAACTGGGATGACCTCTAACAGATGGCATCAAGTTCACGCATCTATCTGGTAAGGCGAGAGTGGATGATTGTATTGTTTCTCCTGAGTCTGAAACCCTGTGTGTGCAAAACAGTTACAAATTGAATATTCAATTTGAATATTCAGTATTCAAAACAGGTAAATTAAATATTCAAATATCTGAAAGGCACAACATAGTTTAAAAAGTCTTTAGTCTGTTGTCTTGTAAATTGATGAAACCTTTAGCAGTATATATAAAATTTCATTTGAGTCAAGAGACCATAAATCACCTATATATGATATAATAACAAGATAGACAGATATATGGTAAATATATAGATGATAAGTAGGTAGATAGAAAGTTAGATGACTAATGATCCACAGATAGAGAGTAGATTGCAGATAGATAGATAGATAGATAGATAGATAGATGATAGATAGATGAAAAGTATTTAGCCATATGCATACACAATAGTTATTCTTGCTAATAAATTCTTCGGTCAAAAACTTACTATTGTACTTTCTAATTTACATTACTTTAAATTCTAAGTAATATTATTCAAGCACATACAAGACAAAAAACTTAAAAGTGAATTAATTTCCAAATATAATTTAAAATTTGTATTTCCTAGGATGAACTATTTTTAGAAATAACCTTCTTCCCTTTGGACTAATTTCCGAGAACCACAAAGGAAGTTAATTTTCTGTGAGAAGTCCATTCTGGTCCCATTTAGACCTCTCTTGTTTTCAGTGTTCACATACCAAGCCGGTATTTTTTCCATGTCTGTCTCTGGATAAAAGACTAAGTACACCACCACCTTGGGCTGATGTGAAGAAAACACAAAGTGGGCAGCGCGAATGCTATTTTCTTTGGGTCTTAGCACTTTAACTCCTTAGATCCTTAGCTTCCTCCTTTATAAAGGGTGGATACCAATGAGGCCCTGAGTTGCCACTCTACAGATGAGCATCTTGAGACAAAAGAAAATGATGCGATCAGGACCAGATTTAAAGAAAGACAGGTGAGAGGCATGAATTACATACTGCCACTCAAAACGTGCTGCCCTACACAAGCTGGTGACCACAGGGCACATGAAAAGCGGTGAGATAAATGAAAAAGGGAAAGGTAATTAGGAGCGCCTTCTGTGGTTGGTCTCCGCTGTTCTCGGGTAAAAGAGAATGCCTGGAACTAAACTCAATGGACCTTCTCTTTCCCTAATGCATATCTGCCCTATGGAAATGCCCTCGTACAAACACACTGTGATTTCGACACCCTTCTGCATGCTTCTGGGATGGGCTGTAATCTGTAGGAAGTGAAACCTAAAGGGGTAAAGTCAGATAATGGGGGGCGGGTGGAGATACGGGGGTTTAAGGAGCTATTATGACCTCAGTCGCTCCTTACCATTTTCACTTCCTGATTTCTGTGAGGTGAGCACCATTTTCTCCCGTGGACTCCCACCATGATGCTCCACCTCAGCACAGACCCCAAAGCAGCAGGAACAAAACAACCATTGAGTGAAAAAATATGAGCCCAAATAAATGCTCCCTCTCGTTAAGCTGGGTATCTCAGGTGTTTTCTCAGAGTGATGGAGAACTGGGTAACACTCTCTGGGGCTATATATGATACAATGAAGATAATGGTTAAAGCAGTGGTGCTGATGCTAAAGAAAAAAGTAGGTCTGCCCTTGGGGAGTTACGAACTTTACCTTAACTCCTTCTATTTAGACAATACAAAAGGTAAAAGGCTAGACCAGCCAGCTGCTTGCTGTGCAAGCTTAAGGACCTGAGGTTGGATTCTTAACACCCATGTAAAAAAAATTGAGTGCACTAATGTGTGCCTGTAATCTTGGCATTTAGGATGCAGAGATGGGTCTCCTAGACAGTTAATCTAGCCAAACCATAAACTCCAGGTTTAGTGAGAGACCTACTTCAAAAAAATGAGTTGGAGAGATTGAAGAAGACACCTTATTTCAAACTCTGGCTTCCACACACATGTGTGAGCATTTGCAACTATTTGATTTATCTGTGGAAATCTTGATGTACATCAAATCCAAAATGGCTGAAAAAACACCATATCAATTTCTAAAGTGGCCATAGAAGTTTGCACTCCCACCAATAATGGAGGTGTGTTTCCTTTGCTCCACATCCTCTCCAGCATGTGCTGCCACCTGTAGTTTTGAGTTTAGCCATTCTGACAGGTGTAAGATGGAATCTCAGAGTCCTTTTGATTTGCCTTACCCTGATGGTGAAGGACGTTGATCATTCCTTCAAGCGTTTCTTGGCCATTCAAGATTCCTCTACTAAGAATTCTGTTTAGATCTGCCCCATTTTTAATTGGGTTATTTGACTTGCTGATGTATAGTTTCTTGTGTTCTTTATATATTTTGGGAGTTAGACCCATGTCAAATATAGAGTTGGTGAAAATATTTTCCCATTCTGTAGGCTGCCTTTTTGTCCTATTGACAGTGTCTTTTGCCTTATAGAAGCTTTTCAGTTTCACTAGGTCCCATTTATTAATTGTTGACTCTGTGGAAATCTTCATGTCTTTAGGCAACAACGAATATTCTTTCCTATGTAATGTATAAATATCCTACAGACACCTGGCTTCTGAGTCTGTTTTCACACTGCAGACACAGGTTGCATTGTAAACCTCGCATACAATTAAGGTTCTCTTCCCAGAACGACTCTTCCAAGGCTTCTTGCTGTCATGGAGCTTTGGGTTCTCTCCAGCTTCATCTCTCTCCTTCACGCTTTGCTCAAGCTTTCTCAATTCCCTATGGCTTGTGTTTTTCAAATGTGAGCTGCCTCCCTTCGATGGGTCTAACCCTCCTGTGTCTTTCAGATTCTTGTACAAATGTCCCTTCCCATGGGATTAGAAGGGCTGGCCAAGAGCTTAGACTGTACTCTGGCTCTTTTTACGCAGACATCCAGCAGGCCAGTGTTTGCTTTGTGCATTGTTTATCTCTTCCTAATAGCATGCACTTTCCTTTTTATTCCAGAGCTTCTCCATGTCTGTTTCTGGGAACAGGAATGTTGAAGAGGACAAACAAGCACAAAAAAGAGTGGGCAGGCTAATTCTCTTCAAGTCTGATCATTCCCACCTCTTGGGTCTATTGTTTCTTTGTCTGAGGAGCTTGTGTGGGCAACTGTGACAAATGAAAGGCTCTAACTCCAATGCCCAACTCTTGGCTTGCTATCTAATTAGCATAGGAAGAACAACCGTGGAAGCAAGGACAAATGAATCCTATAGAAAACTGGAGCATGTGCGTGATCGGTATGTACACAGGTATGTGGATTACATACTAAACATGTGTCATTGTTCACAAGTAACATACATCCTCCATCCTGTAGTTAAACCACTTGGAAGAAGCATATGCCAAGAAGAGAGATGGAGCTAGCCTTGTGCTTCTTCTAAGCCACACAGCCCATGGCTGGCAGAGATGGGATGAGCAGGATGGAGCATCCTTTGATATTCTTGGGCCTCGCTCCAAGCTGATTTCTTTCAAGCACAGCATCATGTTAGAAAACAAAACAAAACATAAAATAAAAAGCCACTAGACACTGGGTTTAGTTCACTCCAAAATGGGGAAAGATAGTAAATGGATCAATATAGAACAAGACACAAGAGTAGTTTCTTTAGAGATTTTATTTTCATTAGCTAATTTAGGGAGGAAATGTATTGGGCAAATAATCCATGGATGTAAAATGATTCTGGTCTTTGGAAGGAATGTAGAAAAAGACTGAATTAGCCTCGAGGCATTTCCAGATTAACCTATCTATACTGCCTTCCTCCTACAGAACTGGAGAATTTGGAGAAAAGACAATCCCAAAACATGATTTACAATCTCATGATAGTCAGCCTGGATCCTGGCATCTCATGCTTTTGTGATAAAACTAGGTTGGCTTACACATGATAACTAAAAGAAACCAGCGTCTCTTGTTTTAGCACGCTGAATTGTTTGATGGCAAAGGATTGATGCTGGTGTGACATAAGAGCCAAGTACCCTGGCTAGCACAACCCAAGTGTAGCACTTTATTTTGGCTTTCCTAGACTAAGATGGAGCAGACAGCATCAGCCTTGACAGGTTATAAGCTCCCCAGGACTCTGGACAGTCTTGCTTTTCTGGAACCAGTTACCTTTGTAATCTGGGGTTAAACACAGTCTGGGAAAAAAAGAGAAATATAAGAATGCCACTTACAATGTAATAGTCCCTCTAGGAAGAAAGGAACACTTAAACACTGCACACCAGTGGCTGTGCAGAAAGCTATGATGGTCTAAGCAATAAATCAAACTTACATGGCTGTGACCTGCTTTGTATACCCAAAGGCTCCCAGGTGAAAGGTAAGAGCCTACCTTTTTAGTTTTATAGAAATGCAATAGGAAAAAAAGAACCTCAAAGTTGTAGTCAGGGGATGACATAAAGCATTTCAAACATTTTTGCAGTCTCTTGTTACAAACTTGGGGTGATGTGCTTTGTCTGCGGCCACCAGCCTCTGGGAAAGCAGATGGCATCTTTGTTGGATGGAACACACTGTGAGGATGGGTTTCTGTGGCTCACTCTTGAGGTTGTTATGATGTATACACTGGCAGTCACCAAAACCAGCATTTTGCAATCCACTAGAAACTTCCCTCTGGAGAGTGAATGTGAGGTACACCTGGCCGCCTTGACCTCCATGCTTAATTTATTCATAATCTCCACAGCCAGGGAGGGACGCCTCATGAGTTTGTCTGTTCCTTTCATCAGTGGATGTCACAGCCTACTATGAGCAGCAAGCTGTGACTCCTCTGCCAATGCCAGTCAGTGTGTATCAGATACTCTTACACGTTGCCTGGGTCAGCTCCCAGACTTAGACTACAGCTCTGGGTGCTAATCCTAAAGAAAACCTTCCCAGAAGATTTCGTCTCATGATGCTGGCATCCTTACTTCATCTCACGATGCTGGCCTCCTTAATCACAGCTGAGTTCTCAGTGCCAGTGAACCAGCATTAGCTGGGGGTGGGAGTCGGGGGGGAGGGGGATGTCAATGATTCACTTATGAATCACAGATGGCTTTTCTGCTCCAGTTGAGCAGAAACACATATTTCAATTCAAAATGTCACACTAGTGGCCCTGATAGAGGGACTCTCAAACTTCCCTCTTAAACTCTGCAAGTCTCCATCACTGGTATTACTCCAAGCATTATCATCCACCTTCTGAAGAACAATCCATTGAGTGCTAAGTATTCAATGGCTTTTATTCACCTCAGAACTCCAAATATTTTCATAACCCTCTCCAAAACCACAGGGTCAAGTCTGTAGAAATCTGGTACCAATTTCTGTCCTCTTAATTTATATTTCTATTGCTGTAATAAACTCCATGACCAAAAGTAAGTTGGGGAGGAAAGAGTTGATTTCACCGTACAGTTTACAATTCACCATGAAGAGAAGCTAGGGCAGGAACTCTACACAGGAATCTGGAGGCAGGAACTGAAGAGAGACTGTGGAGAACACGGCTTACTGGCTTCCTCTTTATGGCTTTGCTCATATAGACAGTCCAAGCCCACTTGTCCACAGTTGCTGTCATCCACAGTGGGATGGATTCTTCCACTTCAATCATTAACCAAGAAAATGAACTAAATATTTGTTCCTGGTCCATCTCATAGGGGAAATTTCTCAACTCTTCCTAGATAATTTTAGCTTGTGTCAAGTTGAAAAAAAAAAAAGAAAATAAACAGAAAAAGAAAAACAAAAAGACAACTGGGACACATTCCATCAGGAGCAAGCTCTGGTATTTGTGGGGAGGGGACAGTTAACTTTCCTTCAAACTGTCTTTTGTTGTTTCAGTAGATGTCATTTGGAGAAAACCACAGGAGCCCACTAGAGCCTTGTGTAGGTTATTTTTGGTTGACTTGACACAAACTAGAGGCAGCTAAGAAGAGAGCCACCCCCCCCCCCCGCTTTAGGAAATGACACTATCAGATTGTAGACACTTCTGTAGGCCATTGTCTTGATTACAGATTGACATGAGAGGGCCCAGCCCACTGTGAGCGGTGTCCCTGGACAGATGGCCTTTGGAGGTATAAGAAAGGTTGCCACACTTGAGCCAAAAAGCAAGCCAGGACATAGTATTCCTCTGTGGTTCCTGCCTTGGCTCCTATTTGAGTTCCCAGCTTCCTCAATGATGGACTGTGATCTGGACAAGTAAGCCAAATAAACTCTTTCCTCCCCAAGCTGTTTTCAATCATGGTGTTTATCACAACAATACAAAGCACAGGAGGACACAATTACCTCTTAGAGGCTAGGGGTAGGCTGTACTTTTCTGATGCTACCCTGTGATGTAATCCTCAGCTACCACTTTGGGTGGTTGTATTTGTGCCAGATGGAAATATGTCTTTCTGGTTGTTGTTGTTGTTGTTGTTGTTGTTGTTGTTGTTGTTGTTGTTGGCCTTTGATTTCATGGAGATTTTCTTCTTCTCCTCATCCCATGGAGCCACACCAGAGACAAGGTCTCTTCTCTGTCAGAACCTCCCTGCCTGGCCCTGTGGCTTTTCCCTTAGATCACCCTCTATGATATCTTTGCATCTCCCACAGAAAATCCGATCTTTTCCTGGAAGATACTTTAGAACCTTCCTACCATCAAGGCTGCTTCTTCAGTCCATCCCAGAAGGCATAGTCCCAAATGTCCTATCACACTCTGACAGTCCTTGCCCTGGCATCATAAGCTGAGGAGGAATTCTTTAACAGGAATTTGTGGCATCAACTATGACTTGGAAATGGCAGGCAGAGTAGTTGATCCTATTGCAGAAGAGAACATCAAACACAATGGTTCAATGACACAAGAGAAAGCACAGACCCCTTTTTCAATGCAGCCAGCATTCATCAGTCTCCAAGGCAAGAACACTAGCCATCCTCAATAGGCAGCTGCATGCAACTTGAATTCTCCTCCTAACACGAGGACAGTAGGCATGTGTAACTGTGCATTTGTCTCCTTCCTGATATTCACAGCAGCTCTATAAATACCAACAGCCTTCGGATGCCCTTTCATCCCTTGCCATAATCTGCAACCAGTTGAATAGGGACAGGTAAATATGCAAGATGAAAACACAGGTTGTCACACAGAGGTAGGATGAGAGGTCCGTTTCAATCAGCCTTCAAACTTAAATCTCTGTGCCGCCCTAGATTCAAGCACACATTGAAACTTGGCACATGTATGCTCACGCATGTTAAATGGAGTCTACTTTGAAGAACACACATAAAGAACAGTGACCTGGTTCCCAGGAGGGAAGTCTTCCATCTTTTGGAAATAAATACAGTGGTCATTTGCTCTGAGCACAGATTTCTCTTAACTGGGCATACATTTGTTTTGTCTGAGTAAATAAAATGTGGTTTTTATATTTAAAATACAGAATTTCATTAATATTTCCAGAAATTGGCATGTTTAACATTATTTCTTCCACAGACTTGTGGCCTTTCCACTCAAATCATCTGTGCTAATTTACAGTGTGCAACATGTCTAAGGAGGGTAGAAGTGAGACAATAAAGATGAGCTATGCCCAACCAAAGGACCGTTGCCTACAAGGACCTTACACGAATGTGTAAATTGGCTGCCCAAAGGAGCAGAGTCAAACTGAAGTCTGACAATGACATCCCCTAGGAAGCCATTGGAGTGACTCAAGCTTTCCACATTTCGTGACTCCACATACTAAGAGGAAAGGCAGTGTTCTCTGTCCTCTTCCCCGAGGGCTATGTAGAAAGTGTCCACAAAGCATAAAAGTGATTGCTGTTATGGTGTGTCTTAAATCCTTTGAATTAACTTGTTCTGTGCTCTTGGAATGCAGTGTCAGTTTTGGGACAAATGCACACACACACACACACACACACACACACACACACACACACAAATCCTCCCTTCTGAAAATGTTATGCTTGCTCTTGACAGCAAGAATGTTACCACACCTGATAGTTTTCTCAGTGTGAATGAAGTGGATTTGCATCATTCCTTCTCCTCAGTACTATCCCCTCTTTTAGCATGATTTCATCACGTGAACACAGGCGTACATGCAGCCCCACATAGAGCACTCAAATTAAATTGTCTTGTTGGCTAATGTCAGGGAAAACCCTCTTCTAGTTTCTTTCTACCACTCAATAAATTATTGCAGTCTGTGCACCAAACACAAATTACATGCTCTATTAGTATGTTCTGTGGTAACATCAAAACCACAAGTGTTTACATGTGCTGCACGCATGCACTCTGGGGCTTTTTAATAGTGGGTTGACAAGAGATTAAAGGCAGAAATATGGCATTTTATTAAAGCAAACATATCAGTATGCCTACCATGATAAAATGATCTAGTTTTCTTCAGACACAAAAGTTTCCGTTGAGTGATACCTTTGAAATTCCTTGAGGGCACCCTATAATTCACTTCTCTCAACAGAGAGCAGCTGCAAAATGGTCTCCAATTTTCCAAGAGTATTGCCTGGTCATTCTTTACTGTCAAAATGAAGAAGAGCATAAAAGTTAAGTCAATAAAGTAATATGAAATGCTTAATATAAAAATTCAGGAGTGAATGATTAACCATTAAAAAGTTACAGTAGCTATTTCATCCAGGAGAAAAAAATTAACATTTCCCCTGAAACCTATTAACACTCCTTGTAAACAATATTCTTTTTTGAAAAATATGGGCTTTCCTAATGCTCTCCACACACATGGCATTTTTCTTGTATCCACTTTACCTCTCCTGATATGAAGTTGAGTTCCCCAAGAGAGCACACTGAGCCCCTTGCCAAGGAATGTGTTGCCATGTATATATCACACATGGATGCCCATTTAAGTCGGACAGTGCTGGGACCTGCTGTTGCTGACCCAGCTCCAAAATCGCATGATTTTCCTGTAGACAAACAGGTTGAAAAAGGTGCTGCCTACATGGTAGCTCAGAGCTTCTTCATCAGCTAAACTGGAAAAAGAGGTCACTGTGAAAATTAGCATAAATACCACTCTTTTCTTAGAATGTGAGCAGAAAAAGCAGAAGTAAGTTTTCCCATATGGTTTCAAGTAATACTTGCATTAATTCTTTGAGAGTTTCAGATAATATATTTTGAACACATTCACTCCCCCTAGTGCCTACCAGATCTACCCCTACCTCAATACCCATATTCTCTCTCTCTCTCTCTCTCTCTCTCTCTCTCTCTCTCTCTCTCTCTCTCTCTCTCTCTCTCTCTCCTTCTCTTTCTCCCTCTCTCCCTCCCTCTCCCCTCTCTCTTTCTCTTGTTCTCAAAAACTTAGGAGGTCTAATTTGTGTTAGCTAAATGCTCTCAGGTACAGAGCCTCTCTTGAACCACAACTGACTTACCAGGGGTCACGTGACTGAAGACTCCTCATCTTCCACCAGCTGCTAGATGCTAGTCACATGTCAGCTAGGAATGGGACTTCATGCACCCTCCATGCTAGGCTTTTTTCTTCTGGCCTGATCTTGAATAAGTCTTATGCCCACTGTCACAATTTTTCTGAGTTCATGTAAGTGACTGCCCTGTTGTGTCCAGAAAACAGTTTCATTTCAGTCACCAACTATCTCTGGCTCTTACAATAGTTCTATTTGATCTTCTGCCATGAAGCATTAGGATAAGGGATATGATACAGATGTCCTATTTTGGCCGAGCTGGGGTCTCTGTGTTAGTTGACATCTACTGTAAAGTGAAGTTCCTCTTAGGAGGGTTGAGATATGCATAGACACAGCGATGTCTATCATTAGGAATCTTTGTTTTTTTTTAATTTTTAATTTTTAATTTATTTACTTTACATCTTGATTGTAGCCCCCTCCCTCATCTCCTCCCAGTCCCACCCACCCTTCCTCTTCCCCCTCTCCCTTCTAGTCCTCAGAAACAGGGAGTCTTATTCCCTACCATCTGATCCCAGTCTATCAAGTCCCATCTGGGCTGCCTGTGTCTTCTTCCTTTGTGTTCTGGAAAGGCCACCCTGCCAGAGGTAAGTGATCAATGAGCAGGCAATAGAGACCATGTCAGAGGCAGCCCCTACTCGCCATATTTTGGGACTCACATGGAGACTATGCTGCCAATGGACTACATCTGATCAGGGGGTCTAGGTCTTCTCCATGCATGGTCCTTGGTTCATGCATCAGTCTCTGCAGGTCCCCTGACCCCATGTTTGTTGGCTATGTTGTTCTCCTTGTGGAGCATCTCTCCCCCTCTGGTCCTTCTATCCCTCAATTATTCCAGAAGACTCCTTGGACTCTGCCCCAAAATTTGGCTTTGAGTCTCAGCATCTGCTTCGATCCCTGGCTGGGTGGAGTCTTTCTGATGTTGCTCAGAAAAATAACATCCCGAGTACACTACTTACAGGAATGATTTTATAGGAAAAATTGTAAAATGACATGGCCAGTGTCAACACAACCACATTTGATATTAACAAATACATTGGTACAAGAGCCATTGGAGAAAATGAACCACATCAACTTCACAAAACTGTCCCCAGTGGCCGGCTGGGTATCATAAAGTATGAGGAGCCATGAACTTGACCCTGGGAATCAACTTCACTTTCTAGGAATTTCAGATATTCTTACAAATCTTTCCTTTCACAGAATACATTTGTTTGAACAGATATTAGAAAGTGCTATTTACTAGAATTTTGATTCCAGGAACTAGGCAGAGCTATTCAGACAGCCTCTTACTAGGGAAGCAGGAGGTCTGCCTCTACAAACACCCATCACACTATCAGCATTTTTATATACACATACATGAGATATGGTTCTATGTCTGGCTCAGTGAGTACCATAAGAATGAGTGAAAACTCACGAAGGTCATTCCCAAGGGCTAGTAATTGAGGTTATTATGCCTTATGCTACTCTGTGCAGTAAATGATAGACATGTGTTACTGAATTTGGTCCTTAGAAGTGAGAAGAATATAAATAATATTTTTGAAAACCTTCATATTAAGGAGTAGACATCACAAGAGTAATGAGAAAGAACAGACATGCAGGAAGGATAAGAAATACTTAGAATTACACAACTCACATGTAAAGTACACTGCTGAGAGTCTTGGGGAAATTGAGGCTTAACACGCAAGCTGTTTTTGACCTTTGAGAAAGGAAGATTGGCGACATTCAGTTAAACACAGACAGCTAAATGCTGATATGCATCTTTGCTATCTCACAGAATTGTATTCAAAAGAAAGAGATTAAAGAAGGATTAAAAAGAAAAACATCACAGACTTACAAACATTGGGAAAACCATGATAGAAGATGAAAGAGCTCTAAGGAAGAGAAGAAGCTGATAGAGATGTGACAACAACATTTGAGCGTTTGTCCCCTTCTCTCTAAGGGCCAAATGGGAAGCAGGTTGGTTTTAACCAAACACAACTTCAGAACATCTCATAGAACAGATGGAGGATGTCATAGGAAGCTGAGGATAAGAGATGGACTGAGAAACAGGACACTGATTCAACTTAACTGTGGAAGTAAGAAGCAGGGCATCACTGGGCTCAGTCTCAGTGGAGACTGAAGAACCTAGAAATATCAAGAAAATGGCAAAACCAAAGAGGAAGCTGAGACAAAATCACTAAATAAAAGAACTCCTGTCAACAAAGATAAAAATCAACCCAAAGAAAAAACAGATAACTTCTTTCTGTGTGTGTTTAAGATTGCGATCCAGGAGGTGCAGTTTGTAAACACGCTGCAGAGATTTACAAGATTATGGCATTTTTTTCTCTTCTTTTTTTTTAATTTTATTAATTTATTCTTGTTATATCTCAATGGTTATCCCATCCCTTGTATCCTCCCATTCTTCCCTCCCTCCCATTTTCCCCTTATTCCCCTCCCCTATGACTGTTCCTGAGAGGGATTACCTCCCCCTGTATATGGTCATAGGGTATCAAGTCTCTTCTCGGTGACCTGCTGTCATTCCTCTGAGTGCCACCAGGTCTCCCCCTCCAGGGCAATTTAAAAAAAAAAAAAAACACAAGAATGAAAACATTTCGGAGCTCTAAAATGGCAGCGTCTATCATGCACTGTATGTGATCTACAACACAGAGACCAGGGACCAGACTGGGAGCCACAGACTGCAAGAACTGGAGAATACTAGGTGAGTGGGGTCCTGCACAGTGCAGACCACAGGTGGGCCTGGCCCTAGGTCAAACAACAGTCCACAGAGGTCCCGAACCTACTCCCCAGACTTTGGAATGCAACCTACCTCTGGCTGCAGCCAGCCTCTATAGGCCAGGTGCAGTGTGTGGGACAGTGGAACACCAGAGCTCCTGGCCTGGGGAAGCAGGTGAATCTATCCTGGAACACCACCACCCCCTACTTGCCCCACACCAGTCCACGGAGAGCATCCGAGAGCATGGGGAAGCCCAGGCTAGGTCTGGGTGGGTCCAAGCCTGAGCCAGGCAACTGACCTCAGCAGATCAAGTCTGCAAAGTTGGGCTGATAGAACTCGGCCAGGTCAGTCCCCAGGGCCCGGAGGGGACTCCCACGCTCATGGGAGAAGCTGGACTGCCCTGAGAGTCTGGAACGGGGTCTGAATTGCGGCCACAACTTGGTGTGACTGAACACCCCAAGGTGCACAATTTAGACTGGTCCACTATCTGAACAAGTCCAGGGAGGAACCTGACTGCAGGCCATAGCAGTCTGGACCTGGATAATTGGGGAGCTAAAACCCAGCCTGGACAGTCCCCATGGCCCGGCAGGGACTCCCATGCTCTTGGGAGAGGCTGGCCTCCAGACTGGGAAAAGATCTTCACATACATCTACATCTGACAAAGGTCTAATATCCAAAATACATAAAGAACTCAAGAAATTAAACACCACCATACCAAATAACCCAATTGAGAAATGGGGGCTCAGAACTAAACAGAGAACTCTCAACAGGAATATCGAACGGCTGAGAAACACTTAAAGAAATGCTCAGTGTACTTAGTCATCAGAGAAATACAAATCAAAACGACACTGAGATTCCATCTTACACCCATCAGAATGGCTAAGATCAAAAATTCAAGTGTCACCACATGCTGGCAAGGCTGTGGAGAAAGAGAAACATTCCTTGATTGCTGGTGGAAATGCAAACCGGTAAAACCACTTTGTAACTCAGTCTGGTGCTTTCTCAGAAAACTGGGAATAGGGCTTCATCAAGACCCAGCTATCCCACTCCATGGAATATACCCAGGAAATGCTCCAGCACACAACAAGGACATAAGCTCAACCATGTTCATAGCAGCCTTATTCATAATAGCCAGAATCTGGAAACAGCCTAAATGGAATTTCATTTGGCTTTCGAGATAATGAAGGGACTATGCTGAGGGAAAGTTCTGTGTAAGGCTGTGATATGTAAGGATGTGAGTAAAGGTCATGAACAGATGGGCACTCCCTTTGGCATTCTTAGCTGAGAGTTCTGTGCCCAGCAGCATCCTGGTTGGAAAGGGCAAATTTCACAGAATGGTGGCAATGCAGAGGAATGAGAAAAAAGATAAAATAAATTTTCTTAGACTCTATTTAAAATATCTCACAGCAGTTAATATTCCTTCAGACGTGAATGTAAGCATCAAAAACCTTGACAGCAATGTCCTTCCCCTTTAATGTGATAACTAAAAGATGTTTTGTTTTGAAAATGCTCATTGGGTTGTAGGAAATGATTTTTCATAATCCTGGACTTATTTTATTGGAAGAAATAAGAAGATGAAGAATCATGAAATTCAAATCACATGTTTTCTTCTTTCATTTCAAGTGGTGATTATCAGATATGCATTTTGAGTTGAACTTCAGCACTTCAGAATGCCTTCTTTCTCACCCATGAAATCAAGATACTCCCTGTGAGTCATCATCTAGAATCATACTACAAATGGGCCTTGTCAAAAATATCTTCTCGGCTTTTCTAAGATACGACAGGGATGCTTTTGTCCTTTCAGCTTCCAGGTGAAGAAAATGTCTCATGAAAACTTAAGGCATGTGATGTTCCTGGGAATAAAAACAGGGAGACTACGGGAAGCAGACAAGATGTGTCAATAGTTGAATGTTTTAACTTTACAAAATGATGATTAATGTGTATCTAAATGGAACAGTCTAGAAGATAGAGAACACCTTCTCTATACTTAGTATTCTCCATGTACAGCACAAATCTAAGACCTGATTAAAGTAGCAAACATTAAGGTAACAACAATCTCTTAATAATTGGATAATGTTAATAAAACAAAATCATTTCAAAAAATTCAGACAGGGAACACCTTTTTGTTATTCATTTCTTATTGATGTAATAAAATATTGTGACAAAGACAACTAAAGGAATAGAAATTTAGTTTAGCCCACAGCTCCAACCTATAGTCCATCAATACAGGGCAATCAAGGCAGCGGGAGTTGGAAGCAGCTACTCACATAGACAGCCAAGAACAGAGAGAGAAGGAAGGCATGTCAAATTATGCTCAGATTAGTTTCTCCATTTTTTTACATCATCTAGGGCCCAAACCCTCAGAACATGCTACCCACTTTTAAAGGAAAGATGTTCCCACGTCTATTAGTACAATGCAAGCAACCCCCTACAGGCATACCCACCTGTCAACATAATATTGTCAAAACCTTTTTGAGACTACCTTTCCTAGGTTGCATTACTTAACCATTAAAACCATCACAACTCTCAGCCTACAGAAGGAGCAGTCAAGAAGGACAGTTATAAATCCATCTAAGGCAACATCCCTGTTACAGGAATGAGAATCTTTATTTCTAGGAGCATTTTTGTCTGATTTACTTAAGAATGCTTATGATTATATGCACATGCATTAAGCAGAAATCTATGTCTCCTTTCCTCTGTGAATTTATCATGTAACATAACATCAAATGAAATAATATCATTGGCTAGGTGCTATAAATCTCTATTACCATATTTAAGCTATGGAACACTAAAAAACTCAGAATTCCTTGAAGGAATTTGCCACCAATTATGTAAGAATAAAATAAAAAATACAATAATAATAATAATATAGTGCATTTGCAGTTGCAGAAAGGACAGTTCTATCATATTAGGTTGAATTATGACCATGCTAATGTTAATGTTTCCACTTGGATATTAAGAATGACATAAAGAGATGTAATTGGTTGTCATGTTGACAAAGAGTTGTCTTGTGATGGTTAATCCAGCTCATTAACTTGACTGGTTATAGAATCAACTAAAAGACAAGCCACTGGGCACACATGTGAGAGCTCTTCTCAACTGAATTATTAGAAGTGGGAGGACATAATAATCTAAATGTGGGTGGTAGCTGCTGGTGACAGCCCTGAGAAAAAGGAGGTGGAAGAAGAAAACTTTTCTCATGCCTGCTTGGCTTCAGCCTTACTGTCGGCTTCATCTGCTCTGTGGCCATCGCTGCTGCTGTGGCTGTGTTCCTTCAGTGAAATCAGAACCAAGCTTCTTTGCCTTGCAATATGGTCCGAAGACCAGCAGTCCTTCAGAAATCTACTAAACTTTCTTTGCCAACTAGGTTTACTAAAGAAACTAGCTCATGAACCTAGAACTATTAAGAACTTCTCAAGAACTACTGAGCTAGTAGTAATCTCCCCGGTATTAGACAGCCATTGTTGGATGATCCAGATCATATTGTGTAAGCCAATCTAACAAGTCCCATTTAAATATATATTCACATATATTAACCAAAAGAATGACCCAAATTAATAAAATAAGTGATGGAATGGAACAGATAGCAATGAAATTGAAAATGTCTAAAAGAAGTGTGCACATTTCTAGATGTATCTAACCTATGAGACTTAAACCAAGACAAAATAAATAATTTAAACAGCTTTATAGCCAGTAATGATTTATTTTGAAGCTCTAATAAAAACTCTTCAAATTGAGAATGGTAACATTTGCCTTTAATCTCAACACTTTGGGGGAAGAGGAAGGCATATCTCTGTGAGCTCAAGGCTAGTTTAGTATACATAGTGAGTTCCAGGGCTATGTAGAGAGAACCTGGAGAGAGGGGAGAGGGAAGGAGTGAAGGAGGTGGGGAGGGAAGAAGGAAGAAAACAAAATTCTTCAAACCCAACCCCAAATCCCAAGACAAAATGGATTCACAGAAAAATCATACCATGTCTTTAAAGAAGAATTAACTTCAGTACTACTAAGTTTATTCCATAAAATAAAAAAATAAATAAATTCAATAACCTGATACCAAAACTAAAAACATAACTAAGCATGAAAATTATACATTGATCTTCCTGATTCAAATGGTGCAAAAATTCTCAATAAAATAGTTGAAAAGTCAAGATTAAATAAAAAAGAAAATTAGAATCAAGTTGGTCTTATTCCTGAGATGTAAAGATTGTTCAGGAGACATAAGGCAATAAATTTAATGCATCACATAAATGGACTCAAACACAGAAATCATTTGATCATCTAAATAGATACAGAGATATCTTTGACAAAAAATCCAAAATACACTCCTGATAAGCGTCAGGGAAAGAATTATAATAGAGGGAGGAAAAACTCTATAATAAAGGTTTTATGTCGAACTTATAGCTAACATAATGATAAATGAAGAAAATAGCAAAGCATTCTCCCTACGATCAGGAATAAGATAGAACGGTCCACTCTTTCCACTCCTACTCAATACAGCGTTGGAGATGTTAGGTGGAGCAATAAGACAAGAAAAGGAAATAAAGTGATAGGAATAGAGGGATTCAAAGCACCCCTGCTAGCAGATGATACAGTTGTATACTTAGGAGAAACTGAGTACTCCACCAAAAAATGGAGCTGATAAGTATTTTCAATGAAGAGGCTGGATACACAAAAAAAAAATCTGTAGAAGAAATGATATTATGAAAATGTCCATCTTACCAAAAGCAATCTAAAAATTCAATGTAATCTCAACCAAGTTCCAAAGACCATTCTTCACTGATATTGAAAAGGATTTTAAAATGTATGTGGAAACATAAAAGAACAAGAATAGCCATAACAATCCTAAATAAAAGAGCCCTGTGGAGCTATATCATCATAGAAGGTTTAATGGCACACTACAGCATAGTGGTACAAATAGCAGAACAAAATAAGGGACCAAGATATTAGTCTATGCAACTACAGCTACCTGATTCTTTTTTTAAATGGCATAAATACAAATAAGAGAAAAGACAGCCTTTTCAAGGAATCATTCTGGAAAAACAGGATGTCAACATGCAGAGAATGAAATTAGACCCTTATCTCTCAGGCTGCAAAGTCCTTAACTCTGAATGGATTAAGCAGTCCAACACAAAACCTAAAATACTCAAACTCCTTTAGGAAAGTAGTGAATATATGTTACCATATAAACATAGGCAAGGACTTTCTGAAAATAACTCAGTAACAGCAGAAAACCATGACCAATTATTGTCAAGTGGGATCATACCAAATTAAAATGCTTCTGCATTGCAAAGGAAACCATCAACTGAGTGAAGAAACAGCCCGCAGAATAAAAGAAAAACCTTTGCTCCATTCTAACTGATGCTTACTATCTAGACTACATATAGAACTAGAGAAGTTGAACATCAAGAAACATACAATCTAATAAAAAAATATCAAGACATGGATCTGCGTGGACAACAACTCTCTAAAGAACAAATACAAATGACCAATACACGTTTTTTTAAGTTGTTATCATCATGAGCCACCAGGGAAGTGCAAAGTAAAGCTACTTTGTAATTTCATCTCATCCTAGACTGTATTGCTACTATTAAGAAATTAAAGTGCAAATGTTGAAGTTTATACCCATAGACAAATGTTATTCCCAATCCTTAGTCAGAGATGCTTCTCTGTGAAGAACGGAGGTGAGGGCAGAGACACATTGTTGCTCAAGATGCTGAGAATAAATTACTAATAAATCTTAATCTGTAAACAGAAATTTTATACCACCCCCTTTAAGCAGCGTGGAAATAAGAGTGGAAAAATATAAGAGGAAAAAAAAAAGGAAACAGCCTGTGAAATGCTGTCTTCTGGACATGACACAGCCGTGAAGTCTGGATCCCAGATCAGCCATGGCTGATAGCAATGGGCATATGGATTGGGCCTGTCAACTGTCAATCATTTAATAGGGAGGAGCCCTGAATACCTAGCCTTTCCTGTGGAAAGACTGGCTTTTACTCCTGGATTCTAAGAAGGGGCAGTCACTGTCTTCAGCTATGTACCCACTGAGGACTCCAGCAGGCTTCGGTGGATGCTTACAAAAACCAGTGAACCTCTAAATAAAAATATCAAGACACTAGTCCAAGGGATACTTCCCATGAAAAACTTTACTTACCAGGAAAGTGGGTCAGAGGAGAGGACATCCTATTGAGACTTTAGGCGAGAGTAGCATGGGAGAATGGGGAAATAGTAGGACCCACAGGGTCCTGGAAACCTACAAGAAGAACTTTATGACAGGCAGATCTGGGTCCTGGGGTCCTCCTCAAACTAAGGCACCAGCCAAGGAGAATATAGGCAGTAAACTTCGAACCCCTACCAAGACCTAGCCGACGAACATGATATTCTCCACCGTTGAGTAGAGAGTGAGATCTGACTCTCACACGAACTCTGGTGCCCCTTTTCTGACAATGTCCCCTGGATGGGGAGACCTGGCGGCACTCAGAGGAGGAACAGCAAGTTACCAAGAAGAGATTCGATATCCTAAGAGCATATATAGGGGGAGGAGGTCTCCCTCGATCACAGACATAGGGGAGGGGAGAAGGGGGGAAGTGGGAGGGAGGGAGGAATAGGAGGATACAAGGGAAGGGCTAACAATTGAGATGTAATATGAATAAATTAATAAAAAAGTGGAAAAAAACCAAAATGGATATGAAAAGATGACTTGTATGAAGGAGGGGAGAGGGATGGGGGCTGAAGGATGTGGAGACAGGTAGTGCATTCAGTGATCAAATACACTGTATGCATACATTGGTAAACAAATTCAATGCTAAGGTCTTAGCCTCAATTTCAACTTTCTTTTTTAATGTTTCAATTTATCATATTTTGTGTATATATATATATATATATATATATATATATGCCATGATGTTTACTTATACAAGTGTGTAGTGGGTTAGTATCACAGCAAGGCATGTTAATATTCTGGCTCTGTGTATAGATATATTTCTTCCTAATTTTAATTATAGGGAATGTGTAGAACAAACTGTATCAGCTAAAGGGCCAATGATAAGATGTTTCCAATATAAAATATAAATAACACAAAAGTGTGAGGAGGAATGAAGTCAGTGCGGATTGTCAAGATCGAAAGACAGTGCATAACTGATTCAGAAAGTGATGTATTTCTCTTAAAATCAGACTAAACATATATTTGAAGCATGACATCATGATGAAAACCAATGGAAGCTGGGACCACATAAAGTACTGATGTAATGGTTCATGTCACAGTCTATTTGACCTTAAAGAAGGTTTTGAACCTTACCAATGACAAAAACCAGCCTTGAAAGTCCCATGGTGATATTCATGTGAGTAACAATAGGACTTTGTAATTTAACTGCAAATGGATCTTAACCCATTATTATTAAAGGTCCCATGAAAATGTTCTTGTCTGCTAAAGGTTCGGAAGATTTAGACTCTTCTCTCCATGGTAGATACCGATCATAGATTCCATCTTGGACTTGGCGTGTCTCCTGGGCACTCTGTAGACACTGCTGCTTTTCTGATAGATAGAGAAAATGAGGCTACAAAATTGCTACACTACCACTTACTCTTAGATGGAACAGGTGAAAATCCCAGGGGAAATCAGGCTGATGGTCTCTAGGTTTTCCAGAAGTTTAGCTATATGCTTGGAGAAAGAGTTTGAATGCAAACTTTAGATTTGAGCAACAGCCCGGTTCCATTTCTTGTAATAGCATTGTGGTTTGGTGAGATATTTTTAAATGTAGGAAAGCAGAGCCACAAAATAGATCTTTAAAAAAAAATAAATGTGCTCAGTGGGAAGCAATTTAGCTTGCTCAAAATGTACACATTTGTGAATGTGAGTATCAAAGCGGTGGAT
Source organism: Acomys percivali (assembly GCA_907169655.1). Classification (NCBI taxonomy): domain Eukaryota; kingdom Metazoa; phylum Chordata; class Mammalia; order Rodentia; family Muridae; genus Acomys; species Acomys percivali. Next base: position 70,176,651 of record OU015746.1, on the reverse strand, counting down.
ATCAGTGCATAATATAGTTACTTTTAGGCAAACTCTGCTTAAGGATAGGTGTGAAGAGCTTTTGGTGTTCAAGAAAACTTGCATCTTGTGGGAGGATAAGAAGTTAAGTCTCAAAGAAAATGAAATTTTCAATTCTGTAAACAATTCAATATGTGAAGTAGCCAGATATATCTGTTGAGCAACAGAGAAAAAAAAGCAGTAATACAATCAAGAGGGGAAAGCAAAGGATACAGTTTGTTTACGATGCTCTCTGAAAACTCCTTATTCAATCTCACTTGTTACATTAACAGAAAAAGGACATGATCAGTCCCTTTGTTAGGTTGTGGCAAAGTTTACATTTCTGCTTAGAAACACAGCACTTAGATGTGCTTTCCACACAACAGCGGTCTCTCCTGGCATTGTGCACATTTGAGCATTTACTACTCCTGATTGAGTCAGTCGTCAAATATTCTCTTCCAGAAAACTCCTGGATGTAGAAATCTTACATTGAGTTTGGAAGCAAAGCTATCTCCCAAACTTCCTCAGGTAAAGGCACACAATGAAATGCCTTGTTAAGAACCTTAATTTAAAGCCATACACATTCGGCATGTCAGACATAGTAATCCTTTTCGTTAATGGGCTTCACTTCTTCCTACCTCTCCTTGTTTATAGTACCTGCATTTATTCGTGTCTTTCTTCAATTGCTATAATAATAATAACAACAACAACATTTTGTCTGGGGGTCAAATCTGCCTAGGCTGAACTTAAACCATGTGTTGTTTAAGTGCTTTTAAAACCAACTATCCATCAAGTGCAGGGACAAACGAGAGCCTGTGGAAGTCTTGTAACACACAGCCTAGCATCCATACCAGACTGAAAAGGGTCTGCCTTACAATTTGAAATAATTTCCATATGAAATTATTTTGAAATAATGTCCATATGAAATCTATGTATAAGCAAAATGTCCCAGCAAGTCTAAGCAATAAAGCTGACACACTCTTGAACAAATTGATTTTTACAGCTATCTATTATAATTTTAAGAAGTTTATATATATATATATATATATATATATATATATATATATATATATATATATATATATATTGCAGGCTGGGGCTTGAAGAGGTTATGTCCAAGCATATGAGAAGCGATCTGTCATCTTGACTTTACTATAGTCTAAAGTTTTTTTTTAATTTTCTCAATATTATTTGATCACCTTCCTACAGATAGCTACAATATTCTTTCCCCTTCCAATATTTCAAACCAGACAAGCACAGTTTTGCACTTACTTTTTTAGATGATATTTTTTTCTGAGAATTGTTAGACAAGAAGTCAGAGTCATGAAATGGTTCACCTTGCATCACATAATATGCGTATGACAGGGGCACAATGTTAACTTGGATATTTAGTGTTTGGTACGTCTGTCTAGATCTGTCTGGTCCGTTACAAATGGCTTCTTTGCTTGTGTAAAAATGATAGCCAATTGCACTCTGGAGGATTTTGGTGAAAGACGTACACTCATGTCAGATCAACTTTAAAGAGAAGTTTTATGATTTTTCTAACTTGAAACTAGGAGTCAGGACCACCTATGTTTACCAACCTTATCTGCGCTAGCCAGCTTTCTGTCACTATGACTAACATTTGGTAAAGACAATGGTTTATTTAGCCTCATCATTTCAGTGGCCTTGTCTGTGATTGGATATACTTATTGTTTCAGAGCGATGGTGGGATAGTGTGTGGTACAGAGATATACAGACACAGCACCGTTTACCACATTGCCATGAAGCAAACAATTGAGTTTTTTAATTCAGTGGAGGCAGGATGCTGATATCCCCTTCAAATGCGTGTACTTGGTGACCTAACTTTCTCCTTCCCACTGCTCATTCAGTAATAGGACTCTAGGGAACAAGCCTTTAAGGGTCTTCAACACTCTGGCATTCAACTCTCTAACTATGCTAGCACCCAATTAGGTTCAGAAACCCAGGGTGGGAGGGGAGAGGACAGCATACAGGAAAAGGTGGGACAAGGCCAATGAGTACCTTCTATAAACCGCAAGGGGACGGCACTGAGGAACCAAGGCACAGCTTTCCCTCTGTCATAGGTAAGTCACAGAGAGTCACACTTTGCATGACATCAATATCTAGCGCAGCTTTTTTTGTTGTTGTTTTTCTTTCTTTCTTTCTTTCTTTTTTCTTTTTTGACTCTAAAACTAATTTCTCAGATAAGATGATTAAGACCAGTTTATACTGGTTAGACGAAAACAAAACAGAAAGACGGTTTGCATTGAAGTGACCTGCATGCCTCAGCTGATGGTGCAACAGATGTCGGCTCAGATTCATCTCTTACCTTTGATGTGATTCAACTTTTTTTAGCCCTTCATATTTTGAGTATTTCACTTTTAGCTCAAACTAGCCTTGAGCTCAAACTTCTTCTCCCTTAGGCTTCTGAATGCTCCACATAACTCAATCTAACCTTGAACTCACAAGTCTCCTCCCTCAGTCTTCTGAGTGAACCATGTAGTCCATGCTAGCCTTGATCTTACAATCTGCCTGCCTCAGCCTTCTGAATGCTGGGATTCTAGGTATACACCATAATGCCTACCTTGTTGTGACTTTTATGTTTAATCGCTCAGAAGTTTCTATATGAAGTTTGATATTTAGGCCTCATGAATTGACATAATCCTTTCTCTTTTTCTAGATATTTTCAGATTATATATATATATATATATATATATATATATATATATATATATATCCATTTATAAATGATACTTGGGCTGTTAAATTACATTTAAATAACATTTTAAAAACTTTATACCAAAATCTATCCATTTAAAAATTTCATGTGAAAACTAGGATTAATACACCTTAAAATACCTTTTTGTAAATCCCATTTACATTAAATTTCAAATGTTTTAAATAAAATGTGAAAAAATCCAATAGAAAAATCTTCAATCTGCCTATATCAAGTCTGTCTATCACTAATACGACTGTATATTTATAGTCTTTGAGAAGTGCTTGGAAGGCAAGGATCCTGCATTTTAAGTAATTTGAATTGTTTTAAATTTAAGTAATTTAAGTAATAAAATTGGTTGTGGGGGGATTTCCTCCTGGTCCCAAGCTCCTAGAATAAAGACTCATGAGACTCAAAATATATTTACAAATACCTAGGCCATATAGTGAGGATGTTCTCTGAGTATCTCATTACTTAAAATAATCCATGTGTGCCTCTGTGGCACTATGCTTCCCACCATGATGACAATGGACGAAACCTCTGAAAAGTAAGCGAGCCCCAATGAAATACTTTCCTCTAGAAGAGTTGTCATGGTCATGGTGTCTCTTTACACCAACGAACACTGACTAAGACAAATACACTCTTTCAAACTTTAAGATTTAGTAGCTTATTTAAGAATCAACATACTATTTTATCTCAAGTGGGTGATCTAAGTTTAAATATACATCAAAGGTACATGTTCATTGACAGGGATGCATGTGACTGAAGTAGAATGGGGCTATAAGGTGAGAGGAAGAAGTCTAAAGGGATAGAACAGAGAGAAATATCAGAAAGAAATAAAAATTACCATGTATTGTGTTTCTCTCTCTTTCTCAGACACTCATACACACATGATATGGCAAAGAAGCAGAGAGGATTATTTTGCACTGTAGATCCAACCTAAATAACTCATACAAGCAGCAAAATTCAACTGTAATCATTAGGTTTGAGATGGCTCCACATCCTGTTTTTGGAATGTTGCCCCACTAAACCTGGCCTTGCTCAACAGACACGCCACTCAGTATTACCCAAAGGCATCGAATAAGTCACAAGTGACCATAGTTTGTAGGGATTCTCAACACCAATCTTAGTAAATAATAATAATAATAATAATAATAATAATAATAATAATAATAATAATAATGATTATGGTGATGGTGATGATGATGACAACGATGACAACAACAATGATGATGATGTGGTTATCAATGTTCAAATGGCATTCCCTATTATTGGTAATATGTATCAGTCTACATAAACAGCAACAACAGCTTCAAATAGAACACAGTATGAAAATATCTTAATATTCATTAAAAGCAGAAATCCATTTTCAAATTCTTCTGCTCAAGATTTGACATGTGACAGAGATTACAGCTCTCAGGAAAGTACTTTGGAAGTTACCCATCCCTTTTGGAAGCTAACTAAAAATGACTATTGTCTTAACTTATTGTCTTAATTAGAGTTTCTGGCACATTCAGAAAGACAAGGCAGGTTAGAACCGAATTCATTTGTCAGTGTTTATATAAGAGTCAAAGGAACATGAGTAGTTAATCCCATCATGAATGCAAAAATGATGAAAACATCTTCCTATTTTTGTGAGATGCTGGATTGGTAGCGAATGAGAAGGAAAGTGTCCCACAACTGTGTCATGCTTACCAGTGCAGGGACAAGGAGAGAGCAGAGAAGCATAACCAGGAATGCAGTTTTCCCTAGAAGGTATAATTTTCCGTTCAGACCATCCAAAAAATTAACAAGTCTACAGAACAAACCCATTAGAAATTTTCTCATCTCCCTAAGTGTAAGTGAACTGAAAACACAAGCTTAGCTATCCTACAGACCCTTAGCAAAAATGTAGGAAGACTCTGGAGAAGTAAGAAACATGTTGTAGCCAGTTAACCAAAAGCCATAAACTAGCCACCTTGCATGGGAGGCAATGAGAAAACATATACAGAATTGTTCCCTGAACCCTCGCCTGTGTTTGCAAAACAGAACTGGGAAACAGCCTGGGTTCCATCCTGATGCCAACCTTTCTGAGCTCAGTGTACAAGAAGAGCTGGGCTCCGAGTGCCCTGTGCTGTAGTTTCTTCATGAGAAAAATCAGCCTTAATTTTGTGAGGATTGCAAGAACTGATACCTAGAAAGAATTCAGAGAAGTCTTCTACATGTAAATTTTTGCTGTTATTCCTAATAATTACATTAATTTAGAATTTACCTAATGAAACCAGTTTCTTCAGCTCTCCTGACAGGGAGAAGACGTCGCTGACCTTCAGATGCTCGGTCATTTGTCAGGCAGGGGCCTTGACGTCATCAGACTTCATCTCAGCTGTAGAAAACTTGCTTGGCTTGAAGCTTAAGCGGAAGCAGATAAGAGGGTCCAGAGAAAGCTCCACCTTTCAGAAGTCAGTATGACATGCTGAATTAGCATCAGGTCACCCAGATTTTGAGAATAAATAGAAAGAAGCAGAATTAAAGAAAACCAGATGGACCAATGTTCAAACCTAAGTACTAGAAGGATGAAGGGGTGATTCTGGTTTTTAGAGAGAGACCACTTACTGTTGCAGAGTAGACACAATAGTCCCTTTACTCAATTTAAAAATATGATGTGGTTTTAAAACATACCAAAGAGACACAATTTGCTAAAATGTTTTAGAAAATGTGCAACTCATTAGGGGCAATTTTTGAACCTGCACTTTATTTTTAAAATATGTGCAGTAGTTCTTTCAGAATACAATTCACTCCCCTCCCCCAAGAAAACCTACCCCTCTTCTCTACCCATCCAACTTTGTGTCCTACTTTTAACCCACCAAGGCCAATTTTGCTGCCTAAATATTCCTGATATGTGGCCTTCCACTGCAAAAAAAAGTCAGCTTACCAGAGACTCCTGGAGACATTTACTTTCTCTCTCCCAGCAATTAATATGTGCCCAAAGCCTCTCTCCTAGGAGTGGGACTTTATGCCCACCACACCTCTCAATGTTGGGAGTCAATCTGTTTTATGACTGCACATGTATTGTGCATGATGCCATGATCACTGACAGTTCAGATGTGCAACTACCCTACTGTATCTGAAGATGCTGCCAACTGTAGTGATGTACTGCACCGCACTCTTCCACTCTTTCTGCTCCCTCTTCCACAAGGGTTCCTCAGCACTGGGAAAAGGAGGTGTAGTGCATATGTCCCATGTAGGGCTGAGCATCCTGTAGCCTCTTCTTCTCTGTACCTGGACTAGCTGAGAGTCTCTGTGTTCATCACCATCTATTACAAATAGAAGCCTCTGTGATGAGGGCTGGTGGATGCACTGATCTACGGGTCTAATAAGAAGTCATTATGAGTCAATTTAACACTATCCCCACTTGGCAGAATGACATGAGGTTCTCTCCTAAGTCCTCTGACCTGTTTAGCCATAAGTTCTTTGTCCAAAACGGTTGTCGGGGATGGTATTCAGCCTGCAAAGCAGGACTTAAATCTCAGCAGAATGCTATTCGTTACTTGGGCCTCAACTCTTCACAGCAGTTGCAAAGGTAAGTACTCAAAATATTATATAGACCTATAGAGCCAAAAAGCAAAAATATGACATCCAGTCCCATCCACACTGATGGTTTCATTTCCTCTTGCTTTACACAAACTCATGCAGACATTTTTTTTCCAAAAAACTCTTTATTGATTCTTTGTGTATTTCACATCACACACCCAAATCCCATTCATCTCCCTGTACCTTCGCGTTCTCCCTCTGCTCTTGCCAACTGCCCCCACAAAAAGGAAATAAGATAGAATTATTACAAAAAACACAAAAATCACCTTGTCCTGGAGGCTTCAGTGTGTCACAGTGCGCCCCACAGCATGTCCTTTTCTCAACTCTTCTTTACTTGCCAATGCTCATTGCAATGACTCATTGGTCTGTTTAGAGGCCTCTGGCTTCGGCTACACTATCACTACTGGAACCTCAGGAAGACTCCTTTGGGATATCTTGTTGTGGCCCTGTGTCATGGAGATTCTGCAGCTTTGGATCTGTAGGACCAGCCATTTCACATCTTCCAGCAGACTATAGATGGGTATATGTTGGAGTGTGCCAACTCAAAGGCCTGGATCTGGGCCTAGGAGGTAGATGATCTGGTCAGCCTGCAGTCTTTCCACCAACCTCACCACTCAGGTGACCTCTGCAGCACTGCCCCAGCTAGCTCGCCCAATGTCACAGCCAACAAAGGTCAGGGTCAGCTCTCCCAAGACTACACCTCAGGGCTGACTCACCTGCACCCCTGTCACCAGGGTCAGCTCTACTATGCTGCCCAGGTGAGGCATATGCACAACTTAAGAAGCATATTTAGTTGCAATTTTCTTATCTATACACAAGATAATTTTTATTTTATTTTTTATTGCTAAAGTTATCAATTGGTGTGTGTGTGTGTGTGTGTGTGTGTGTGTGTGTGTGTGCTCATCATATAAGTTGGAGTTCTAAAACTTTTTTGGTTTCTTTTTTATTTAACTAATTTGTTCCCTTTACATCCCAGTCATAGCTCCCTCCATCCTTTCTTTCCAGTCATCCCTCCCTTCCTCATCTTCTCTATTCCTCAGAAAAGGGGAGTCCCCCTACCTACCAACCTCAGTGCATCGAGTTGTTCCTCCTCTTCCCCTGTGGCCTAGCAAGGCAGTCCTTCCATGAGGAAATGATCATAAAGCAGGTAACAGAGTCCATGGCAGAGACAGGCCCCACTCCCATGCTGGAGGACCCACATGAAGTGTGACCTTCCCATCAGGTACATCTGTGTAGTAGACCCAGGTCCAGTCCAAACATAGTCCTTGGTTGGTGCTTCAGACTCCACAAGCCCCTCTGGGCTCTGGTTAGTTGACACTGTTGGTTTCTTGTCACCTCCAAGTCCTTTCTCTTTTCTCCCACTTTTCCACTGGACTCCTTATCCTTTGCCCAATATTTGACTGTGAGTCTCTGCATCTGTCTCAAAGTGCTGCTCAATGGATCCTCTCAGAGGACCATTCTGTTAGGCTCCTGTCTGTGAGTATAACAGAGTATCTTTAATAGCATCAGGGGTTGGCTCTCCTCCATGGCATGGGTCTTAGGTTGGGCCAGGCATTGGTTGGACATTCCCTCAATCTCTGCTTTATCTGTTCTGTCTTTATCCCTGCACAGCTTGTAGACATGATAACTTTTGGATCGAAGTTTTTCTCCTCCATCCACTAGGAGTCTTCTCTACTTAGAGGGTGTGCTCGTCAATCTCCAGGCCCCTGCTACTAGGAGTCTCAGCTAGATTTGCCCTCATATCTAAGCCAGTAATGTTCTAAATTTTTAACCAGATAGATAGATAACATTTAGAATAATATGTTTTGATAACATATAAATATAAAGTCATAAAAATAAACCCATTTACTTGTATACTAACCTAAATTAATTTTTTAAAATTCCTTCTTAGATTATCATCATGTCTTCACTACAATCTACTGTATACTCCTCTATTATTTTATGCTTAATCTATGTGATCTTTAGACTATTATTTTATATTTTATCTTGATGTCTATGAAAGTTTTCTTATATTTCTGACTTAAACATCTTCTTCCCCATTACTCTGCTTTCTTGGCTTCCTTACAATTGATTTACAGAATTCCATAAAGTACATTTTGGGGATTTAAATCAGCACTTCTTCAGATTTATAGATTTATTTGTAAAAATGAAGCCTTTTCAATATTCCAGGATATGCTGTAAGAAGAAAAGAGTAGATTAGAAAAAAATCCTCCTTGAATATTGAATGTCAAAAAGAGGTAATTTTCTAAAGATAAATAAGTGAAGGCACTCATTTTTATTGTGAAATTGGAAAGAAAGAATAAAGTACAAAAATAAAGGCACGAATGGCCTAACACATTATAGTTTCACTGGTTTGATTTTTAAGGCAAGCCTCTTTTTATCTGTCTGAACTGAAACTTTGTTCTCTGTTAAATAAGAAACTTGAGAAAGGTGAGGTCTAAGGTCACCCCAACTCTCAAGTCACAGCTCCTCCTGCAGGAAAAAAAGCTGTGCTCGTGCCTGACTTGGTGTCTTGGAAATACGTTATCAGTATAAAATCTCATGAGCATCAACCAGAGGTCATAGAAGAGTGTCACATTTGTATTGCATGGGCTGCTTTCCTTTCCACCAACTAAAGCAGTCCTCAGTACTCCATGGAAGAAGAGTTGCACGAGTGAGTGGATTGCTGGTGAAGGAGTAAATAATTTAAGGGGATTGCATCTCAACTCTGTGTCTCCTCATCTCACGGTACTAAAACAGACATTTGCTGGTGTGTGTGGGGGAAGGGTAAGAATAGACCTTGTTTTAAAATTAACCTTTTTCTCATCATTATAACCAGCAATCAGAGACATTGACTTCAGGAAGCAGTTGCTTAAGACTGGTTTAAATTGACTCAAGTTCCCAGAGATACAAACAGCTGAAGTTGTTATGAGCTCTGTTACATCAGAGAAGTCAAGCAATGAACGCATATAATCAGTGTCTCCCACTTGGCTAATTGCTAGCCAGCCTTCTGCCTCTTGGGTTCCAGTCTTCCTATTAATGGTAGTTTCGAAGAACTAGAAATGCAATGTCAGTGCATGAACAAGGAACTATGTTAATAATAAGAATTAATATTTGTTACGAATGGTGCTATATCAGTGGACATTTTAAAGTTTTGGAATATTTGGACACACATAAATGTTTTAAAATATTTACTAATGTTTTAGAGAGAGAACAAACTGACTCACAGAGAGCATGCTAATAGAGCAGTCTTCCCTCTGCCACATGGGTAGAAGCCACACTATGAACAGTGACATGCAAGGAGAATCATGCCAAAGCCCAGGATACCTACTCAGTATTTCACCAGGTAAAGACATTAGTCTTTGGGTCATTAAAAGAGAAAAACAGAGGAGAAAAGATCGTCTGATGTTTATGGTGGGTACTGAACACTCTCTAAGCTCTTTTCGTGCTCGATTATTAATTCCTTTACTTCTGTATATTCTTGGGCAAAGTAATGAAAATATCTGAAACATGTCCAGAGCCATCAGTGACATCACTTCCATACATCTACATGGAAGTATACACTTGTATATGATTATGCTAGAAAAGGAACCGTGTACAAGTCAGATATCACTGTACCATGTTGATAAATGGTGGCACTCAAGGTTGTGCTGGCTTTGTGATTTTGATGGTGTTCTACATGAATTATGTAATAAAGCAGATTCATACGTATGTTGCCGTTATTGAAAAACATACCTTTCAGCTGTGAGGAAGTGATACAATATCGATCTAGAGAAACTCACAATGTAGAGACCAGTGTTAGGCTTGGAAAGGTCAGTGAGGATTCGCTGAGCATTTTGCCTTCATTGTCCACTGAAAATGCTGTAAGAGCATTGCCCGGGCAAGAGGAATAAACACCATTAGTGTGTGGATGCCTATCTAAATGATTGTGCACTGCAAGAACTCGGTCCTTTTAGGAGAAATGAGCGATTTCAAACCTGGTGGGTAGGTTGAACACAATGAAATTGAAGTGATGTGTACACTAACAGCAAGAGGTTCTCAAACAAAATTAAAAAACTTTTTGGAGAAAATTTCGGGAGCTACCTTGAAGAGTCTCCAGCGCTGATGGATGAGGGTCGGTGGGGAAGTCAGGTCAGTGTCAGCAGCTGAGCCACAGCTGATTAATGCACTGCTGTGGTGATGCCTGGTGGCTGAAATGACCATCAGGGAGACTTGGCCAGGGATTCAGATCATTACTTTGAAAGCTAGTAAATAAAGAGGAAGAACCGAGCATGTATTCTACACAGCCATGGAAGCAAATCTTTAGTTCATGTAAGAAGAAAGTCTATTCAAACAGATTAATTGGGCATGGTGAGATGACAAGATGAAATAATATTTGCACTTACCACACAAAACTGTTACATCCTGCAGTTTGCACTCTCTATCTTTTGAAAAGCTTTCCTTGGAATGAAGTACCTCAGATTTTGTCTTTGTCTTTGTCTTTGTATGATGCCTCCCTTGTCCTTACTGATTTAAGCTAATGCAGGAGTTTGTAGCACAGGAAATATGAACATCCCAATTTGAGCTCCATTCACTCCTGATATTAAGAAGTTAGTCTCAAAATTTAAACATTGACCTGGCCCCCACCTCACACTCTTGCATGAGTTTATGTAGCTGGTCTTCTCCAATCTGATTTCTGTGGTGAACAGAGTACCATCAAAGGAAGTGACACAGTCTTGTGAATGTGACTCTGGCACCCACATTATTCAAACTCAACAGTAGTCACACTTTTTTTTTTAGCATTTAATAGATGATACCTTCCCAAAGACAATGCTTGGAATTGATAACGCAAGTAGTATAATGCCCTACAAGCTATTTCTATTTTCTTTGTGGGATATTGGTTACTATAGGCAAAGTGGCCCTTACATCTGGTCATTTGGTTTCAGTTTCACAAGAAAGACAACATGGTATCAGCTATCTACTCACTACAGCAGAGCTCTTCCGTGCCTTGTGAAGGCGGTGGCACTCCAGTGAACTCACTGTAAAATAAAATCATCAGAAGTCACAGAGGTATGAAAAGAACCTAGCCTGGAAAACACCCTACATGGACCACAAGGTACACTCGGACACTTGTGATCTCAGGGTTGATGGCAGCAAGAGGACTTCAGCTTGTTACCTGGAGGGAGAAATTCAAATTTTGAGGTACAGAATCTTTACACCCATTTTCATTATAGCAACCATGAAAAATTCTCGGTGCGACTGAATCAACTCAGAGAGATTTTATATATGAGTGTCTAAAATACAGTTCTTGCCCCACACAGCAAACTTGAGTTGAAGCAGCCTTCCTCAATCAATGACCAATCCATAGGCCTTTCAGGGACAAGAGCTGCTAAATGTTCACAGAATGCAGGCAGTAAGATCAATCCAGTGAGGGACACCATGCAATGACTGTCACAAAGCCTTTTACAAACTCCTAAAAGAAAGAAGAGACATGAGAGACATAGCAACTAATGAAACAGTGTGGCTCCGTTTGAGTATTTATTCAACATTTTTATAAAAGTTGCTGGAAGCAATAAAGAACATTTTAACACTAGATATTTAGCAATAAATTAGAACACTGTTGCTGGTATTTACAGATGATAGTGACATTTTGACCACATAGAACTTAAAAGTCTTTTCATGAGGCAAAATGAGGATGTTCTAATGTGTGAAGTTTGTTTCAGAATAATCAGACAGGGGGATGGTACAGGGGCAATCAGTGAAAATGATTGGTCCTGAAATGATGCCAGTTGGTATTGCGTACACAGGGGCCATCATTCTTAGTTTCTCTGCCTGTGTACACAGGAAACTTTTCAAGCAAAAATATTGAAAACATTCCAGAGATCACAGAGCTGATAAGAGCTGGCAAGCCGTGCAAATTGATTTTCTTCAGTGGGAACACAAGGCAAATAAATATGAGAAAATATGGATTAGAAGAAGATCCCAGAGCGATTAGGAAAAAATGAAGACTGAATCCAGTGGAGAAGGGCTTAGCCCCACAGGTGTCATGCCTGAGAAAGGGTATTTGCTCCTTGAGCTGGGAGCAGGAAAGATGAATCAGTGAAGATGTGGGCCCATTTCTGTGCTGAGAATACAGAGAACCTGAGAAGCCAGGAAGGATTCCTTTAACTATTTTGACTGAGAGAAGGAAAGGGGAGGGGAGGGGAGGGGAGGGGAGAGGAGGGGAGGGAAGGGGAGGGGAGGGGAGAGGAGGGGAGAGGAGGGGAAGAAAATAGCATGTGTCCTAGTGAAAAAGCACTGGCCTAGTGTGCAGGAGACTCAAAGTTCTGGTTTTGATCCCCCAGAAGAACAGTCACCACGCAATTAAAAGAAGACAGAGAGATGGCATAGCCATTGAGGCCAGGTGCTGCTCTTGTGGAGGAATAGAGTTCAGATCCTAGCACCTGTATCTGGCAGCTGACTACTCCCTGTGACTGGCAGCTTGGGGGATCTGATGGCCTCTTTTGACCTCTGCAGGCATCTTTACACAGATGCACACTAGTGAACGTGGATGCACACACACACACACACACACACACACACACACACAGTAGCTTTATTTAAAATAAAATAAATTTTACAAAGAAAAAAAAACCAAGAGGCACATGAGTTATCATTCAAATCAGCCCTTCTTTGTGAATTTTAGACAGTTTGTTAAGAGAGAATCAGGAGGCCAACGTTAACTATTGCCTTGCCTTAATTTTCACATCTACAGAAAGTTTCCAAACATGGACTTCAAGAATCTTTTTTTTAGAGCTAGGAAATCCCTTGGTTGACCAGTATATTTTTTGTTTGTTTGTTTGTTTTATTAGAGATTAAAAGTTATCACTTTACTCGAATAGTTGATAAAACCAGGGTTCACACATGGAGACATGTGAAACAGAAAGTTGTTCTTGCAATAAATTCCAACAAATTCTGATGGATAGATTCTTAGGAGTGGTGGAAGCTGGTCAGGTTGGTTATGTGGCAGAGGGTTCAGCCTTCAAACATGGGCTGTTAGCTGAGAACATTTGAGAACACATGAAATATAGCTCTCATGCAGCAATATCCAGCGTGCCTGAGGCAAGGCTGGCTGAGAAGATGGCCTGGCTGGCTTGAGAATTCACAATTCATTGTTTTCCATCCACTACAGCCCTAGGAAGTGCAAGAAAGGCAACTCTATCTGCTGCTGCACCAAAACTGCATTTTGTAGCACACCACCTCAGGATCAGGAAATGCAATGCTTATAGAGACTGACACATCGATCATCCAGGCAGGCACATCACGCTGCCATGTGCCCCCTGAACTGGACAGGCAAAGGAAACCAGGAAGCGGTGGCCTCACTCCATGAACTGAGTTCTTTGGAGACAGCTCAGAACTCTGCAAGTCAAAAGAAGAACGGATTATTACTAAAGACCCCTCGTGCAGCTGTTTCATGTTAAACACTGTCACATGACTCCCAGCTGTCTTTGATCTGATGAACTCTCCTTGTATTATTTGGTCTCTTTAGCACATCTCTCTTTGACCTCTGTGCTTTGCTCCTTTATTCCATTTCTGCTGCAAATACCACTTCATCCTTTCTGTGATGCACATGGATATATGTGTGTGTATATTCATCTTCACTTTGAAGGAGATTTGATATTTAGTTGGTTTTACACCATGAATGTATAAGAACAATGCTATTAGTTATTTGGAAGAAAAAAAAGTCAAAACACAAGAAGCTAAATAATCTCCCAAGAAATAAAAATGCAATGTCTTACACTGCTGAGGTAGTCTCTCTCTGATTATTTATGTCATATAAAAGACAAATCACACAAAGTCTGCATCTAATGGCATTTTTATATTTTTTCCCTGAGAGTAACAGTGAAGATTTCAAAAGCTCAGAAGACAGGAGCCCCCCCAAAAAATGCAGGACAAAGCAAGAATGGATGACAACAATGAAGTCCGTGCTCTGTGGGAAGCTAGACTAGAAAGGTTCTAGACGAAAGAGAAAGAGAACGCTATAATTACTCAAATAAGGCAGGTTCTAGCATTTCATCTTCAAGAAAGGAATGAAGGAAAAAAATTAATTGGTCATACTATAGTATATTGATTCTACGATAAGTTGATTTTAATTAGCTGTATATGCAACAAACAAAACTGCAGTGTTCTGGTTTTGTATTCTGGTATAAACACTCAACAGAGTGCAATCTGTAGAGTCATAACTGAATGCAGTGGCACATCTAGAATCAAGCTCTCCTGTGTTCAATGAGAATTTTAAATGATGCTTTCATCCCTCACCTTCATATCTCTTACTAAAATCATTTTATGTTTATAAAGTTTATTTATTGCACCTTATTTGTTTTGTGAACGTGTGAGGGTGTTTCTGCATAGATGTGATGGTAGGAGGACAGCTTGCAGGAGTCACTTCCTTCCTCTTGCCATGTGACTCCTGGGTCTCAAGGTAAGGCCATCAAAATTGGTAGCAAGCACCTTTCCCTGCTGAGCCATCTCACCAGCCTAGACCAAATTATTTTTCCTCCAGGACTTGGTCCTGTGCTACATGTGTGAGCAACCTCCTTAGTCTCCTGGACACTGTTCCATGGGGACACTGATCTCCCCAAGTGTGGCACACCCTGAATTCTTGCTGGAAATGGCACACATAAGTCTTCATCTTTGATATATAAAGTACAGTTCACAAAACAAGTCAGGAATGTTCTCAATCAATCTCAATTAAATCATAAATTAAATTATGTTTTTCCTATCTTACCACTTACTTACTTTACAACAGTATCAAATGAAGAGTGAATTTCCTGATTAGGGTATTGAGTGTGGATAGACCCTTTGGTTTATTCGTGGGATACTTTACAATTTTTAATTGGTTAATGATGATGAATCACTCCTTAACCCTTAGATGAAAGAAGTTACAGCATGCTAAACTATTACCATTACAAAATTATAAATACAACATTGCATTAATTATGAGTATACATAGATTATAATTATAATTCACTTAACTCTAGCTATCATATCCAGTGCTGGCAGGCCCCTTGATTGGCGAAATTATGCAAAATCGTGTTGCTAGGCTATGGATTTTTATCAAGCCATGATGCCATTGATTTAGTGAAAACAATCCACATATTATTTGAAATCAAAGCTATGTTTTGCTATAGGATGCATTATTCAACATGTCTTTCCAAAAAGATTCTTATCTTGACAACTAAAAGGGGTTTGAGGTGGGAAATATCACCCAGATTAATTAAGTCATACCCATTGACGTCACACCATTTATTTCTCAAAGTTTTGTAATTTATAAAATTAAAGATGTCAGCACATAAGTAGCTGAGAACTAAAGTATTATTATCATCCTGTAGAAATGTTTGCTGAAATTATACAAATATTTTAAGTTATTCTTGCTGTTTGCTTGTCTGTTGTTTGTTTTCATAGGGCTTTTTGGTTTGGGTTTGGGTTTTTGAGACAGGGTCTTACTAGTTGGTCTGGAACTCAGAGATTCCCCTGACTCTGTTCACACTTCTCAGCAATGAAACTAAAGACTTGCACCACCACACCGACCTCCATTCTAAAGGAGTGAAACATTAGCATAACTGAACCGTTCTCCTCAGGACCAGGTCGAACTTTAACTTCCGATGCTTTTCTATGTTGCCACTTGCCCACCTCATTCACATAATCACATGTGTGTGCATGCATGGACACATACAAAGTGCACACGCATGCACACATGCACACATACACACACGCACACACACCACATTCACTCACATACCCACACACACTGTATGTCAAGAACATGGAGTGATTCATGTTTCCAAGATTAAAGACAAACTTCCTTCTTCCTTTGTACCAACATCAAAGTATGCTTTTGCTTTTCATGCTCAATTCTTTCCTAAAAACTTTTTCCCCATCTTGGGGGTGGGGTGGGGATCAACTCTATGTAAGACAGTTCTATGTCTTGCTCTATGTAAGACAATTACCTGTTAGTGTAACAAATACCTGAGATAAGCAATTTATAAAAATAAAAGGTTGCCTTGGGCTCAGCATGGTCAATTGGCCTGTGGTAACACAGCACATAATAGGGTGGAAGGGTAGGTAGTGCAGGGCGATGAGAGGTTCACATCCTGTCCAGTACATGAAAGGAAAAGAAAGGAACGGGGAAAGCACAGTTCCTCTTCTGGAGCATATCCTGAGTACCTGGAAGACTGCCCATCAAGCCCTAGCTTTTTAAAAAAGTATACTCTTTTTATAGCATTTTGGGGAATGGAAAGGGCCTTAAATCTAGTCAGAAGTCAGTTGGCTACTCCCATAACATTTGTACAACTATTGTATAGGGGAGCATGTATTGCAATTTTGGTTATTACTGTACCTCAAGACAGTGTACAGTTGGGTAAGGATAGTGATGTCGGTTTTCTTCCTCAGCTTACATGGCACTTTATGGCACTGTGAAATCTAGTCAGCAGGGAGGGTGCCTCCTGGACAGCACCAACTTGATTTCTCCACATCTTATGGTTAAACCATATGGTGTCTCCAACAATAGGGTTTTACCATCAAGTTCTGACAAACAAACAAAAGCAATGTGAATAGACTATGTTGTAAAGGAGGGAGTCTCTGTGCCCAACTCAAGAGAAAGTGTATCTCACATCTGACACTGGGCTTTTATTACAGTTATCTATGATGTCCTCTTTTTTTTTTAAAGGTTCCCTACTTCCCATTAGTACTAAGCTAGAGATTTAATGTCTTGCAATTTGGGGATACTCTAAATTAAATTTCTAAGACTTTGTAAAGTTCAATTTATACATCTGTGTATTAGCTATCACTTAGTACTAACATTCGTCATTTTCTTGGTTTTGCTCTGCTACATATATCACTGATTTAGGAGGCCATGAAGAACAAGAAAGAAAAAGATAAAGTCAATATTTTATGTGTCAATCTAATTTTGAAATAAGTGCTTCTTCATTGTGATAAATACTGGGTAATGCGGAGGGCAGATAGTAATCAGTTTTTCTACTATTGAATAGCAAAGTCCGAATCTTCAACCAACTCTATGTGGCTTAAATCCTACTATTGTCCACCAGGCAAACCTAACTGTGTCTTAGTTCATTTAAAACTTCAAATGCTTCGCCTAATGTCTGAGAAAAATCACACTAAATCAATGATATATATATATATATATTGATATATATATATATATATATATATATATAAAACTGCTAAATCATGAATTTGTCATCTTGTTGTCATAGTGAAAGAAAACTCCAGATACATACTGAAAAATCCATTTTCAGTTCCAACTTCCAAGCTCTGCCTTTCACTGACCTCCAGCTGGAACAGAGTCACAGGGTCATGCCGCCACTCATATACATGAAGCCACTGACCCACTATCATGCCATGGTGATCATCAATCAAGTCTCTGCTCTTCAAGTAACAATCTTCCAATTCCATTTACTTCAATGCCTACATGTTTTACATGTACCCCACAATTTCATAGATGCCTTAAAATATGCAAATAATGATTCCTTTGTACCAGCTCTGCCCACCTCCTTACTGGCCAAAATATCTTGAATAGACTACATAATATCTCTATGTCCTTTTACACACATATAAAATAAGATTTATAATGCTTACTTCAGAGCAAAGTTAGAAAAATTCTAAGGAGAACTGTATGATACTGACCTAATATAATCACTGAGCTAAACTAAGCCTTGCTCGTAGTTTTGCTCACAGTAACTCTAAAAAAATGCTCCTTGGCTATCACTAACGTTGTCTTCTGTTTCCTACAGCAAGCAATGTGCATTAACTCAACACATTTAATGTTATGATCATGTGTAGCTCCCACAGATGGCTCAGTAAAAGATATGAGTGGTATAAGACACAAGGAAGGCTGCCCAGTTCGTATTTGATTCTTTTCAAAAAGCCTTGTTAACTCACTCTCTCTCTCTCTCTCTGTCTCTGTCTCTCTCTCTCTGTCTCTGTCTGTCTGTCTGTCTGTCTGTCTCTCTCTCTTTCTATCTGTCTCTGTCTGTCTGTCTGTTTGTCTCTCTCTGTCTCTCTCTCTGTCTCTCTCTCTGTCTCTGTCTCTCTCTGTCTCTCTCTGTCTCTGTCTCTGTCTCTCTCTCTCTCTCTTTCTCCAGTCTTTTTTGTGATTGGCACCTTTCATTTAAAGAAAGAAGACATAGTTTAAATGAAGAACCTTAAAAAAAAAAACAGTATCACACCACCAGTTCCCAGAGGAGACCCAGCAAACTTCTGAGAATTCATTTCCTTATCTTGTCTATGAAAATAAAAAATAATAAATCTTTCCAGATGCAAATAAGCTAAAGTTCAGCATTCACTTCCTCATTCCCAAACATCTCAAACTCAAGCTACTCCAGTTTCTGTGTCCTTCCCCGGCTCGCCTCCTTATGCATTCAAATTGACAAATGCCCTTGTACATTATTTTTAACCTGCCCATCTCTAATGCACCAGGATCTTGTTACGCTCCCTCTGATTTCATTCCTTGCAATGCTCGTATCAGCAGCCCAGAATTGCCAAAGCACTAAACAGCCCAATTTTTCTCTAATTTCTCAGAAAATTGACAGTTTTATGAACTGTCTCTTTACCTATGCCCCATAAACATGTCAGGCTTTGGAAAGCCATTCTAATTAAATCCCAGGGGGGACTGCTATGGGAGATTATAGCTTCTTGGCAGGTTATTAAAAAACAGTTGTTCACATATACAGAAGTATATGTAGCAGAGGCTCCTATTTGACACAACGATCAAGGAATTAACCCCACCAGCAGCTTCACCTCACCTTGACTGCGGAGAATGAGAAAGTGAATGGCAGAAAACCGATCCTTAAAATCTTTTTTGCATATTCTCCATCTCTTTCTATAGACTACCAGATAGTTGAAAAGCTCTTGGAGGCCATCATACCTATATTTAATTCTTTATATACATGGTAAACAAGAGGTAGGCAATCACTGTTTTCCCACAAAGTGATTCCTGGTACTGGGATTATCTTAGAATCCATAAACTCAACCTGGTGGAACAAACAATATAGGAGTTTATTTTTTTCTCACAGAAACTCAGATCAGAAACATAGGACACCTGAAGCTGACTTAAAGGGAGTAAATATCTATCTTGTATGTGAAAATGTTGATCTGAGCAGTCTAGATAGCACAGACAAAGGTTTGGAAGGGACTGGAAATGGTCACTTGTCACATCAAGTGCCAATCAGGATGATGTAAAACATTGTCTCCAGGGTATTCCATTAACAGAATGAGCAGAAGGGAGCAGGGAGGTGCTCAGAGCATGAGCATGAGGACCCTGGTCTAAGTCGCCAGCACCCGTGTGAAGCTGGGCACGATGACACGCATCTGTAATCCCAGCGTTTGGATACAGAGTTAAGCAGATTCTGGCTGCTGGCCAGATGCTCTTCTGACATCCATAAGCTTCAGACTTAGTAAGAGATCTTGTCTCAAAAAAAAAACAAAGGTGAGAAGTGATACAGGAGGACACTCATGTCAGCTTTCGGTCTACACATACAAAGGCAAGAGCATCCATGCATTCACATGTGTACATGCATGTACCACATACACAGCAAACAGAGAAAAAAAGTATACCACTTTCATTAATTATAAAATTTGCACCAAATATAGACTAACTCAGGTTGACATCTACAAAAGCTCCTAAAAGGTCTACTTCCCAAACCCCATATCCTAGTAAACAAGACAACATGTTCCCAAGATAACACAAAAAAGATTCTCTTCCATGACCACAGAACATACCAATAATTTCTGGAAAATGTATGAAAAATGAATTCCCTGAGAAGGATGCATCCTTAGTTGCCAATCCACAGCCATCACTATGAATTAAGCCCAAGGCACCGTTAAGAAGGGTAAGGAGCAGATGGTAGAAATGAAAACCTTCCTGTACTTCAGCTTGATTCTGGGAGTTCTCCCAACAGGTCTTTAGCTTTGATAGATGCCAGAGCATCTTAGGAACCAAGCAGCTCAACCCTTAGACTTTTCTGTTTGCTTATTTTTGCTGCTGTTATCTCATTTCTTTTGAACATCTCAAAGTCATTTCTTCTTTCTTATGTCCTCATACACTTCCTGTTTTCCAGACTCCTTTTCTTCTGCCTCTGAGCAAGTTCAACTGTCTTGTAAGCCAATAAAGGCATCTTTCCTTGAATAAACTTCCATCAGCCAGCTTTTGGTTACAGTAACAAATAATTGGGATAAGCAAATCACAGAAAAGAGAAAGGCTGTTTGGTTCTAGTTAGGAGATTGCAGTCCACAGTAGGATGGACCTGATACTTCTAGCTTGTAATAAGTCAACACATAATAGGGACTGGGGAGGGGCTGGCTCACAATGAGGTAAAGCTGCTTACCTTATGCTGAGAAAGCAAAGAAGAAAAGGGAAAAGTGGGTCTTCTGGTTGCTTTAGAGCTGTACCCATTAGGACTTATGGCTTTCTGCTAGGACTACCTCCTAAAGCTTTCATTATAGCTTAGTAACAACAGGCTAAGGGCAGTACCCTAATCCTAACTAATACCTGCTCCTTTGATGGACGTCCCAGATTCAAGCCACAGCACAGCCTCCTACTCCTCACTGTAAAATGTCTCTCCAAAGTACTAAGTGAGACTAAATTCTGCCAGTTTTAGTTTCTTGCCTGCTCAACTGGCGCAGTGCAGTTCCTTAGCAATCTCCTCAAGACTGAAACACTTCTTCCTGGAAGAAGGAGGTTCATGAGACTTGGGGAGTTGACAAAAGCTGACATTTAGATCCAAAAGACCATCCCCAAGCATACATATAAGAAAAAGACTCTCTGACAAATCCTGCTACCTGCAAGTCACAGGATTTCCTGAGCCAGCACCCATGATGAGCGGAGCTTTTCAGTCCTGCAGTTGCCCAACTCAGCCTGCTCCCATAAGTGACCCCTCACCTGTGCTACTGTATGTAAATAACAGCAGTGAACTAAGCGGTTTCTCAGGTTGGACTTTTGTGGAATAGCCTATCATTGGTTCCCAGTGTAGCAGAGTAGATGACTATTTATGTCTCCCCAGAAAAATTAATACAATGTCCTCTTTCTGTAAAGGTCACCAGCTGTAATAACCAAAGTGATGCTAAAACACAACTAAAAAGTTTATGTCCTCTTTCTTGGCAAGGGTCTTTCTCCACCCTACAAAGCTTTCGAATGTCTGCTCTGTATCCTGGGAAGGTTTTTGGTTTTGTTTTACTTCTGCCTTGCCTGGAGCTCATGGTCACCTGTTGACATCCTGGACTTGGCTTCTGGCTGCCTTCTGAGAAACCATCTCAGATACATCACCTACCACATCTGACTTAGCTGCTGGATCATTTTTCTTTTATACTCTTAGTACTGTTAACCCAGGAGCAAAGTTCTTGCTGACCCAAATTGCAGATATTCCATGTATAAGCATCATTTTTGGCTCAATGAGTGCTCAATTGCAAATAAAATTAGTCTCCTGCAGTTTCCTTTTCTTTCTTTCATGAGTCCTGTCCCACCTTGGAGAGTCACTGCATCCGGCCTATTCATTATCAGGCCACCTTCCTCCTTCCTTCCCTAAGTTTCCTTCAGCAGCTCATCATGGTCTTTCCATCTTAGCTGATGAGGTCTCCAGAAGCTTCTCAGAGAATCCATCCATTGCAGTCAATTCTGCATTAGTAGAGCAGAATGCCTGATTCAGGGTGATTTCTCAGGGAAAGGGCTGTTAATGTGTAGACAGAAGTTTTTCAAAGCATAGAACCACAGCATGACAGGGACTCTGTGACTGTATAACAATGTGGCGGATGACACCATGTTGGAAATAGCAAGCAGCATATGCAGAAGACAGCAACAGAAAGAAGGGAAGCAAGGAGAGAAAGGGATCAGGCTTGCCTCACTGTGTTCCCTCCCAAACCAGTGAAGTCTTTCAACTGTGCCCACTCTTGAAGACAAGCACTAATCACTCCAAGTTAACATAGTCTCCTTACACTGGACAACACATACCAAAATTTATCATTTCAGTAGCTACACCAGAAACACACCTTCCAGTATGGAAAGCCTTAAGGAAAAGGCTTTATCCTAGCTGTAGACATTCCCTTTATATTTCCATCAATCCTCAAAGTTAACATTCCTTTCTATAGATTTATTGCAATCACAATACTAAAGATTGCCAAATCTCTCTCTCCTCGGCTTTAGACCCAATTTTATGCTTTGCCTCTGGACGTGTGTGTGTGTGTGTGAGTGTGTGTGTGTATGTGTGTGTGTGTGTGTGTGTGTGTGTGTGTGTGTGTGTGTGTGTTAAATATATTCCAAATGTCAATGTCTTCAAAGCCCAATTGTTCTTTCTGTCTTACAGTCAATGAAAGACAGTTTATCCCTGGCTTTAATGTTCACTGACATTTTTGACTTCTAATTATAATCATAGCAATAGAAGTGGAATTAAGACACCCACTGAGATTATGATTTCTGTCATTTTTCTATAAAGGAAAAACATATTCATGACTTTCTCATGTTTAGAAGTAGAATGGGTAATACAGACTAGAACATGCAAGGTTTGATGCCTCTATTAGCCAGAATGGGTTGGGTGTGCTCTGTACAGTTAAGGTGTGTGGATATATGGTGGCATTCATGCGTTAGGTGTGTGTGTACATGCACTTGTGGAGGCCAGAAATTGATGTCCAGTATCTTTCTAAATTGCTTATATATGTAGTTTTGAAGCAAAGTCTCTCACTGAACCTGGCGCCCATTACTTGACTAGACTTATTGGCTGGCAAGGCTCCATAATTCTTCTATCTCTGCCTCCCCAGTTATAGGATCATAGGTACCCATTTGTCATTCAGACTCTGCTTCCCTGTCTATTGGGTGATCAACCTACCTTAAATTTTCAGTAAAACTCTAAGTTACTGGTACTGGTTAATCCTGTCTACATTTCTATTTCAGTGTTGCCCAATACCACATAATTTTTGCTCCTAATTTCTCCCTTTTGCACAGCTCCAATTTGCACAATAACAATTGCTATGATTTAGTTAAGTAACATCAGTGACCCCCACAAAAAAAAACCCATCATAGTTTTAATTTCAATTACCATGGCAAATTCACGGTTAGTAATCACATGCAGAGGGCAGGGACGCCATATGTTTGCTTTGAAGAGATGCCCACTACAATCAAAGCAAACCCATCATTTCCTTCAACACATGCTATTACTTCACTGCACCTCTGTTAGGTCACGCAATGATTGTGAAGTTGTAGATGTGTTGGATCTTTGTCTCTCAGCAGTAAAGCTAGGGCATTTCACAAAAGGGGGCAAATAGGAAAAAAAATAGAATGAGTCTACAAAGACTAAGAAGTATCCAGTGCACACAAATGGCACATTTGAAGAAGAAGTAGACTAAGATGCACTCAAAAGTTATAAAAGAAAGAAAGAAAGAAAGAAAGAAAGAAAGAAACAAAGAAACAAAGAAACAAAGAAACAAAGAAACAAAGAAACAAAGAAAGAAACAAAGAAAGAAACATCAAGCTGGGGATGCTGATGCTGCCACCATGTGGCCAGGAGGACTCTGAGATGAGAAGAAATTTACATCACATGGATGTGAATAAAGAACATGATTTGTGTGCAAAGGATGGATAAAGTGTCAAAAAGACAAAAGTAATTTAAAGCTAAACATCATAGGACTGTCATAATATTGAAAACTTAAAGTACGAAGTATTGGATTATTGAAATAGACAGGTGTTTGCATTTGTCTGTGTGCAGGAAAGATGAGTTATGCTTCAGGTCTTAGTATGTGCCTGTCGTCCATCACTCAGGAGGCAAAGGCAAAGAGAAAAAAGAAATAGAAATAGAAAGGGAGAGCACAAGACAGAGAAGAGAGGGTGATAGAAAAAAGAGTTTCCCTTAGTATAAGCTATACAGTGAGCAAGGTTCACTCATACTGTGGCCCAGACCAAGACTTTATTCCTCCTAGTGGCAACGTATATATCTCCACATAACAGAATGTGTCATAGTTCTTTATGCACTTGTTAGATGCTAGGAGCTACTCTCGCCTTTGCACTACACTGAAGAATTCTGCCACAAACTTTGGTTGAATGTATGATTTCAATTATGTATAATTTAGGAGTGGAATTATTGAGTAATGTGGCCTGCGATGGTTATTCTTGACTGTCAACTTAATTGGGTCTGGAATCAACTAAGAGACAGACCACTGAATGGGTTTGTGAGGACATTCCCAGGGAAAAACAGACTGAGAGGAGAAGACCAGCCCCCAAAATGGTCAGGATCTTCCCAGGACAGCGCAGATATAAAGAAGTTTGAGGGAAAGCAGTACCTTTGTTTCTGCCTGGTAGGTAAATGCACCCCTGTGTTGCTGCTGCATAGTTTCTCACCTCAGAACTCAGCTCCTTCAGAACAGATAGGAACTAGCTACTGTCCAAGACCTCTAGGCAGTCAGTGCCAGCCTGGGACTGCTTAGGTACATAAGTAATGGACTAAGTAATTACCAGGTTCTCTGCATCACCAGTGTGCAAATGGTCAGTGTTGGACTAACTAGCCTTTCAGTTTAGCCAGCCTAATAAATGTCCTTTTGTAATTTGTTTTCATTCTATGGGGCTTGTTCTAGGGAACTCTTAATATATGATCATATCACCTTTACATTTTTGGGGCCCAAAGATCGATTTCACAGCAGCTGCATTATTTTATATTCCCACCACTTACCCAAATTCTCTGTATCAATTATCATGATAATTGTCTTGTTATCATGTCTTTTGATGCTGGTTGTTCCAATGATTATGACTTGGTATCTCAGTACCATTTTAAATTGCATTTCCCTAGGATTAATAAAGTTGAAAACCTTTTTTATGTACTTGAGAACCACTTATGTTTCTGGATAAATGGCCATTCAGTCTTTTGCTTGGTTTTAATGGATTCATTTGTCTTTTGTTGTTGAATGATAAGAGTTCTTCTATATTATTCATAAGAAATGATTATCATTGAATAATGTGAGATTATCTGCAGCCATCCTGTTAGTTGTTTCAGAGTGTCATTTGACATACAAGGCATCGTAACTCTGACAACGTCCATATTAATTTTGTAGTGTATGCTTATAGTATCATATGTATGTAATAGTAGCCAGAGATTGTGCTGAGACATTGGTCTTGGAACGTCTTGTGCCAATACCAGGCCTTTCACACTGTCCACGCCCTCCCCACTGATGTGACATAGGTTCGTGGCTTTTTATTGTTGCTATCAATCATGCATAGGAAGTTCCTTTCGGCTTATTGCTTAAGTGTTTAAAAACAAAAACATGAGACAGCCAGAGGTGGGTATTTTGTTTTATCTTATTTCCTTTCATTCTGTCACATTGCTTGGTGCTTAGGGACCAGTCCTACTCACTCCTGTGGTAGAACCCTTTTCATATGCTGTGTGAGCCAGGTTGTTAATATACTGGCAAAGGTGTTTGCATCTCTGGTCACAACAGACTTTAATAGCTACCTTCTCCTATGGTGTCTTCAATTGCATTTGGTATCAGGCTACTGCTAGCCTCACAGAACTAGATGTATTTCTTGCTTTTCTAATATTTTGGCGGGGGGTGGGGCAGGTGGGTTACGGAGACCGAATTTGGGAAAGATTGCCATTAATTCTTTAAGCACTTGTAGAATTCAGAAAGTGTAACATATGGTTTTTGTTTATTTGTTTGTTTGTTTTTAAGCCTTGCTGAAAAAAAACATTAGATTACATTCCTAAAGCTAGCCACCAAAGTCTATTTCCTTATTTGGCCACTTCCTCCTCCTGAGGCTAACCACCAAAGTCCAGCTATCAAAGTATTGAAGTCCAGAAATCATAAGCTGTCTTGTGTCTACCCTAATTAACCTGTCCAATCAAAATTAAACACCTCATCCTAACACAGGGTTTCCGCCTTGACCTTCAGAAACTGCCATTGGCCTATGGGCCAGGTCCCTCTCCACTCTATCCTGAAGCAGTCCTTTGTTCCCACCTTCTTCTCAAAATTGTGCCTCATACCAGACATTTTAAAAAGATAGGTAAATCTGTGGATAAATTTATAACCACATAAGAAAAAATATTTTTAAAGTAAATCAATCAACCAAACGATACGAAGCCTTTTAGACACATGTCCAGTACACGGGTCCGTTCATCTGAGCCATCCCAGTCAGGCCCAGAAATGAAGTTTCAGATGAACACATCCGAGGGGCCCCAGACAGGCAACGAGCGACAGAAAACCAGGAATGAGCTCTACTGTCTTGAGAGGAATCCTTGAAGGTAACGCCCTTCCAAGCCAAGGAGAAACTATGCAGAAAGCTCTAACTGGATTAAGGAGCAGAACTGTGGCTGAGGAAAACCAGATTAGGTCTGCCATACATGAGAGCCGTAAAATACACCCCGAAAAGTAGCCAACAATAGAAGACAGAAATTATCTGCTGGTGAAAATTCACGATTCCAAAAGCAGACCCTACCACACTAATGTAATAATTGTAGGAACCTTAATGTAAGGAAAAAGCAGGATAGGGTTGAGTCGTTTTTCAAAATTTAATTAAAACCAACACAGCACTTAACTACCCGACTGCCCCAAGATTCAGGGCTTGTGCGGGGTGTCAGAGGCTATGGTCCACTCCCATTAAAGATGGGGTTTTGGAAATCAAAGCAGCACAATGGATAATTACAAGGAATACAGTTCCGCATGCCGATTCCAAATCTGTGTCTCCCTGTCTCTGCCTTGCACGCTTCTGCGGGGTTCTGTGCCCCAAGCGGGGCCTGGCTCCTGCTTGCCTCACAGGGAGCCCCTGGCAAAGCCGTAGTCACCTGGGCCTTTGCTTGTGCCTGGGAAAACGAGCGTTTTCCTTTCCATGCCTAGGAGGGAAACCAAAAAAGAAAAAGAAAAAAAGAAAAAAGAAAAAGATCTCCCCCAGAAGCAAATAGAAGCCAAGAATCTAAAGCATAATTTTGGTCAGCTTGCTTTCTGCTGATATAAACCCCACTGTTAGATGTGTCTCTCTTTTACTACTTACTGGAAGGAAACAGGACGTCACGCTAATTGCCAAATCCCTTTTTGACCGTCTCCGAGCTCACATGCTGCTCCTACCGTTTGTCCTTAGCAGGCATCCGTCAAGATCTGGTAGATTTACTGTGTTTGATTGAAAACAATTTGAGAAAGCTAACCTCGACTTTCGAAAGGCATTTTACACCCCTGAGAAAGGGGAAGACAGTTACAAGGTCATCAGCAAAAGAAGAAAGAAATGGCGGTCCCGGGAACAGTCGGTGGAGCAAAGTGCACCGAGTAAAAAGCCAAGATGGGTTTCCAGTATACATTCTTCCTCCAGGGAGGCCACTGGAGGTCGCAGGTCCTCTGAGAGCTGATTGACCTCTGAGGAGCCACGCTCAATATGGGGAAGAGGTTACTGTGGATGTGAGAGCTCAGGAAAAAAACCACAGAAACACATTGACATGCACTCTGCTGTACATTTCACAATATATAGCTATAATAACAATGCAAATAGTGACTAGAAATTTCAACTTCCGTTCCAGAAAACTGAAGTTACAAAAAAAAAAATTAAGTTCTATTTGGATCTTTGTTTCTACTTCCGGCGTTGGAGGGCTTTGGTTTTGCTTTGGTGGTGGGGGGGGGGGAGTGGTCTCCCCGCCCCCACCTCCACCCCCTGGCCCCTTAAAACCTGCAGAGTGGATAAACAGCAAAGAATATATAGACTTTGGCTAGAAATGAAATCATTCCATTTTTGTTTTGTAAATCGGAGGAAAAGGCGAGCAGGGATCAGTGGAGTCATTCAAAGTTGGTGGATGTCAGTTGCTGACAAGATGATATAAGGTCTCAGAGCTTCACAATAATTAAGCATAATGATTTCAATATCCCACAGCTTTTCTTTTGCAGCTCTTTTTTCCAATGTTTTGACACTTTCTCAGAACTGAGAAGTTTCAACTTTTAGGTTTGGCCCCTAGTGATTAACTATCCTCTGTCCGAGAGTTCACTAGAATTTTCTATTGTTTGGTTTGTTTGTTTGTTTTTTTTCTTCACAATACACTTACGGTGTATAAATTACGTGAGGATTTATGGTGTATTCATTGACTAGTTGTTTGTGACTTGACCACAAATTCAACAAGTTGTAAAAAAAAAAAAAAAGATATCTAATCTATATGTGTGTACACTATGGATGTACGAACTAAACTCTGACATCTGCCTTCCAAAGTCATAGCCAGCCCATCATAGAAGAATCTGGTCCTTCGCTACAAAGGACAGTTCACGAAGTATCTTAATAAAGTGTGAGCTTCCAGTCCTGTGAGTTACAGGACACTCATCATTGGTCCATCAATGGTGAAATAATTAGCAATTTACCTTAAAGAGTGATGTCCCTTGTACATGTCTTCAAATAATTCCCAGTTTAAATTTATAATTGAACTCGTACAAGCCTGAGGTAAATAGCCAGGCATTAAGACCTATTATTCATTGTGTTCTAGATTATGATCCAAATGACCTACCAAAACCATCACCTCAGAGGACCACGCTCTAGGGGGTTCAGAGTTTCACAAGAATTTCAGAAATCCCTCAGCATTGGTCCCCCTGTAGACTCTGACCTGCCGCTGACATTTCCCAAACCACTTTCCACTGTATCCCTGAGACTCTACATTTTGACCATCCAGCAATAACCCACAAATTAAAAACAACCATAACCTTTGCAAATTTCGCTTTCTGATGTGTCGCTTTTGATTCATGGCTGTCTCACAGATGCACCATATAAATGTGCAACCCCACCACCACCAACACAGACCAGCTTATTATTTAAACACTTGATTCCCAGCCAGCCACACTATTTTCTGATGCTCTCAAACATGTAACCCAGCCAGCAGAAGTGGGCACTGTGGGTAGATCTTGAGGGTAACATCTAAGTCACAGGACAGAGCTCTTTGCTTCCTGAATCTACCCAGATGAAAACAAACTACTCCAGACAAACTGCTGCCATTCATGAAAGTGCCCGGTAACCATGCCTTCTTCACCAAAACAGACTGAACCCTCTGCAACTGTGAGCCCAAGGAACCCCTCCTTTCATTACATGCGTTTATCATGTAGTCTGACATGGTAATGGGAAAAACACATGTTGGCTGAATTCCCAGGTCCTCATTTCTCGTAATTATCTAGTTTTTTAAGCATAAAAGATAGCAATTTGACATTTGAATCTTGTAGGAACTGTCCACTTGGCCAGAGCTTGATCTCAGTGTGCCTGTGAGTCAAGGCATGGCTGCGTGTCAGCATTGGGGGGTAAATACAGGTGTGGTATGGCGTTTTGGGGTGCTTGTAAGGCTGGCACTGGTATTACCAAAAAAAAAAAAGCTCATTACCAGATTGACGGCACACCAGGCCTTTCCAG
The DNA here is from genome assembly GCA_907169655.1 of Acomys percivali. Taxonomy (NCBI): domain Eukaryota; kingdom Metazoa; phylum Chordata; class Mammalia; order Rodentia; family Muridae; genus Acomys; species Acomys percivali. The sequence goes on along the minus strand of OU015746.1, from coordinate 70,147,024 downwards.
TGATTTTTGTCTAAAGGTAATCCTGAAGTTAGATATGCCTTGAGATGCTTGAGACAAAAGAGGAAAAACTCTCAGCAAACTTCTCTCCGGCATTTTAAATTTGTGCCTCTGCCATCACTCCAATCATGCTTTTAAGTAAGAAGTCGTTTTCCCCTCACAACAAGTGAGCATTTAAATAGAGCTTCAGTTCAGCGGCCTAGGGAGCCACGGGTCAGCCTATGTACATACCTCTGCTTATGAAGTGAACTCCCTGGCGAAGCTTCTCCGCTGTTTTATCAGAAGTGTCTTCTTGCTCCTTCTCCAAACAGCCTTTTCCAGGCTGCCAGTACACGAGTTCAACAAATGGCATGTGCCCTGTGATTTAGATACAATCTGAGTTCCTGGGCTCTGTCCTCTGCTCCTGCTTGGCATTAAAAAATGGTACCATATGTTTCAAAGAAAGAACGAGAAGAATCACACATTCAGATCCAAAGCCCAACCTCAGATTGTAATCTTCCTAGAAGCCAAGATGTGCATGTATATTAGGGTAGAAAAGCCACGTTACTAGTGACCACAACAACTGTTAAGTCCTGATCCCCTATAATCAATGTGACATCAGTTACCTCTTTGCATACCTAATAATAATGCCGTCTTTGCTCAAAATGCTCTGACAGCCATATTAATAGTTAAATTACTTACATTTTCCCATCCATGATATTACAAGAAATGATCAAATTAAAAGATATATGTTGATGAATGAGCTTGCAGGGCGAGCTGTCCCTGTAGCTGTATTTACCCAGCTTAAAGGGATAGCTGCATGAATTGACAGCTGCCTTCTCCTGGATTCTGCTTTACTCTGCAGACAGGTAATGCTTCCAAAATAATGACGATAGAAAGTCTCTGAAAATGTGTTAAAATACAAAGACACTTGAAGCTAAGCAGGCAGCATGTGTACACAGTACAACTTTCCTATGTCTCCCTAATGAATGAGCCAAGCTCCATGAGTTGATCCACCCAGTTCCTAATCGGTTTCTCTTCCATCCATGAAACCCATCAATCAGCTTCAATCAATATTTTCGAAACAAAGGCAGTGGGGCTATTGCCACTGGCTGAATTAACATGGGGCTATTTAATCTTCCCAATGGTTTTCTCTTTGGGTTCTAGGCTCCTCTGACCCAAGTGGCTTAAAAGTCTGATTGATTCTTCTCTCATTGCTTTTCTGAGGATATCAGAATTTGTCAGTGAGCCTGTAAAAGGTATATTATGCAAATAGCTAAGATGTGTCTAGTTAATTAGTACACTATATACCAAAGATTGAAGTATTTTTCACTTCTGTCCTGTCATGGTAAAATAGCATGAATAAATAATTTGTATATCAGTGTGACAAGTTCAAACTGACTTATATGCTATTATTTAATGGGAGGGATGCTGGTATAAAAAAAGATGTTTTCCAAAACAAAAAAATTATAATGTGATTTTTTAAATAAAAACTGGTTTTTACAAAACTGATTCTGTAACTACAAAGGCTTTAAGCACAAGGACGTGAGACTTGCAAACAGGAGATTGTATCAGATTTTGAAAACTTCCGTTCAGTTAGGTTTTTTCCCCTTCAGTTAGTTTTAAAACGATATATATTTGGACCGCATGGTCATCCAAAGTATAATCACCAGATAACTTGCTCACCATTAGTAAATTAAAAAGAAGTCTTGGGACTACACACACACACACACACACAGAGAGAGAGAGAGAGAGAGAGAGAGAGAGAGAGAGAGAGAGAGAGACGGAGAGACAGAGAGACAGAGAGACAGAGAGAGACACAGACACAGACAGACACAGAGACACAGAGACACAGACAAAGAGACAGAGAGACAGAGACAGAGAGACAGAGAGAAATCTTGGTTAAACTTTTTGTTAGTCTTACCGTAATCTCCATAACAAGCTGGGCTAAACATATGCACTTCCCTGCTAAGGACAATTAGAAATTTCAGCTGGAGCATCAAGTCGGGACACTGTTGGGGAGACACCTAGGGAAGGCGTGGCTGAGGTGATGAAGAGAAGGGATCCAGGCACCTGCGGGCCTGCTTCTTTGAGTCATCCCTTACCCAGGACATTTTCTGGTCCTTGTCACTGGGTAAATCATTAAAAATGAGGGTGCAAGGCCTGGGCCAGGAAAGCAAAGAAACCACCCGAGCTGCTGTCCCCTCACAGCAAAAAAGAAGCAAAACTTGTACCAGGAGGACTCCAAGGGCAGGCAAGGTCCCACAGAACAGCAGACAGTGAGTGGGGCCTTTGTGCATTTCCTGCTCCAGGCCTTTCTAAATTCTTTAGCTGTCAGGAGAGAGGTGAAGGAGCCAGATGTAAACATGGAGTTTCCCATTGCTGTGAGCAGCATGGGAAACCACATTTTAGAATCAAGAAGTGGAGGATCTTAGTAAATACGCCACTGTCTTGGAGACAGACTGGACATGAGTTTGCCAAGGAGAAATGGCAGTACAGCAAGGGTACTTCAGTAAGCTGGCCAGGAAAAATCCTGTCTACCAGTTTGTTCAATTTAAATACTTGATAGTAGTGATTATTATAGATGCTTGCATAGTTGGTTTGTCTTTCCTTTTTAATGGAAATAAAATAAAAAATAAAGTAACAGCTATGTAAGAAGTCAGTCACCGACTTACCCAACGTGCACAGAGCTCCAGGATTCACCACTGGCACAGCACAAACCAGGTGTGGTGGTCCATGTTTGTAATTCCAGCACTTGGGACCCAGAAGGAGAAGTATCAGGAGTCCAAGGTCATTTTTTTACTACATATTGAGCTTGAGGACAGTGCAGGCTACATGAGATCATGTCTCAAGCAAAGAGATGCTCGTAAAATAGAAAAGCATAATGTCAATGTAAATATATTGTATAAAATACACTAATGCAAAAAGACATAATAAAATGTAGTTTTAATTACTTTTATATAAATATTTAAAAATAGAAGCATACAGCATAAATATAGTAATAAATAAATCTAGTTATTAAAGTACAAAATATATATTTAAAGTAATGTTCAAGCAAAAGGCTAAATTTAATTAGATATTATTATAAAAAGCTAAAATATATAAGCAATTTCAATTCAAAGAAAATAATAATAAATAAACAGTCTCAATGCAAAACAGACTTAAGATCTCAATAGTCACATGCTTATAAACACATTCCCAAGGTAGATGATTGGACATATATCCTGTAGAACAACCAATTTATACATTTTAATAACTAGATTACTAAAAAAAAGCCAACACATTAAAAAAACTCCTGTGTATCAATAAAAATTTTAAAGGTTCCAATATTTACAAAATAAATGGTTGTTACTACTGAAGTTTTACCTTCAGAAAAAAAAATCCAGGCTGACAAGTCTTTGCCCGTCAGCCTTTTCTTGCATGGACCCTTCAGATAGTTCAAAGAAACTAGTTTGTTCAGTGCTATCTCCTTAAAAACCATCAGCAGGAGACAGCGGCATGAGTGCCCAAAGACATGGCTCAGCAGGTGCCTTCATTGTTGGTTGTTTCAAGGATGCTTCCTTAAAATGTAAAATGGTATTTAAGGATGTTAAAGATGTAAACTATGTGTTTTTAAATTGCTATTATATATATATATATATATATATATATATATATATATAT
>OU015746.1:70098967-70143375 GCA_907169655.1 Acomys percivali | reverse complement strand
TATATGTGGAGTTGTCTTGACTAGGGTTCTATTGCTGTGAAACAATACCATGACCTCATTAACTTACAAAAGAAAACATTTAGCTGGGGCTTGCTGAACAGTTTCAGAGGTTTGGCCCATTTCTATCAAGGTGAGGTGTATGGGGGCACATATGCAGACATGGTGGTGGAGAAGGAGCTGAGAGTTTTATATCCAGGTTCCCGGGCAGCAGGAAGAGAGAGACCCTGGAACTGGTTTGGGCTTTTGAAACCCTAAAGGCCAGTCCCACTGAATGAACAAGCATTCAAATACATGAGCCTCTGGGGGCCAACTGCCATTCAAACCACCACGGGAGTCATGGTAGAGGTATAGGGCTCAGAGGACAATTTGCAGGTCAGTTCTTTCTTTCCACCATGTGTGTATTCTGTGGATCAAAACTTTACCCACAAAGGCATCTCACTGGCCCTGACACTTGCCTTTTGAACAGATTACTGTAGTCCCATGTCCTCACAACCCAATCATAGCCTCACTATAAGATGTGAAGACACTTTTACCATGTAAATGACAGGCACGTTGATGTGCAACCTCTCATCACATGGACCTCAATTCTCCTCAGCCATGAGCACAGTGATTTCCGCTAGGTATGCTCAAAACACTTTTATTAAATTACCGGAGAAAACAAAAACAGAATACAATTAGAATCTACTATACTGAAATCAATAACACTTTCTATGCTTATGTTTGACAGAATCACAAGTGTTCGGTCACAGGCCTTGTGGCCTCACATATCCAGCCACACCCTCCTTCTGTCTTTCTTCTTCATTCATAGATCTTCTTCCCTGGACATGGCTTATCCAGATTACAAACATGAAGCAGAGAAGGGCAACACACACAACTGTCTCATTCCTTAGCCACTGGGCCCATCATTGTTAATAGCCTTCTGAAAACACCTGCTTTACCCAGAGCAGCAAGAAAGTATAAGCTTTCTGTATCTAGCTTGGCTTCATCAGTGGTCCTCAGGCTCATGCCTGGAGACCTTCACCCTCCCACCTCTCACATAGGACTTTAACAGAACTATCTAGCTCTAGCTGAGTCGGCTGGAAAAATTTGTCCTCTTTTCACCACACTGTCCCCCTCTCTAATAAATCCTTTGCCTCAAAGTGAACCCATCTCAGTCTGTCTGCCTCTCAAAACCAGTGCCTTTCCAAAGTGGGAAGGACGTGGCTTACCCATATCACTGCTTGCTGATCAAGTCTTCCATCTTGTTTGAGGGCCGCAAGAGGAGAAAATGCTTATTATACAAGGCCTACGAAATCCAGAAACCATCTATCAACTCTGACTCAAGAGATCAGCTTCTCATCTCTGTCTTTGAGTAGTGCTGCCTGACCAGTGTTTTGATTTTGATATGCAACCTCTAGTTATTTGGGGTGTGTGTCTAAGAAAATCATCAAATTGACTAGACAGCATGAACCTGTGCTTCCCCTATTCAGAGACTGAGTTATTCAGAGGAGAATTTCTCATAGGGCTGGGTGGGAGGGATTCTTACAGCCTTGCTGTAGTCTGGATTAGGGTGGCTCACCTGTTAAAGGTCCATTTCCCAGTTATAGGAAGGCAGCACAAACTATAAGAGGTGGGGGCTCGAGAGATCTCCTCCTTGTGGTCATGACCTGGAAGGAGATTGTGATCCCCCAAACCACCCATTCTCTTTTTCACGTCCTGAGCTTCGGTTGAGCAACTTTACTGAGCCAGAAAATCTCCACACCCCTGACCCCCGCCACCATCATGTACTGCCACAGAGCATAAGCAATGGGGCTAGCCATCCATGGGCCAAAAGCTCCCAAAAACTAAGCCCCAACAAGCCTTTCCTTATTATGCTACTTCAAGTATTTGTGACAGCAATGGATATCTAACTGGCATGGCCCCTCTGAGGTAAAACAAATTACAATAAAGCAGCTGGCAGATTCCTTCCCTATCCAGATACCATCAGCTAAAACATCTCATGTTGAGGCTGAACATGTCTAATAAATAAAGACAACAGTACCAGGAAGTGAGGGAGGGTGTAGATTATATTACTACTTACCAATTTTTCATGGTCATTTTAATAGTTCACAATCAATACTGTACAATAAACCATCTAAAAAAGACAGATGTACATTTTCATGTGTATAGGCTCGTTTTGATTCATCCCTAAACTGCAGAACACATGCATCACCATGAAGTTCTCTAATAAAAGTGACAGATAAATTAAAATAAATGGCCCGGTTTTGTTTTTGTTTTTGTTTTTTTAGTAAAACAGATTTTTATTTTCATTTTACTTTTAATGACACAACGGTAAGTCTTTTCTCCCCTGAAGTTAAATCCAATGTGGTGGGGTATCAAATGTTTGGCACCTTTCTCTGCAGCTCAAAATGTAATTTGAGCTAATTCATGAAATGCGCTTAGTCCAAAGATCTTTATTGCTTGAGAGATAAATAGTCAAAATAGATCCGATTTATTGATGCCCAGGGAAAATGACATTGTGTTGTTTAAAGGGAACCTTTAAAGTGCAAGCGGTCTCTGGGCCCCAAGTAAAACATGGAGCCCACAGCAAAGGGAAACTGCGTATGGTAAAGCAGACAGATCTCAGCATAGGCAATGCAGGAACCTTTTCTATAATGAAGATATAATGGCCCGAATGTACACAATCTGGACATTTGTGCTATTTACATCATCTAGAAATGAGTAAAACAAATAAACCACCAAACAAGCCAAGCACCTAACGCATTTAGGTGGAAAGCTCTGAAGCACATTTTCACTGCACTGAAGAATGGAAGAAGAGCTAATGCCTTGGTCTTGGGGATCCCAAGGCAAAGAGAGAGAAGAACACTGCTCACTGACCATGGCCACATGCTGGCTCTCTAAGCTTGGAGTTTCTCTTCTGCGCTGAAAGGCACAGTGCATCCAGACGGACACCCAAGACCTCTCTGTCACACAGAGACACCAAGCTGTGTCATGTATCATCAAATCCAGTGTCTGCCTCACCAGTTCAAATATCCTGGGAGTATCCAAGAGAGGTCTCTATTTCAGAAGTCTCACACAATCAAATCCCAGAAGTGATGCCTGACAGGCTGACGGGAACAAGAGGAACAGTAGAACGAGCGTCTTCTAAGCACTCCTTTCATTTTCCTTTTTATCTACTAGCACCCATGCTACAAATTAAAGTCATGAAACGTCCTAATTTTCAGTATTTACAGTCCATCAGAGAAAACAAAAACCCTAATAGTTAAGTTTGTTGGGTTTGTTTTCGTTGAGTTTGTCTACAGGCAGATTTAATTATAGGGACTCATTCCTTGGGCTTGTGATGAAATCTCTGCACTTGTAGTCAGAGCGGATTCCTTCGCACAGTCTCTCACAGGGAACTCTTTCCCTCTGCGACTTGTGGAGATGGTGGTGGGGATTCCAGGACAATCCCCAATGCATTTAATTTGGCCTTTTGTTCCCAGTTAGAAGAAAAACAACCCTTCCTGGCTCCACAAAGTTGCCTTTGGCCCTGGTGTCCACTGACCTCAGTGTGCCAGCACCTGAGAACTGTATCAGCCAATCAGCTCTGAAGCATGCTGTCAAGTCACGCCTACCCCTCTCTTGAAATTTTCTTTTTGTTACCGGCAGGTCATAGTTCCCTTGATGTCAAGGGTGATGGGTCATGGCTGCAAATCCTAAAATCAAGGAGCTTGAGGCAAGAAGATTGCCACAATATATGAAGCCAGTCAGGCATAAAGTATAAAACACCGTCTCGAACAAACAAAAATTCCCCATTGATGCGAGTGGAGCTCAGTGGTGAATTGATTGAGCAGTGTGTGAGTTCCTGGTTTCAATCCCCAGCCCGGCAAAATAAACACATATGTAAAAGAATAAATATCCATCTCTCTGTCATGGTTTTTAGCTTTGTTTTGTTTTTCCCAGCCCTATTTTATCCAGACTTCCCAAGAATTAGAGAGTAGAGGGCAGACTCCTACGTCTGCTCTGTCTGCCACAGGCCAACACAGATAGGCATCAGCATCCCTTGCCTGTGTCATTTAGCATCTCTGTAATGCCGCTTCTTCCCCTTGTAAAAGCCTGTCCATTAGACGTAGATACATTTTAACAGGCAAACTGGGCCGAGAAACATTTCCAGGAACCACATCTCCTGGGCAGATAATCCCTCCCATATTGTACAATTGGAGTGAAGGAACAGGGTTCCATAACTAGTCCTGAGGACTAAGGAACTATGGCTTATTATGAAGGAAAGACTCAAAGAACCGCAAGCACGGTAATGCTGGGTGAGGAACGTGGGTGTGCAGCGGCTCTGATGACGAGGCTTGATTTCGGCCAGTGACTGGGGAGGGAGAGCAGAGAGCGGAGCTTTGTATTGTTTCAATTTTTGTTTTTAAGGTTTGTTTGCTTTTGTGAATCAGCACGCTCTCCTCCCTTGTTTGCCCATCGTCAGTCTTGATTCACTGAGACTGTTTTCATTAAAGCAAATAATAGTTTTCCTCTTCGTTTTTTGTTTTTTCATTTTTTTCTTCTTCTTCTTCTAGACCACGACTAAAATTGGACTGCAGATCAAAGACCATAGCAAAAATTTCTTGACATCAGAAGCTGCCTTCACAGGCATCCATGGGCCTCGTCCTCTTCCACTCATTCCACACAAAGAGACTGTCTCATTTCCCACCTGGCAACGCTTAAATTGTTTTATTTTTCTTCATTAAAACCACCACGCCTCTTCATTTAACTCCTGTCTTAGTATCTCGATTTAGCAAGGTCATAAAAACTTTTTATTTTTGTTGCTGTTGCTTCTTTTTGCCTGAGGGAGAAGTAAAAAAGAAACAAGTGAAAGAATATATGGTCAGTCCTTCTTTAAAAAGACATGGCTAGATTTCTAAAGGAATGAAAAAATACGATGCTAGTGGGAACAACCTCCAGCTGGATCTATATTTAACTTGAAACAAAATAACTTTTTGTGGATATGTTTGACACTCCCTCCTACCTACCTCCTTGAGTCCCCCAGTAAATATTAATTATGGGTAATTGACAATTTCTTCCTGCTAAAGGGAGCTGCAGATCCAGTCTCAGACCCACATTTTGTATCTATACGCCTGTCGGCTTTCCACAAGGTCCAGTCCATCTGTCTTTGAAACAAACTGTTTCTTTAATCCTCATAGGAGAGAAAGTCTTCATACAGAACTAAAATGTAAAAGAACAAACATAAAAACCTCTTCTTTTATCCCCCCCCACACACACACACCTCACATTCTCTTCGTTTTTAACCAAATTACACCACATTCTGGCCAACCATTTTAAAAAGCCAAATGCATTTCACACTCTGCAGTAGGCTCCTCTGACATGAATGCCTTTATTGAACAAACTGCGAATGAATTAACTATTTAAAATCCTCTAATTGGGAAAATAAGAGTGCCCATTGCAAATGCTGTAAGTAGGGTTTTAACCTGTCGTCAGCTGGTCCTTCCTAATCAATCTGCCGTATTTGCTATAAATAAGTCTAACCATTCTGTGATCAGGGCTGCCTTAAACTCCTCGCCTCATCTTATCTTAGGAATTATTTTGAAATAGATAGAAACACAAACATATATGCTTATGTCTCTGTACTGCAGAGATATGTCACATAAAACGCATACTATGAGCCCATTATAAATGTGATATATATTTCCATAAACTTTCAAACATATAAATTTGGCTTAACTCTAGCATAGGTAAAAATAGATAAAATGTATTTCTACTATGATTTTTATAAAATCAATAGTTTTGTAGGTAATACTAATAAATCCTTTTTGCTAAAGATACTTTATAAGTTACATACATTTTCAGAACCTCACCGGTTTTCTTAGGCATCGCTGACTTATGCTTGCATTTCTGATCATGCAGTACATGCATATCTAAGACAATGGTGGACAAATTCTCTCTGGATATTGATTATGTAATATCAACCACCAGCCATGCATTACTTTTCCATGAGATGTGCTGTTGAGTTTTTGTCAACTTGACCCAGAGTAGAGACATGTAGAAAGAGGGAGCTTTCATTGAGGAATTTCCTATATAAGACTAGTCTACCTGTAAGGCGTTTATTTGATACATGATTGATATGGGAGGGCCTAGAATATTGTAGGTGGTGAACCCTTTGGCAGGTGGTCTTGGGTTGTATGATAAAGCAAGTTGAGCAAGCCCTGAAAGCTAGCCAATAAGCAACCTTGCTGTTTTATCCCGGAATCTGTTCCCACTCCTGGGTTCTTGCTTTGGATTTCTTCCTTGGCTTCCTTTAAAGATGGCCTGTAATGTGTAAGCTAAAAAATCCTTCCCTCCACAAGTTGGTTGTGATCAGGGCTTTATCACAGCAATAGATGCCAAACTAGGATAAAAAATTGGTACCAAAGAGAAAGATGCTACAGGGATAAACCTGGCCATGTTGTTTTCAGAGAGGATTATAGAATGATTTTTGCAGCTTTGGACTAGAAAAACATGTTGAATTCTCGCAGCTTAATGAGTTGTTATGGGAACTTGGAAGAAACAAATGTTAAGAGAGATACCTTTTCAGTTGTCATGAAAATCCCAATATTTAAGGGATCATGAAGAGAAGCTGAAACTTGGCACCTTGCAGCAAAGCAAGAATCACTGACTAAAGACCAGGGAGTCAACCGTTAGGGTACAGCCATGGTTCAGTGGATAACCTAGGATGCTGGGGATAACAGGACCGTGGGCTAACTACAAGTAAGAACAGCCAGTGTGGAGAACAGCCAACTTATGCCTAGTAGACAAGTAATGTGTGCTAAAGATAGCAAAGGCAGAAGTGGAGATGCCCATACCTTTGCAGCCCAAAGATTGTGAGTGAAGCCTGGATACCAGACATTGAGCTATTGGATATGTTTCACGCTTCTGCATATGGAGTTTGCTTTAGTTTGAATTGTGACTTTTCCATGTTTCTTCCTCTTGGAACAAAAAGCTTGTAACTTATTTGTGAATTTCTAGGAACTCACAGCAGATTACTTGGAACTTTAAAAACACTTTGGATTTTTAGACTCTTAAAGGACATGGAATTTTTTTAAATGAAGGACTTTTAAAATTATACTGTTTTATATTGTAATAATAATATGAGATCTTGGAGATAAATAAGAAAGGAAAGGTTATAGTTTAATGGATAAGGGATCAATAATGCTGATTAATTTTTGTCAACTTGACATAAAGTAGAGTCACCTGTAAGGACAGAATCTCAATAGAAAAACTGTACCCATCAGACTGGTCCATAATCATATCAGTGAGGCATTTTTTACATTAAATGTTGATGTAGAAGTGGCCAGCCCACTGTGAGTGGTATCACCCCTTAGCAGATGATCCTATATCATGTAAGAAAGTAAGCTGGGCAATCTATGGAAATCAAGCCAGTCAGTAACCTTTCTCCTGTCATTTCTGCTTCAATTCCTGACTCTAAGTTCTTGACTTGAGTTCTGGCCTTGACTTTTCTTGATGAGGGACTGTAACCTATAAGCAAAATAAACCTGTCCATCCCCAATTTGGTTGTGACTAGTGTTTTACAACAGCAACAGAATTCAAACTAGGACATAGCGTGACCATTTCAAATGATGAATATGCTTATAAAATTTTTAAGTAGCTCAATTTGTCCACCAAATTCAGAGATAAAGAAATTGAAGCCTCATGATGGTCATTTGACAAAACCTATAGTTCTTCTGGTGGCAAAACCAGTTTAGAAGAAAGTTCCACTTGCATTTACTCTTATAAAGGTCATTTTTGCTGTAGGGCAGAGTACACCTGCCTTTCAGATATCTTATGCCTTTACTCAAAGACAGCCCGTTTACATTAAGACAGGGTTCGGTGGAAAAATGTTAACTAGGAGTCAACCAATACTGACTTTCAGTGTGTCTTCTTGCTTATCCCTTAAAACTAACATTTACCCTTGAACAGGTGACTAAACCCCAAAGTCTGAATTCTCATTGTGCACAAGAAGTTGTTATCCACCAAACTCCATTTTAACTCCAAGTTTTGTGTCAGTATAATTAATGTCTGAATGAAATGTCATATTGGTTCCAGGAATTGCAAGTGCATTGGCAAAATTAATATTAGACTAAATCTCCAATGACTATATCTGCTTTCTAACTAGAGTCTTCACCAAAATTTATTCAGATCAACAAATTCTTGTTACAGAAGTATGCATTTATCTTCACCAGGAAAGATATGATGACTCATTCAGTTAAAAATAACACAGTTCAAAAAGTATGCCTGATACTATTCTAATCAGAGGGCAACAAAATAATGGCTAAGGCAAATATGACCCCTTCTCTCATGATGTTGATATCTACATGTCAGTATTTGTACAAAATATAAATTAAGATAAATTTGAGGGAAATGAGAAAGGTCATTGTGGCCCAGAATATGGGTCTGCCATTCATCTATAAAAGCAAGATACATACATGTGTGTGTGTGTGTGTGTGTGTGTATATATACATATATATATATGTTAATCGACTTATTAAGTTCTGTAATTCTGTCAAAATAAAAAGACAGCTAAGAACATTTCAATTTCTTTTTTAAGTAATGTATTCATAGTACATCTCCATTGTTATCCCCTCACTTGTATCTTCCCATTCCTCTCTCCCTCTTTCACCCTATCCTCCTCCTCTAGGTCTGTGAAAGAAGGGGACCTCCTCCCCCAACATATGATCACAACCTATCAGGTCTCATCTTGGTAGCTTACTTACCCTTCCTCTGAGTGATGCCAGGCCTCCCCACCAAGGGGAAGTGGTCAAATAAAGAGCATCAGAGTTCATGTCAGAGTCAGTCTCCACTTTCCACATAATTGTAGAGAATGTGATGACCATTGGCTAGATCTGAGTAGAGGTTCTAGGTTTACTGCATGCATTGTCCTTGGTTGATACAGTAGTTCAAGGAGACCTCCATACGTCCAGACCTGCAAAGCCCTAATGGTCTTCTTGTAGGTTTTTAGGACCCTCTGGGTCCTTCTATTTCTGCATTCTCCTATACCTCGCTCACCTAGAGTCCCAATAGGAAGTCCCAGAATCTATCCCAATCTCCTGCTAAGTGAAGACTTTCAGGGGACATCCCTGTTCAGCTAGTGTCTAATTATAAGTGAGTATATACCCTGTGTATCTTTCTGGGTCTGGGTTAACTCACTCAAGATGATCATTTCCAGTTACATACATTTGCCTGCAAATTTCAGGATTTCCTTGTTTTTAATAGCTGAGTAGTATTCCATAGTGTAAATGCACACAGTTTCTTTATTCATTCTTTGACTAAGGGATATCTGGGTTGTTTCCAGGTGCTGGCTATTATGAATAAGGCTGCTATTAACATGGTTGAGAATAGGCCCTTGTTGTGTGGTAGAGCATCTTTTGGGTATATTCTAAGGAGTGGAAAAGATGGGTCTTGAAGTAGCCCTATTTACAATTTTCTGAGAAAGCACCAGACTGAGTTTCAAAGTGGTTTTACCAGTTTTCACTCCTACCAACAATGAAAGAGTGTTCCCCTCTCTCCACATTCTCGCCAGCATGTGCTATCACTTGAGTTTTTGATCTTAGCCATTCTGATGTGTGTAAGATGGAATCTCAGAGTCATTTTGATTTGCATTTCTCTGATGACTAAAGACATTGAGCATTTCTTTAAGTGCTTCTCAGCCAGTCAATATTCCTCTGTTAAGAATTCTCTGTTTAGTTCTGAGCCTCATTTCTCAATTGGGTTATTTGGTATGGTGGTGTTTAATTTCCTGAGTTCTTCAATGTCTATTATCCTCAGGTTTCATCTTCTCATGGTATCCTTGATTTCTTGGATGTTTGTGTCAGAAATTTTTCAGATTTAACATTTTCTTTGATGGTTGCATCAAGTTCTTGCATTGTACCTTCTACTCCCAATTTTCTTTTCTCCATCTCTTGAATTCTGTTAGAGAAGCTTACCTCTGCATTTCATGCTTTTTCACTTAAGTTCTTTTGTTTCCAGCTCTCTTCTGTCTGTGCTTTTATCATTTTTTTCCATTTTCATCTTTAGATCTTGAATTCTTTTATTGATTTCCTTCATATGACTGTTTGTATTTTCCTGAATTTCTTCTAGTGATTTCTTCATTTGCTCTCTATAGGCCTCTTTAATGTCCTCAGTCTGTTTGGCTGCATCTTCATGCATTCGTTTATGGATTTCATTTGTTTCCTCCATTATCATCTTCATTACTAAGAATTTAAGGCCATTTTCTTGTGCTTCAGTTGTGTTTGAATTCCCAGGGTTGAATTCTTTGGGACAGCTGGGTTTTGGAGATGGCATATTGTTTTGGTTTTTGTTGTTTGTGTTTTTTACACTGGCCTTTAGTCATCTTACTCTTTCTGATGCTGGGAGGTAGTTTCTGGTGTCCTTCACTGGTCAGTGAGAGCAGTTCATTGGTGAATGTCTATAGACGGAACTGTCACCTGTGGGGATCAGGGAACCCTTCCCTGGATCAGGCAGGTGACCTGGATTCAGTTCCAGGGGACTTTGCTCCACATCCTGTGTTTCCCACTGGGTCAGCAGAGGCCGTTGCTGGTGTTCTGCAGCCCAAGGATCAGTTCGAGGTAGTATAGGGATAGCTGGTTATCCTGACTTTGTTTGGACTTTGAAACCCCTGCCCTTTGGCACTGGGGCTTTGGATGCCTAGGCTCAGAACACCCTAGAGTGCTGGACCCCCACTGGTTTGCAGCAGTTGGTTAGGCTTCCACCTGCTCTATCCAAGCAATGGTGCCTAGGTTCAGTGCCACTCTTACCACCCTCTGGCGTGTAGCAATTGGCTAGGCTCCACCAGATCTGTCCAGGCCAGTTCAGTCCTGCTGAAGAGTACAGGAACACCCTCTAGGTTGTGGCCACAGGCTCAACTTCCACCCAATATGCTTAGGGAAGTTCAGTCATGCCCAAGTGTGAGGGAACAGTTTGCTGGGATGGCTGTCTAGATTTCTGCTCAATCTGTTCAGGTTGTGTCGCCTTAGATCAGTCAACCTGAGAGTGAGACTATAAAACTGTAGCTGGAGAATGTGTCCACTGCCACCTGGGCCCCTCTGTGAGTCCAGGGTCCATCCGTAGACCAGAGGGATGATCTGAGGTCAGATCTATCCAAGATCCACACTCTAGGCTCCCCCTGGGACAGCAGACACTGATGCTATTTCTCTGTAGCCCACAGATCAGTCAGAGAGGGAGAGAAAAAAGAGTACAGTTAGGCAAGGCATGCTACATTGCACTGGGCTCTTGCTATTGTGCCCAGGTGGTTGCTGGCCCCCGAGGTTTTCTGTGCACTGGCAGGGTGGTCTCAGGTCAGATCCAGCCATTTTCCTGGGTTCTCCCCAGGCCAGCAGATCCAGATTCTGGCACTACACCACCCACAGTTCAGTCACAGATACCGAGTCCATGATATAGAGCACAGCTGCAGCTTGCAGGCAGGTATGGGTCCAGACTCTGGAGACTGGGCACCTGTCTTCCATGAGCCACTTGGATGGCCTGAGGCTGGACCCACCTATGCTCTGTACTGTGTGGACTCCTCTCACCTAGGGCTCTCCAGGTCTTGCTGTCTGTAGCTCCCAGCTGGGTCCCTAGTCTCTGTCCTGCAGAGCAGATACTGTGCTTGTTTGGTGCTGCCATCTTGGATCTCCCCGAAGATTGCAATTTCATAAAGTCTGCAGACATAAAACTCTTGAAATGTGGTTGTGGAGCTCAGTTACGTCACCTTTTAAGGCAACCTTAGTCGTACTACCTGGTTGCCTGTAAAAACATGGTTAGTCTCTTGAAGTTATTAGAGTAACTAATTTAAGTAATTAGGGAGATGCACCCACAATAAGTCACAGAGGACAAGTAAAGCATTGGTAATAATTAATTTTGTTTATGCTTGTCTGAAGATTTCATATTTATAAGGACGATTGTTCTTCCCTGGCCTGCAAATTAAGTATGAACAACCTCGTAGACTGAGTTTGTAGACTTCTTCTGAATCCATGCTTAATTGAGTCAATGAAAGGACTTCCACAGTTCATTGTGCCCTGTTGTCTTACTTAGGGTTTTATTGTTGTGAATAGACACCATGACCACAGCAAGTCTTATAAAAGAAAACATTTAATTGGGGCTGGCTCACAGTTTCAGAGGTTTAGTACATTATTATCATTATGTAAAGCATGGCAGTGTACTGGTAGACATGGTACTAGAGGAGCCAAGAGTTCTACATTTGGATCATCAGGCAGCAGGAAGAGGCAGTGAACTCCTGAGCTACTGAAACCTCAAAGCTAACCCCCTCCCTAGTGACACATCTCCTCCAACAAAGCCACACCTCCTCTAACAAGGCCACACCTCCTAACAGTGCCACACCTTTTGGGCCTATGGGAGGCCATTTTTATTCAAACCATCTAACCTGTAACAGTTCCTCAAAATCTAATGTGTATCAGAATCACCTGGAAGGCTTGTTAAAATATGGATATCTGTATCCATCTCCCAGATTTCATATTCAGTACTTGTTTGCAGTTGAGAATTCTAATAAGTTCTCAAGTGAATCTCATGCTATAGGTCTAAGGAGTATAGTCGGTTAACATAACAATTACATTTGACTAATATGAAGCTCTCGATGTAATGTAACACCTTTTAATTCCACCAAATCACCCTATAAGGTAGGCATTCGTGTGCCTTGTGATGGGAAAGGTGAAATGAGATAATAAAGAAGTGAAGAGAATATACATTTCCCCCAAAAAACAGAGGTAATATGGAGCCTAGGTTGTTATGTTACATCCTGTGTACAGAAGTATTTTTTATTCTTACATTACTGGTGTGTGTGTGTGTGTGTGTGTGTATGCCTGCCCTGTATAAAGTCTGTATGTCTCACATCACCTACAGGCCTGACTGGGGGCGGGCAGTGTCTCTGGGCTTCTCTTCCCGTGTGTGTGTGTGTGTGTGTGTGTGTGTGTGTGTGTGTGTGTCCGCGCGCGCGCTCGCAGGTGCCCGTGCACACATGCGAGAGAGAGAGAGAGAGAGAGAGAGAGAGAAGAGAGAGAGAGAGGAGAGAGAGAGAGAGAGAGAGAGAGAGAGAGAGAGAGAGAGAGAGAGGTCTATTCCTCTTGCATTCGTTAAGTGTTGTTTGTATGTAGTATATATATGTGTTTAGGTCTGACAATTTAGAACTGAATACCCTACCAATGGGATCATCCCTGAAGAAGACTAATTATCCCTCTTAGAAGCCATTAATTGCCTGTAGCTCTTCATCTAGAAGTTGCAGTAATCACCAGAAAGAGATTAGAGTGGACAGATTGAAAGGGGTGAGGTTGAGTTTTGATAACACCTGAGTAAATGAGGACTGTCTGGATGTTCTTCAATATGATGAAGAGGTAATAGACAGTGTCTTCACAGAGATTCCTGAAACTACTAGAAATGTGATTCACTTTCTCATCTTCTTCTCCACCAATATGAAGGAAGGATGTTCTGACACTGATGCTGAAAAAGCAGAAAAGACAACAGAATCTTAGGTCACAGCCCTGAGATGTAGCTACACACACTGTTAGCATCTCACAAAGCGAAAGCCACGTTCCTCAAAGAAGGCTTTCCCCAGAGATGATTCCTTATTTGCACGTATCATTTACAGCTTTGCCATGTGGGTTCCAATGAAAATGGGACTCAGTGGGGAGGCATAATTAATTGAATCAACTCAAGTCCTTTGACAAAAAACAAGCATGTAAAAACAACCAGAGGTTTGCAGAGCTCCTTACATTAATTCTACTTACAAGAAAGCTACCTTGCTGTCCTAAAAATGCAGAAACCAACTCACATGAAGAGACAGGCTTCTTAGACTCTGACATATATTTAATAGTTTTTCAAACATAAGCTTGATTATTTGAGGTTTTTCAGGTTTTGCTGCTGCTGCTGCTGCTGCTGCTGCTGCTGCTGCTGCTGCTGCTGCTGCTGCTGCTGCTGCTGTGCATTTTTCTCCTTCCCCAATTTGCACACATTCTTCCATCTGGTTAGTGACTCCTCTTTTAAAAAAAATTAAGGCAGCATCATAAAATGTACCAGCTAGAATGCTGAAGATAAGCTTGGCTTTGGGTTGTTTGATTTTAATTTTATTTCTGTTTTTAAAATCCTGAATTGAAGTTTCTGTCCTGGTGAACTAAGGTACCAGCCTGCTCTGTCATTTATCTTGTACCATATTTATCAATTGCTACCAGTTCATTTAGTTCATACAAAAAATATTAGCCTTACATTAAATAAAAGATAAGTAATATGATATAAGACCCCTGCTTACAATATGAAGAAGTAGGAATCCTTTCATGAGATATGAACAAAATAAAATAACTAGAATATTTCAACTTCAAACTTTAATTTTAGGAACTGTCAACAGTTGCCAACAATGTGCAGTGTCAGAGTGTGTTCTGTGCTTATGAGAGGTTCTGAGTTGAAGAAGGAAGACCTGGGACATTGTTGCTTCTTCAGTACACAAGAGTCCTGAGAATGACAGATGAAGGAGCGTATAAGTGTCTTTCCAAGAGTTTCTAGGAACTGTGAGAATAATGGAAATATGGAATAGCCTGGGCATATTCAACACTAGGCATCCATGCACCTGTGTTTAAATCAAAGTAAAGTTGTTGTTGTTACATTTAAAGGTAAATCCCCTGTTTCTTTGCAAAGGGTTTTGTAGATCCTCTCAGTTATGCACATCATTAACAACCTCGATTTGTAGACAAAGCAACTAGATTCTGAGCTTGTCCAAGACACACAGATGACCATTCATAGTCTCTATTTTAGGACCTCTTGACTATTTAGGACCAATGCTGCAAAGGTAATGCACATTCCATATCATTTCTATTTCTGCCTTTGATTAATCCCTTTCCAGGTTAGCAATAGCAATATGTGGTCTGAGTCTCTCTGGGGATGCTGGGTAGCAACCATGATCTCTATAAACACCACTCCACAAAGACTGTTTTATAGCTTAGCTGTGATACAGAAAATTTCAACCATAGCATTTTCATCATAAACACACATACCAATGCATATACATACATATTCTGACTTGTGAGCAATGTGAATTATGGGGTTAAGAACAAGAGAGGAGTCTAGAAAATCTGAGGGAAGACAAAGTAAGAAAACAATATTGCATTTTAAATACTGTACTGTATTGGATTTTATATAATTGACTGAGTTGAAGATTATGGATAGTTTAAAATAGTTAAACTCATGTCACTTTCACACACACCCCTGCCCCCATACTCAGCTAGAGAATCCAGATGATGTTCAATGAATAATAGTTGAGTTGTTTGCAGGAGATTGTTCATTTCTCATTAATAGTAATGGGGTTTACTTGTAGTGTTAGTTACAGCAATTGATAGGATTTATTCAGTGCCCCTTCCTCTCAAGTTCCAAGAACTTTAAACATACTATCTATTTTCTTTGTCGTACACAGTAATCCAATAAAGTTGGCATTATTATCTGCATTTCACATCTAAAGAAACTGAGATTTTGGTGGTCACATAATATCTTAAGGGCAAAAAGTTAACTCACCACAAAGCCCAGATTCGAATGTTAGCTTCAAATTCAAAGTCTGTCTTTTCTATACAAGTTTTTCCAGGTGTGCTGATGGATTTGGGGAAATCTATTCAAAATATTTTCCTCCCCTCTGACTCCACCAGCCCACCTCTCTTCTTTTGTAATTGAACAAGCCAGATGTATAACGGCAGTTTTGTTGGGGGTGAAATATGCGATGTTGAACCTCAAAAGGGTAATTGACCCCCGTGGGGATTGGAACTATTACTTCTTTCTTTTTAGAGTAGTGGGGTGATGAAGTGAGGAACAGTTTGAGCTCTGTGTGAATGAAGGAGAGTTCAGGCAGAGAAATGGGAGCTGGTACCACTGTGAAGTAATGTCACAGGACTCGTCTCGTCAAAGTGCAGGTGATCCAGGTTTTCAAACAGGGTGAGAATTTACTACCTGGGAGGGATGGGGATTCTGCAAGAGAGACTATGACAGAAATTTAAGAGCTAACAGGACTACAAGGCAATACAAATTCAAGGTGAAAACTGGAAGGGAGGAGGACTTACCACACACTTTCTAAGCATGATGTGGTGTGTGTGTGTGTGTGTGTGTGTGTGTGTGTTATGTGTGGTGTGTGTATATGTAATATGTGTGGTGTGTGTGTGAGTGATATGTGCAGAGTGTGTGTATGATATGATGTCCGATGTGTGTGGTATATGTGGTGGTGATGGTGGTGGTGGTGGTGGTGGTGGTGGTGGTGGTGTGTGTGTGTGTGTGTGTGTGTGTGTGTGTGTGTGTGTGTGTGAAATATGTGACATTTAGTATGTGAACCTTTTCATGGGGACCTCCACCAAGAGACAGCAAGAGAAGTCCCTCTCAGTCAATATCATGGAATCTTAAGAGATGTCAAGCAATTACTGAGAGAATTCTCAGGCTCATGGAAAAAGAAGAGTCAGGTTTAGGATGGATCGCTGATATAAAAACAAAGGATGTATTTCAAAGAGTAGGAGGATACAAGAAACTATTACATTGCGAGGGCAAAGGAAGCCATTCATCTAGATATTTATCTATAGCTTTGGATGTTTTCTCTCTCCAGCATGAGAGGTCTGGGAGAGCAAGCCTACCCGAGCAACAGAACAAGGCTCTCTAGGAGGAAGTGTGAGGAAACTGTCCTTCCTAGCTTTGACAAACACCATGCTCTTAAGGAGAAATTAACTTTTCTCCATTTTTTTCTGCCAGAGTTTTGTATTGACAATGATTTTTTAAAAGTCCACAAAACAAGCAAAAGAAAAGCCTATGAAAACATACTACCTAAGATAAACTCCTTCACTCTCATTTCCACACTCAGAAATATACTATTTGTTTAAATATTAGGTATCACTACTTTCTATTTCCCCTCCAAATAATGTATAATATATTCCATTTATACAGAGTGGGCTCCCTGAAAATATTGTTAATTAAAAATCCTAGCTGTTTTTTGCAGATATACTACATGTCATGTTTGCAGAGAGATTACAAGCCATTTCACTCACCTTTGGATTTTTACTGATGAAAAAATAAAATTAGCCTAGAGACATGGTGAGTTCCATGCTGTCGCTTGGACTGTTAGTGGCAAAGAGGGCATTGGAACTCACGAGTGCTGAGATTATGTTCACAGCTGTAGCGACAGAACCTATTAGCAGTAAAGAATGGTCTCTATCCCTGTAAAACAGGACATAGAGCTATTATTAGCCAGTTCTGGAGTAGAAAGTAAGAATTCAACCTCCAAACAACCTCATGATATCTAAAATACTAGGAAATGTCCTTTGCCATAGTAAGTCTTTGCACAACTCTATCTGTAAAACTTTTTTTGTGCCCTTAGTTGTAAGAATTGAACCTATAGCCTGGCATGTAACAAAGCTCCTCCCCCTTGGCCACACCCCAGACCCTCCAAGTCCCATGGCTGTGAATTCACTGCTTTGATAATTGAGTTTTTAGACTCTGAATTTCCAACAGAACTACAGTAGAAGTCTTGTCCAGTGCCCTTAGAAATTCTAAAAACTGAAAGTAAATCTTCCTTCTTCATATATTCCCTGCTGACATTTTAGAAAGGAAAACATTGAAGAATTCAAACTTTTCTCACACAAAAACTGAACTTCTGTGTGGAGAAATCATTCAGGACCTTCTAGTAGAGCTTATCCTGGGGGCTGAAATAGCTATCCGTTATCTCTTTTGTAAAAAATAATGATATTTTATTGTATGTATGTGCATATGTATGTATGGATACACTCACTCATGCATGTTTATAGGCATGTGACGGAGAGTACAGGTGGACATGAAGTTTGTTCCTCTGTCATTCACCCTTTATTTTTTGAGACAAGTTCTCACATTAAGTGTGGAGCTTCCCACTTGAGATAGAATGCCAAGCCAACAGATCCTGGGACCCACCTATCTCTATTTGCCAGTACTGGCGTTCTGAAGGCAGATCACATATTGCTTCCTATTTGAATGTTGGCGATCCTAACTCAAATCCTCACGCCTCAGCAGCAAACGCTTTACCCGCAGCATCATTGTAGAACTGCCGTAACACTTCTTTTCCTTCTCTTGTGTCACCAGCAGTAAACATTGTCGGGAACATCTGAGTCCTGCTTGGTACTTCAGCATGCAATCATTCTGTTCATTTTAAACTAAAGAAAAATGTGTAGACACGAGAACAGATACTGATGAAAACTATGAGTAACTTCTTTGACTTTGGATGGACACTGAAGGGAAGACAAGGGGTCTTTATCTTTAACTGATGTTCTAAGCTGATTCTAAATAGGCCAACTGCTTTCATTGTAAGTGATAATAGTCGTGTCTGCTCTTCTCTTAAATTAGACCAATATGACTGGTGTCCCAACTTCTAATAGAATCAGAGACTTCTACATCATATAGTTCTTTAAAGAATGATTCTACTCCATAGGATAGACCGTCCTTAAACGCTTCGGTGAATGCTGAGAGCAAACAGGAGCTATTTTATTCCAACTTAGCCTGTTGTATAGTTAAACAAATTAGAAATAAACCAGAAAAAACTTAGATATTAAATAAAAATACAATACCTGTCCATAGACCTCAAGTGCATTCTTTGGAAATTATTCTTCAAGATGCACCTACATCTTTTACATGATAGGGTTTTTTTTTAATTTAATATTTGAAGTCAAGAATAATTCTGTAACTAACTTTCATCTCACAGTTTTGTCATTGTAGATCATAGACATTCTCTGGATCCTTCACTGGAACAGTACTTTTTCTCACTCTGGCAGTAATTTATAAAACAATGAAAATATTCATTATTTGTCTTGCTGCTATGAACAAATGCATGACAAGAAGCAGCTGAAGGATGCAAACATTTTTTTCAGTTCAGTTGGAGGATGCAGCCCATAACTAGACGTCTTGTTGGTAGGAGTACGAGGCAGATAGTCCCATCATGTCTGCAGTCAGGAAGCAGAGGAAGACGAGAGCTGTGCTCGGAACATTTCCTCCTTTTAATTCGTCCTCATCACAGAGAGTCATGGTGTGGTGCCATCTACATGTATAGTGTGAATTCCCTCTTCATTTAACCAATGCAGAAACTCCTTCACAGACACACACAGAGCCTTGTCTCCTAGGTGACTCTAGATCTTGTCAAACTGACCTTTGACACAACATAAGAGATGCACAGACATGTCACCCAGTCCTCCGATAGTGAGTACTTCAGTCTCTTCATCCATGGGCTAGTATTGAAGACTTCTGATACTTCATCATCACTCAGGAAGTCTGTGTTACTCTGGGGACCCAGCATTTTGGAATTTGGTGCTGTTTTAGGAGCAGGAGATAGAGCAGTGAATAAACAAAATGGATAAAAGCCCGAGCTCTTATTCATTCTTTTACTTTTAAAAACATTAGCTCAAGTAGATCAATAGCGTGTGAAGGATAATCTATTAAGCAGTGTTAGAAATTAAACCAAGACTTATATGAGTATGCTGTTACCGTTAAGAAACTTGTTATCCCTTGCTCTTCCAAATCCACTGATTAGCTATTGTATAATAAACAAGTCTTAAAGCACCATTGGCTGCCCATATAGGCAACTATATCAACATCTTGAATAATCGGTAGGCCACTATCTCTATCTTACATTTGTTCAAACATATTTAAATCTCAACGCTCCTAATGTTTTCAAACCCACTGTTTCCTCCTTATGCAGTTTCGAAGGCAGAGAATATACCAGGATGCTAGAGATAGTGAGTTTTAAGGGGAACCCCTTCAAACATACATCTGCTTTGCTTCAAGGCCGTGAACTCAAAATTCAAAAATGCTATTACCAAAGTATAATTCTCAAAGCTTGAGAACATGCGTCTGACTACAGGAAAGGAAATCCTGAACTCATTTAGGGCCAAATCAGAGGCATTAAATATTACCACACAGGACATCCACAGCTCTGTTTCCTCCCAAGACAACAGTTTTACAAACTTCAGTACAAAAGTAACATACTTGTGTCTACCAGGCTGGTCCAAAGATGACCAATTATCTGATCAAGTATTACCCTGAATATTACTGGGAGAACACTTCTAGATGATTCTTATTTGAATCAGTGGAGCAAGAAAACAGATTGTCCAGTAAGTGGAAGTCCCAGGTAGAAAAAAAATGCATGTCCTTCCACCTCTGTTTCTTGTCAGTCAAGAAATTCTTCATGGCTGTCTGTTTTGAGCAAAGTTGTCAGGTTCTGCCTGGCCTCAGAGGCAGCCCAAGCACTGGCTTTCCCCAGATCTCAACCCTGACAGGCTTCTGGTTTGATTGGCTATCAAGCCAAATCTTGATAGTAGATCTTGTGTTGTATTTATACACATTCTCCTGGTTGGCTTTGCTGGGGAGTCAAATACAGCCATTGCCACCAATACCCATTTAACCTTTTTAATCATTAATTTCCTCATTTATGAGAAAGAGAGATTTGTGTTAACTATGGGATTCTTTCAATCCTAGAATTCTACAGTTGTCTGGTTCTGTAATTACCAACTGGAAAGGTACTTTTCATGCCTGGCTCTATTCACCAAGTACCTACCATATACCTACTACTGAGCTAGTAGATTCTCTGAGTGCTAAGTAGTCTTGAGGTATTCTGAGCATTCCTCCTCATTTTCTCGGGGAAGTATACAGGACTGTGTGGCAACTTGCCAAAGTCACAGAACAAGAAGAAAGCATTTCATTTATGTTGATAAAAACAATGGGTGAATAACTTAAGGGAATATTGAAATGTAAAATGTGATGTGTTTAGGAAATAGCATCCTGATGCTCAACCATAGGTGTCAACCTCTCATGGGGCCTCCACCCAGGTTAACATAGAGACCCCATGTAGGCAACTTCATAAAAAGAAAACAAAATTAGATTGCCAGGGGCATTGTTTTGTTGATATATTCTTCTGTAGCATTCTCCTCTGTGAAAGCTAGGGTGGCCTCTAACTCACTTTGTATTCCAGGCTGGCTTCAGCTCCTGGCGTTCCTCCTGACTCAGCTTCCTGGGCACTAAGATAACAGGACTGTGCTACACAGCTAGTGATTAGTGCCTTTGCCTACCCCAAGACTTCCTACTTTTTCAGCCTCTGACCCCCAGGCTCACATGTTTTAAAAGTGTCTACCAAACAAGAGGAAATGATAGATGTGGCTTATGACCCTGTTTATTCTCTTGCCCTCCTTTTCCTTTTATCATGGAAGTCTTGTCCCTCACCTGTTAACTAACCAAAGCACTGGTGAAAATGGTTGGGTAAAGTATGTCACATATCCAAACACACACAGCCACAGACGAGATTTGGACACAACATTCTAGTCTCCCACTTATATGAAAACAATGTTCTCAAGGCAATCTCAGATTTCTCTTGACTTCATCTTGCAGGCATCACATTTTAAGTACAAAATGACCCTGTCTGACTTTTCTTGATTTAGAGAATTAAGTAATTGCCATATTGGAAAGTGGTGTGTGAGAGACAGAAACAGAGACAGACAGACAGAGATAGACAGACAGAGACAGAGAAAGACAGAGACAGAGACAGAGAGACAGAGAGAGAGAATGTTTCCAACTACACCTAATGCCAATGGGTAATGTTTGTTGCACAACTGGATAGGATGGGGATGGTTAGTACTCTAGACCAGGTTCTGTGGGGTGAGTGTGACATGATTTCAGTTGTGCAGTTAGGGAAACTGGCTAAGTAATAGATATTGTGTCATACGAGCACGGAGATTTACCAAGACTAGGAGACACTTAAAATTAAGTATAGTTTTAACATAAGAATAAAATGTAAAACAATGGGGCCAAACATGGGAACATGAGAGAGGTACACTATTCAAATCCTGCCATTACTGTGTGCAGTACAGGGAAGTATCAGAATGATTCATTAAGTTAATCTCTTCTTTATTAATTAAAACATTCAATAACTCAAGTTGTTCAAGTTCTCCTTCTCCTGCTTAAAACACAGAATATCTATAAGATTGTTTGCGGTAGTTTAGGTGGCTACAGATCCCACACCCTGCAACTACACTAAGACTGTGAGGAAGAGAGATAAAAATGAGTTTTAACATGCTCATATTCATCATGATTTCTCACAGATTCTGAATGGAGCCCATGGCTTGAGAGACCACTGGGTAAAGGGTCATTTCAAACCCAGTGAGTGTTTCTCTTGTAGTTTAGTTCGTATTTCAATTTGGAAATTCCCTCTCTTGCTGCCTCGGATTTCTAAGGGGTTTAGGAGAGTGAGGATTACGGAAAACCCTGAAGTTACATTCATACTTTGGATAGATCAAAGCTTCTATGTATTAAGTCAAAGCAGTGTGAATTTCTGAGGACGGTGAAGGGGAGGGGCGTTGGCTTCACACACTGGGGAGGTGTACAGACTTGCCAAGACCGTTGAGTGGCAGTTGGCTTGGCTGGGTGACAATAAATTGTGCACACATACTTCCCACCTTGCTCCTGAGCAGGGCAACAGTCCCACTTCAAACAAAGGCCTTGCTCAGCCTCACCTGTAGGTTGCCAGAGACTTCCAGGGTGGGATCTTGGCTCCCAGACAAAACTTTGCTGAAAACTCAATTCAATGCTTCTAAGTTTAAAAAAAAAAAAAAAAAAAAAAAAGTATTTCAAGAAAAATCACAGCCAAGGCTTGAATTTCCCATCTCACACTGCCATCTACTGTTCTGAGAAAAAAATGGAAATTTTCCAGCAAGCACATTTGGAGTCCTGGACATTTTTTGTGGACTTTCCTTTTACAATCCAATTGACAATGAGGTCTGACTGTTGTCCTGTTCACAAACAATGCTTTTTTTTTGTGCGGAGTCATATAAGATACACATGGAACAAAATCATGTCTCATGTAAATTCTCCTTGAAAAAAAATATATATTCCCCCTTTAAAAGAATTAGAGTCAGGCAAAGACCTAAAAGTCATCCAATCTCATCTAAGGAAAATAGACTTAAAGGAACTTGTCTGAGAATCCTTATCTCCCTGCTATCCTGAAGAAGGTGGATTCTATCAGTGTTGGTGTGGCCTATAAGCTCTAACCAGAGTACCTTGGCAACTAACCAGAATCTCAGCAAATGGTGAGGACTAGGCACTATCAGGATGATTGTTAAGACCAAGAGTACATTCGTCCATCCACAGATCCATCTGCTGTTGACCTCCCTATACCTGCTTCCTCCCTTCATTGTTGAGTATATTCCCACCACAACCAGGTCCTTTCCAGTTCAAATAAGTAAGCTCCACATGGAATGCCTCATTCCCTCCTCCACAGGGGATAGTCCCACCCATCCCTACCACAAGGAAGTGGTTTTTTAAATGTAGTTGTGTAACTCACAAGTGTGCTCCGCACCACAACTGAGCTGTGTGTTAGGTTGTCTGTTTGGCTGGTTGGTAAGGACATCAGAAAATCCTAGTGTGAATTCTACATTAGGATCCTAAAGAGCTGGTCTTCGGCATGCTTTGGTTAGCTAGAGAGGGCTTCATGGCTTGGAGGAAGTGCTTGGAGACTGCGAAGCCAAGTGTCAGTTTCACATTTTTGAACAGGGAAATAATGATTCTTTCTTTTCTCACATCATAGGTTGAATGAATAGGACTGAAATGTGGTTTGAAACTGTGCAGTGCCCTCTACCCCGGCAAGAAAATAAACATGTACAAAGGAAGGGGGTATCCAGTGACTGCTGCAGAGATAAGCAAGCGAATTGGCTTCATTCTTATGATGCCACCACAGATGCCACAATTTCAAATTGTATGCATTAGGTAGGCCAGGTTTTAAACTTTCAAATACATCTCAGAAAAACAACAACAACAACAACAAAATAAATGTAGAAATGAGGGAGCTCCCATGAATAATTACATGTGGGAATCATTTAGGAGTTCAGCCTCTGCTGAAGAATGTGACCTTGCCCTGCCTTCCCAGTCAACACTTCTAAAGCTATTGGTAAATGATACCTCGACAGATCAATGTCTCGGAAATTTTCTGGAAAACACTGACCATCTACACAGGAACATCTATGTTCTCTATGGTGTAGTTGCCTTAACTTTCTACTTTAGATGATGGCCAAGTCGCAAAAGGGTCACACCAAAATGGTTTAAATGACCCCCACCCGGACTTTTAATACTATTTAAATCTTCAAGGAGCAGTTAAACACTATCAAATGTGGTTTGAGGAGGCATTAAGCATAGAGCAGTGTGAAGCATTCATTTGTTTTGAGTTGAAAGACAGCAAGCCTACCCTCTCTAAAAAAAAATAAGCATAAGGGAAAAAAGTCTGAACTTCTCCTATTGTAAGCTAAGACTCTGATCCCACCTAACACAATGCAAAAAATTTTTTAAATTTTAAAAGAATGCTCTGTCTTAAGGGATAAATAGTTGTAAGTGTGAATATTGACAAACATGTTGAATATTCCAGAAGGAACCTAGGTCAATCTATTCACATGTTGATTATTTTTGGTCTGTTTTAAAACATATATTACCATTATGATCATTTATAGTTCAATCCATTTGTCTACAAATTTTGGGAATTCCTTGTTTTTAATAGCTGAGTAGTATTCCATAGTGTAAATGTACCACAATTTATTTATCTTCTACTGAGGGACACTTAGGCTGTTTCTATGTTCTGGCTATTATGAATAAGGCTGCTTTGAACATGGTTGAGCAAATTTTCTTGTTGTGTGCTGGAGCATCTTCTGGGTATATTCCTAGGAGTGGAATAGCTGGGTCTTGAGGAAGCCCTATTCCCAGTTTTCTGAGATAGCACCAGATAGATTTCCAAAGTGACTGTACTAGTTTGCATTCCCACCAGCAATGAAGGAGTGTTCCTCTCTCTCCACATCCTCACCAGCATGTGTTGTCACTTGAATGTTTGATTTTAGCCATTCTGATGGGTCTAAAATGAAATTTCAGAGTTGTTTTGATTTGCATTTCTCTGATGACTAGAGATGTTGAGCATTTCTTTAAGTGTATCTCAGCCATTTGATATTCCTCTGTTGAGAATTCTGTTTAATTCTGAGCCCCACTAGAAATGATCAAAATGAGTGAGCTAATCCAGAAGCAGAAAGACTCAAATGGTATATACTCACTTATAACTGGACACTAACCCAAGGGACAGGTCCCATGAAAGTCTGCACCTACCAGGAAAGTGGGATAGAGGTGAGGACATCCTATTGACACTCTAGGTGAGAAAAATATAGGGGATAGGGAAATAGGTGGATCCAGAGGGTCCTAGAAACCTACAAGAGGAACATTATGTTGGGTGGATCTGAGCCCAGGGGTTCTGCTTTATCTAAGGCACCAACCAAGGACAAAACGTGCAGTCATCATCAAACCCCTACCCAGACCTAGCCAAGGGACAGAACATTCTCCACAGTTAAGTGGAGACTGGGGACTGACTTTCACAGGATATCTGGTGCTCCATATTTGGCCATGTCCCTTTGTTCGGGAGGCCCAATGGCACTCGGAGGAAGGATAGCGGACTACCAAGAAGACACTTGATACCCTAGCACCATATTCAGGGGGAGGAGGTCCCCCTCAGTCACAGCCATAGGGAAGGGGGATTGGGGTGAAAGTGGAAGGGAGGGAGGAATGGGAGGATGCATGGGATGGGATAGAAAATGAGATGTAATATGAATTATTTTGTTTTTCAATAAAAATGTGTTAAAAAATAAAAAATAAAACATATATAACAAATGTATTTATTGTCAATAACATGGAATGGAGTAAATAGAGAAATGGTCTCCACTGTGTATAAACTCAGGCCCTTGACTTGTTATCTCTTTGTTTCTTGATAAAAATATTAAACACTAATTAAATTAATTAATTAATTACTAGTAATTACTATTGTCTTCCCTATAAACTGGTGGACTATACTCTCCTAATCACTCCATGGGGGGAAATTCACATGATGAGATCTACCAATGAGGCAAACAGAGAAGACTCAGGAGTACCAGGACAGGACTCCAGGCCTCAGAGGGTTAGGCTTATCGTAGAAGACTTCTAAATCATGCTGCTCATACTGGATCAGACCAGATCCCAGGTCTCATAACTATTGCCAAATTAGGTTTCATTGCAGACTTAGCTATATCTTTCTTTATATGGAAGATATGTACATTGGAAAATAAGATGGGACACACCTACACTTATGACCTCTGGCATGAGTATGGCCTTCAAATTCCTGCCAGGCTTGGTTTAGAGTCTGATTTCTGAACCTACTGTGTCATAGTCAGGGCTACAATGGTATGATGAAACATCATGACCAAAGGCAAGTAGGAGAAGAAAGGGTTTATTTGGCTTACACTTCTACATCACTGTTGGTCATGTAAGGCAGTCTAAACAGGAACTCAGACAGAGCAGGAACCTGGAGGCAAGAGCTTATGCAGAGGCCATGAAGGGGTGCTTCTTACTGGCTTGCTCCCCATGGCTTACTCAACTGACTTTCTTACAGAACCCAGGACCACCAGCCCAGAGATAGCACCTCCCACAGTGGGCTGTGCCTTCCATAATTAATCATCAATTAAGAAAATATCCTACAGCCAGAGCTTACGGTGGCATTTTCTCAACTGATGTTCACTCCTCTCAAATGACATTAGCTTATGTCAAGCTGACATAAAACTATCCACATACTAGGTCTAGGGAAAGCCTAGGATTTATGTTTCTAAAAATTTCCCAAGAAGATGTCTTCAAGGATGCTTTGACATGACTCTGAGTAAATAAAGTCACTCTAAAAACCCCAGAGCTAGACTAGACTGTGTCACCAAACATTTTTCTCGGCGACACATTCTTTATTTTCCTGTTTCAACCAGATGCAGTTGTTAGTTGCTGCTGTCATTGTCTATTTTTGAACTATATAAACTGCATTGAAAACAATAAATTCAACATCTATGGAAAAGCCAAAGAGTAAATAAGAAGTTTGAGTTAGTAAGTTAAAATTTATATTATGTCTCTTAATAGCCTTATTGCATGTTAATTTTCACCAGTCTGTTTATTTACTCTTTTAAAAAGGCATTCTAAGGTCCTTATAACTAGCCTAAGACATACCAGCACATACTAAGAGATCAAACTAAGTTTGTGGATGAAATATATGCTTAAATATATGCTTAAATGCACAAAACACTTGAAGGAAGTCATCAACTAAAGGTTTATTATGAAAAAATAAAAAAGAAATATGTCCTGGAGGACATTTCATGCTTTTTTTCAGTACTCTTTTACATTAAATACAACGATAGGGAGCTAGGTGTATAATATTGCAAAAATAGAAACAGTTAGCATCTTCATTCTGCATGCAAGTACAGAAGAAATGAGTTAAAGATGCCCAGTGTCCAAATAGATACTTCATGGAAACACAGGCATGCAATGGCACAAGCAAGCTCTGAGGCTGTGGTCAGGCAGCCTTTGATGCCAGGATAGGGCCAACCCCTGAGGTCTGACAATGAGTAAAGAATACCCAGATGTGCACAGACCTGACTGCAAAAGTAAAAATACACCTCCACATGAAACTCATGCATTCTCAGCATTAAATCATGTAGCTCTTAGATCTCGACTCCAGAGCATGAAGACCATCTGTTTTTCTAAATATATTCAGGATGATACATCTTGCTAATGCATAGGAACCCTGGACTTTTGCTGATTTGTATCAAAATTAAAACATTGTGGAAAATTAAACCCATGACACTAAAAGGAGCAGTAAGATGGTTGTTGTAGAAGGTATTTATTGCCTCAAATCGTATTAAAGTATGGATTACGCAAATACTTTAATTATATGTTTGGGGTGATATTTATCTCTTGCTAAGAGTATTATAGTAAAAATAAAAGCATAATGAGTTAAATTCTATCATCACTTGAGCTCTCACTGGTACAACATAAAAGTTTACTTAAAGTCACACTAATGCTACTTTCCCTGAAGATTTTTGGCAAGGAGAAAACTATGAAGAGTAACACTGTGGTAGTCTGCCATAAAAAGAACATGACTTTTATTAAAAAATAGACTTTAGGTTTCTGTTGGCATAGTAAACTCAACTGATTCAAACAAATCTCTATATTTGTGGGCAGCTTGATGTTTCACTGTTTCTGAATAAGAATTATTAAGTACTCAAAATTCCACCAGAGAACTCCTACAGCTGATAAACATTTTCAGCAATTTGGCTGGATACAAAATTAACTCAAAAAAGTCTATAGCCTTCCTATACACAAATGACAAGCTTGCAGAGGAAGAAATTAGGAAAGCCATACCCTTCACATTAGCCACAAGCAATATAAAATATCTAGGAGTTACTCTAACTAAGCAAGTGAAGGACTTGTTTGAAAAAACTTCAAAACTCTGAAGAAGGAGATTGAAGATGACATGAGAAGATGGAAGGATATTCCTTGCTCATGGATAGGGAGAATTAACATAGTAAAAATGGCCATCCTACCAAAAGCAATCTACAGATTCAATGCAATCCCTATCAAAATACACACAATTTTTTAAAGACATTGAAAGTTCAATTCTGAACTTCATATGGAAAAACAAAAAACCCAGAATAGCAAAAACGACCTTGTACAATAAAAGGTGCTCCGGAGGAATCTCCATACCTGATCTCAAATTGTACTATAAAGCAATAGTAATTAAAACAGCATGGTACTGGCACAGCAACAGGCTGGTTGATCAGTGGAATCGAATTGAAGACCCAGATATGAATCCACACACATATGGTCACTTGATTTTTGACAAAGAAGCCAAATCCATTCAATGGAAAAAGGATAGCATCTTCAACAAATGGTGCTGGTCTAACTGGAGGTCTATGTGTAAAAAAATGCAACTGGACCCATATTTGCCACCTTGCACAAAACTCAAATCCAAGTGGATTAAAGACCTCAACATAAAACCAGAGACACTAAGTCACTTAGAAGAAAAAGTGGGGAAGGGCCTGGAACATATTAGCACAGGAGACAACTTCCTGAACAGAACAACAACAGCCCAGGCCTTAATGTCAACAATTAATAAATGGGACCTCATGAGGCTGAGAAGCTTCTGTAAGGCTGGAGACACTGTCAAGAGAACAAAGTGACAGCCTACAGACTGGGAAAAGATCTTCACCAACCCTACATCTGACAAAGGTCTAATATCCAAAATATATAAAGAACTCAAGAAATTAAACACCACCAAACCAAATAACTCAATTGAGAAATGAGGCTTGGAACTAAACAGAGAATTCTCAACAGAAGAATATCAAATGCCTGAGAAACACTTAAAGAAATGCTCAACCTCCTTAGTCATCAGGGAAATGCAAATAAAAACAACTCTGAGATTCCATTTTACACCCATCAGAATGGCTAAGATCAAAAACTCAAGCGACACCACATACTGGAGAGGATGTGGGGAGAGAGGAACACTCCTTCATTGCTGGTGGGAATGCAAACTAGTACAGCCACTTTGGAAATCTATCTGGTGCTATCTCAGAAAACTGGGAATAGGGCTTCCTCAAGACCCAGCTATTCCACTCCTTGGAATATACCCAGAAGATGCACCAGCACACAACAAGAAAATTTGCTCAACCATGTTCATAGCAGCCTTATTCATAATAGCCAGATCATGGAAACAGCCTAAATGTCCCTCAGTAAAAGAATGGATAAAGAAACTGGTACATTTACACTATGGAATACTACTCAGCTATTAAAAACAAGGAATTCCCGAAATTTGTGGATAAATGCATTGAGCTAGAAATGATCATAATGAGTGAGTTAACCCAGAAGCAGAAGAAAGACTCAAATGGTATATACTCACTTATATCTGCATACTAGCCCAAGGGGCATGTCCCATGAAAGCCTTCACTTACCAGGAAACTGGGACAGAGGGGAGGACATCCTATTGGGACTCTACATGAGAGAACCATGTGAGAATAGCAAAGTAGAAGGATCCAGTGGGTCCTAGAAACCTACAAGTAGAACATTATGATAGGCAGATTTGGGCCAAGGGGTCCTGCTCAAACTAAGGCACCAGCCAAGGACAATACAGGCAGTAAACTTTAAACCCCTACCCAGATCTAGCCAATGGTCAGAACAGTCTCCACACTTGAGTGGAGAGTGGGATATGACTTTCTCACGTACTCTGGTGCCTCACATTTGACTATGTCTCCTGGAGGGGGAGACCTAGTGACACTCAGAGGAAGGACAGCAGATCACCAAGAAGAGACTTGATACCCTATGAGCATATACAGGGGGAGGTAATCCCTCTCAGGAACAGTCATAAGGGAGGGGAATAAGGGGAAAATGGGAGGGAGGGAAAAATGGGAGGATACAAGGGATGGGATAACCATTGAGATGTAACAAGAATAAATTAATAAAATTTAAAAAAATTTTTAAGTAGTGGGTAACTTTAAACTCATTATAAAGAAGAAAGACATAAAATACTAAAATTGCGAAATTTATTGTATGTTGCCATTTATGCATATGTATCTTCTCATGGTTTCAGAAATATATTTATATGGTTCTTTTTTAAATTAAACTGAAATATTTTTTACTTTTTAATGGAATTACATGTGCAATAATACATTTCTGACTCTATTTGAGCTGGCATTCATTGACCACCAGTTAGGATAAGAGACGTGGTTGATCACTAGGATACAGAGGTGATGCTTAAAGTACCTGCAAGCACATACAGGGTTATGAAGTAAGAAATATCACAATGTACTCAAGGAACCTCTGCGGTCCCCATACAGGCTGGTATGAGTAGAAAGGGGATGTTGATGAGGAAAATGAGCCTGGAGAAGGAAATGAAGTCCATGTTTTAGGCATGCTGCCTAGTTCATACGTCCCCGAGAGTGGACCCTGAGACAAGGTCTTTGGTATTGGGATGGATAATTGAAATAAGTTGCTTTTATCATACATGTGGAAGAAGTGAGAGATGAAGATCCAACAATGTTCGGTTAATGAATATTCCTGGGTATAGGCAACAGGCCCTATCTTCATGTGCTGTCTCTTTACTATACTTATTGCAACGTTGGCCTCCAGTGGCATTTGACTATAATAACCCCAGTGAGGCTGGGAGTTTCAAAGTGTGGCTCTGAGAATGCAAGAAAGACTGGAGTATTTACCTACTGATGTTATAGCCCAGTTTCTAAGGGTGTGCCCAGGATTCAATGAGTACTAGATAGCTCCTAGGAGAGAGAGAGAGGAAGAAAGAGGAGGAAAGAAGGAGAGGAGAGGATGTAAAAAGCATAGTAACACTGGATATGGCAAACTCTTGACTTATTAGAGACTGTCCCCAACTTTAGGCACACTTGATATATGTTTGAGTTGATCATTAACAGTGTCATGTATCATGTAACTGTTTAGATGTTTGAGTTTTAAGTAAGAAAGGATTTCTTGTAACAATTGTGATTTCTTGAATTTTTCTGCTTGTGAGAGACTGTCTAATAAAAACAAACAAACAAAGAGGAATGCACGAGCAGTGTCTGCAAAGGGAATGTAAAGATTGACTCTATGGAGGATAAAGAGCAATGAAAAGTTGGGATGTCCCCAAGATCTTTGTATGATTTGTAAATTGTAATTCCACTTGCCATAGGATATGATGATCAACTGTGTTTCCAAATGAGAAGATGAAAATAGACTTACTTAGTCATTATGTGATTTGCCATCTCCTACACTGTGACTGTAGGCAGCAGTGTTCCATCATTCTTCTTCAGTTTACACTGACTTCAGGGTGGGGGCGATTTTTAAATTTAAAGACAAAATGGTAAAGATATATGGCAGTTTCAGATGTGGGTAAATAAACAGGAAGATAGAGGTGGTTGAGCTCTTTGGCAGAGAATGCTCCTCTCGTCAGGGATCGTTTCTGATCCAAGATCTGATTGAGAAGAAGGGATGGCAGAGAGCAAGGGCTAGGAGGTAAGGATCCCAAGCAGAGAAGAGGGAAAGACTGCAGGCCAGAAAGAGAGCCAGAGGTGAAGCCACAGAAGGCAGGATAAGTGAGAGAATGAGTGATTTATGCCATGCAAGCACCAGAGAGTGTAAGAAGATTAGACATTTGTTTTCAGCATAGAGATATTATGGTTGGTTATCAAGCAGGGAGCTAATATGATCAGATCTGCTAAAGATCATTCTGGGTTCTTTTGGTAGAAGGGATTTTCAGAAGGACAAAATTCAAAGCTGGACAAAGCAGGTTGTTAGCATCGGCGTGGCAATGGCCTTGCTGAGTATATTACACAGATTGCTTCATTTCGTGATACAACAACACTGTCAGATATCCACACTTCACTTTTATTTCCATTCTACGACCAGGAGCCATGGTTTTCATCACATGTCCACCATTGGCAGCTGGTTGGGTTCCAACCCTCATCTTTCTAAGCTCTGGGAGCCATGCCGCTAGACTTCAGGGCCTGTGCTTTGCCCTGGCTCAAACTCACAAAGCCAGTCAGGAGACTGATTCAACACTGAAATCAACGGCGGACTGTAGTATAAGCCAAACTGATCTAACCCGGAGAAGTTGAAGTCCGATCTAAGAAGGTTACTACACAAACACCTGCCTCACTCCTCACATATTGCACTTGACCAGTTTTTGGGCAGGTTATTAGCTAAAAAATGTGTGTGGAATGTATGTTAAATAATTGCTACCAAGAATTACCAGAGAATTTTGATTGATTTCATGATTTGATCTTATTTAATGGTTGGGATTGATTGAGTGATTTAGGTTGTTTGTTTGCTTTTTTACATTTCTGCAGATATATCACGAA
Source organism: Acomys percivali (assembly GCA_907169655.1). Taxonomy (NCBI): domain Eukaryota; kingdom Metazoa; phylum Chordata; class Mammalia; order Rodentia; family Muridae; genus Acomys; species Acomys percivali. The sequence goes on along the minus strand of OU015746.1, from coordinate 70,110,691 downwards.
GTATTTTGGGGATGAGACCACATCTGAAGAATAAATTCATTTGTCTTTATGTATATTTTATAGACATAGCCAGGAAGTAATGTTATGAAATACATTAAGTGCACCTGTGTTTGACTGCAACCCCTCACCTGGAGTCAGGTGTGCAATTTTCCACTTATGGTGTTTATGAAGTTTCAGATGTAGAGGCTCTGGGGCTGGGAACTTTCAGATTAAGAATGCCCACATCTATTTAGAGAGAGGGTGAAGCATTTAAAGCTTTGATTCAGGAGTTTTCAGCATGACTATACCCTTCACAATCTGGTAAATTGGAGAAGACAGAAAAGTAATTTAAATATAGATGCTATTCATAAGCAAATGGTGAAGGCAACAAGATGCAGAAGCATGGGACCAAGAACCCCAATATGTTTTTAGTAGTAAATGGTTCTTCCATATGAGAGACCATGTGATTTATAGTATTTACCAAATTCTGTATGGATCTTCACAACACAAGTGGACCACATGGTATAACTTGCCCTTTAATACCCCCCAGCCTTCAACCCAGATGCCCAATCTGGCTTCTTTATTATCAGGCTTCCCTATACAACTCCATTGCATCTTCTCTTTGGCCTGCAGCATTCTGACATAGCAGTTCCTCCAATATTCACTCATTTTAGGACTTAATGTGAGACTTCCCTGTGAAAGGAAAGCGATGACGAGGACGGCTTGCACATCACCCACCAACTCAGATCCGTTTATGTATCCCTTGGTTTTTGTCTTGTTGCCACAGGTGGACTGTCAGTGTCCAGAACAAAACCTTCTAATTGAAGGTCTCTCCCTGCTTGCAGTTCGCTCTCTGCTTCATCTTTGCTGTTGGAGATGTGATTGCTCAGCTTACTACTGGGGCTTGTCTGTTGCTGTGCCTCCCCACCATGGCAGGATTTCTGTCTGGAACCATAAACTAAAATAAACTCTTTCTTCCATAAGTCACTTTGGGTCATGGTGTTTTATCACAGCAACAGAAAGGCAAACTAGTAGAATTCACCTCTTGTAACTGGCTTAATGACCTGGTATAATGTCCTCATATTATTTACTTATCACCTGCCATGATGATTAATTCAAATATTCACTCAGTCATACACACACAATGTTTCATAAATGTTGTAATTTATCGTCAATAATTTTAATGTTTCTATAGTAGCATAACAAGTATAAGTACAGTAATTTTGTAATTTGTATACAAAATTCTATTATATGGAAAACAAACTAAATCAATAATAGAATGTTCCTGAATTATTTGAGAGGTTGCTACTTTTCTATAAAAATACAATAAGATCATAATAAAGGCTCCATGTATAGTAAACTAATCTATTTACATGTTTAGTATTTTATATACCATACTAATAAAGGAAAAAGCACCACATCACCCAGTCTTGCATCTTCTACCCTATTTATTCCCTTTGTAAACTCAGAAAAAATGTCATTTATATTTGAGTTTAGATAGATAAACAGACACATGATATACAGAGGTATATATTAAAATGAAATGTTAAATTCTATCTTAATTTATTTATGAACAATTACCTAAAATGTTCAAATCAAATTGTAGGACTCAGGATAGGAATAGCACTAATAATAAAAATGGCTGTTTTTTCAACTATCTACAAAGCAATGCACTAATTTTAAGCAAATAAAACACACAATTAAAATCTAAACAAGATGGTTCTTTGAGTTCACACTTTGCAAACTAAATTTTATAGACTATTAGTTGTACAATCAGTATTTGATAAATTCAAGTTTATACTTTAAGCTTTATCTAGAAAATTGGGTTTTATTACCACTCAGGACCATTACAAACATAAATGAATGATGACCTAATATGTAATAATGCTATAGAAAGACTTGGTTTTGTTTTGATACCAATTGACAATTAAATGTTATAAGTCAGAACAAAAATCTTAGTTTCTTCTCTAACTTGAGGTTTCTTTTTTTACCTTGAAAAAAGAAACTTAAGGGGAAAAAAGAGTTTATTTTGGCCTATGGTTACAGAGTAAGAGTCCATAATGTTTGCAGAGGTGTGGCAGTAGGCAGCTGCAGCAAGAAGCTGAGAGATAACATCTCCAAATACACGCACAGAGAGAGCTGAGTGGAAGTTGGGTGAGGTTTTGAACTTTCAAAATACACCCCCCAGTGACGTATTTCAAAACTCCAGCAGGGATGGACCACTTTCCCAAATAGTACTACCAGCTGGGGACAAAGTACTGAAATATACGAGTCTATGAGGAATATTTCTCATCGAAATCCCCACACTAGGTTACCCCAAGGTTTAGGGAAGATGAAAAGAGATATAGAGATAAGAAATATGTTCTCTTAGTTAGGGTTTCTATTGCTGTGATGAGAGACTGTGACCAAAGGAACTTGGAGAGGATAGAGTTTATTTGGCTTATATTTCCACATTGTAGTACAGTAGGGAAAGAAGTCAGGACAAGAATTCAAACAGGGCATGAGCCTGAAGGCATGCGCTGATTGAGAAGCCATGAAAGAGTGGTGCTTATTGGTTTGCTCCTAATGCCTTACACAGCCTGTTTGCCCAGAGAACTCAGGATAGCTTGGTCAGCAGCAGTGGGCAGGGCCCTTCTCCATCTATCAAGAGTCAAGAAAATGCCCTACAGGCTTGCCTATAGCCAAACCGTATGGATGCATTTCTCACTTGAGGCTCCCTCCTCGCTCTAATATCTCTAGCTTGTGTCGAGCTGACATAAAACCAACCAACATGTCCGCCAATGATATTGCAGATTGAGAAGCAAACGTAGCCTGATAATGTGGTACTTCTGATGTGCAACTGCGTGGTTTATAATTAAGAAACAATGAACTACGAGGAAAGCAAGTGATAAGGAAAGCCCTCCCCAGCACGTTCCCTATGGGCGTGGCCATGTGAGTCTGGTACAAGGTTTATCTGCTGCACTCAGCTTCAGGGGCAGCTTAAACTCAAGGCTGTGGCTCTCTAGAAGTAGAGTATCCACACAGCGATTTAGTTCAACAGTGTGCCTGCTGATGTCCCATAGGACTTCACTGCCTAACAGCTTTAGAGGTAACTGGTGATGCTAGACTCTTACCGAGTCATCTTTAGGACTTCTCTGCCTTTATAGGAGAGCAGAAGCGAGAGACTCAGATGTGCATCACCATCTCTGTGGGTTTTCTCCCTTTGCCATGTTAACTTAGAACTCCTCACATAGAACTTCCATGTGAGTTAATCTTGATTTACAGATTAGAAAGAAAACACTTTGAAGCTCACACAGCATACCTCTCTACAAGACCCCAGTTCAACAACAAAAATTCAGGTCTGAGTCAGTTCTTATGAAGATAGGAAGTCTCCTGTATGCTTGCGGTAGCCATTAATGTTTAAAGATATGATCCCTTTTATTCAAAAGCAAACTATCAGTGAAAGATTTCTTTCACGGTACACTTTTATTTTCATCCAGATTTCTTCAGTACAGTCTTTTCTTTTTGCTTCCTTCTTTTAACACTATGGCTAATTTTTTCCCCTCGGGCATTTTTCCCTTTTACAACCAAAAGCATATTCTCCACTTTTTCTCATGCTCACCATGTCTGTGAGACACTGCTCCTACGTTTGTCAGTTCCTATGAAATTTTACTTCGATACGTAAGAGAAGAAGAGGCTTTACTAAATCCTCCACCATTTACCTACGTGTTTTCTTAAGTATGGCAAGAAGGCATGCTTTTCCTCCATAACCTAGAACACTTAACACCTCAGACTAACGTTTAAATAAGATAGTACAGATCTAGACCATCTAAAGGCTGCTTCAAGAACCCATCCTCATACAGCTCTTCTCAGATGTATTTTAGCAAAAACAGACATGATATTGAGAATTTTTTAAAACTTCTCTTTTGGAAAGAATGACATTCTGTTAGTTTCTAGTGGAACTTGTATTTACTAAGAATACATTTGATTACATTTCTTGAAAATGAAGAGAAGAAGAGGAGGAAGAGGAGGAGAAGGAGGAGGAAGAGGAGGAGAAGGAGGAGGAAGAGGAGGAGAAGGAGGAGGAGGAAGAGGAGGAGAAGGAGAAGGAGGAAGAGGAGGAGGAGGAGGAGGAGGAGAAAGAGGTAGAGCAGCAGCAGCAACCTAGGGCACAAAGGACAAACATGTCTGTGCTGAACTACACAGAGAGAGCCAGTCTTGGAATTGAGAGAATTCTCTCCAAGCCTTACCCTCTCTCCTACCATCCTATTTTCTTTAGAAACTAAGACAGACATGACCCTGCTGTTTGGGGTGCTTTCTCTTTTGTGATAAGGTTATTGACTAATCTGTAACACATACCTGTGCGCTTTTCTTAAGAAATACACACTCTGTCACCTTGCATGCCTCTTTTTCTTTTCTATTTCACAGTCTGAAACATCAAAAGCAGCAAAGGAAGAGAACAGCAATGCCTTTTGCCCTGACCTCATCATATCTTCGCTCTCTTCCTTTGACGTATACCTTCCGTATTAATTGGTTCTTAATTAATCCTTGTGCTTCGGGATTTGAGATAGCTTCTGAGTATCGGTAGCCAGCTTCACTCTGGCTCATTTTTTTTCTAACAATGTTGATTGAAAATTAATTCAACGGAGAAGAAAATGATGGTGTGCCATGTAGTGATGTGGCCTGTGGGTGCTCAATTTAAAAATCCTGTCAATTAGGGTCATAATTTCAACTAAAGTTTGCATGTAGATGCTGAAAGGCACCGTGTTGGGGCCTGAAGGCACACAGCCCAAGCTCAGAAAAATCCCTCTGTCAGTTTGTGAATATATTACTATTTATTTAGAAAGAAGACAAAAATATGTGTTTCTGGCTTTGAATTTGTACTTAAACAATATGAAATTATGAAGTATAATTGTAGCTTGCATGGAGTTCTTAAGACCTGGAATTAAAAAAAAAAGTCTAAGTGTTCCCGTGAAAGCAGCCCCCAGGCACAGAGATCTGAGCAACATTTGATTAAGATCGGGAGCTTCCTGCATTTTTTTCTTACCAAGTGGGAGTCATTTGTTTTGGGTGGTTTTGTTTGCTTGTTTGTTTGTTTGTTTGTTTTTGTCTCTTCAGATTGAGCAGTTTCTAGAAAACTCTATTCAGATGTCCATAACAATCAGGTGATTTTTATTTTCTTCATCTTTTAAATTTCATATTTATCCATTGTCTGCTCATTCTCTCCTATAAATCCAAATACGTTACATGATGGATAAGTGTGGAATAATTCAATTGTCGTGACAATGGCCAATAACCAATGGAAAATATATTCTGAGCTTATTTTATGCAAACCACAAACACACAAAAGCCTTTTAATGTTTTCCTAATTTCTAATATTGAAACATCATGCTGCTGCACTGAACACAAGAGAATCATTAAGACCTAAGAGACAGTGTTATCTTTGTCAAAAGTCAAATTAGAACATATGGGAACTGGATGAGGTTTGAAACGTATGTTTCTTTCTCACTTTAAATTGTATTTATAATCTATGTGCTATTAACAGAGCGTGGGCCAGTTGGTATACATGTCTGTTCTTAAGTAAAAATAAAGACATGAATCACAGCCCTGTTGTCAGAAATGCTATTTGCCTTCCCCATGGCTATCTTCACATTATCTCTCAGTAACCTGAGGCCATTGTGCCCTTCTGTATTCTTTCAGACACATATGCACAAATGCCTAGTCCCTGACCTGTAGCGTGGATTGTTGATAATTCTGGAGACACTGGGAGACTACAGAGAAGGAGGAGGCAAGTCAGTTAGAGGGTGACTTGGATTTGTGTTGTTACTTGCTTTGTTTTGCCCCTGTTTTCCTTCCAGGTGCCTTCAAGGTAGATGCAGTTGTTGTATCTCACGCAGTCACTTGGGACTGTGATGCATTGTGTGAAATGGAAAGCACACACAGGAAGATCGAAGGGACTGGAGTCCCTGGGCTTCATACATAGTGAGAAAAATACCAAGCCCTTATACCTTCTAGTCATTTGAAAATTTTTATTTTTTTTTTATTTTTTTTAAGAAAGCTTTATTTTTTTAATTTAATTAATTTATTCTTGTTACATCTCAATTGTTATCCCATCCCTTGTACCCTCCCATTCTTCCCTCCCTCCCATTTTCCCCTTATTCCCCTCCCCTATGACTGTTCCTGAGGGGGATTACCTCCCCCTGTATATGCTCATAGGGTATCAAGTCTCTTCTCGGTGACCTGCTGTCCTTCCTCTAAGTGCCACCAGGTCTCCCCCTCCAGGGGACATGGTCAAATGTGTTTACAAAATGGACTCTTTGCTGTAGAGACAAGGTTACATAGAATTATGTCATTTTGAAGTGGATTTAGTATCACATATGACCAAAGAAGTAATATTTACATAGCATTCATAAGTTAATGCATTGTATGGAATAGTTCTGAAAGGGCAGTGCCTTCTCTCCCCCACTTCCCTGCTATTTCACTGACCACAGTTCCAAAATATTAAATGGAAACTTCCAGGTTGAGAGAGGAGGAGAAGGGAGAATTCATACAACTTTTATTTCAGTATGTTGTTATACCATTGTTTCAGTTAATCTTGGGTGTTTCTGTTATTCTCTTACTGTGCCTATATATACATTAGGTCTTAGAGGCATGCATATATGTACGCACAGATATATAGAACATAATATCATGTACTGAGTGCTAGATATTATCCAGTGTTTCAGGAATCTACTGGGGGTCTATAACCTATCTCTGATGAAAAATGGCATCGCTATAGATTAGTTTAATTTACCTTACCATCTTCTCTCAACTTGTAGCAATGTAAGACTGGATTGTTCACACAACACTGATGCTGTTCATTTAGCAAGGCCTCCTAATGTTCTGTATTGGACTTGCCAACCTGTCATATCTGCATTCTCTTGAATAAAGCAAGTCACAGGCTAGGAAAAAATCCAAGGCTACGTAAATCAGACAGCTCTTAAAGCAGCCACAAAACCAAATTGAAAGGGTTGTAGCACCAGGATGGGACAGAGAAGTGAAACCATTTGTCTAGTCTACTGATGCTGACATATGCTAAAACTGCTGTCCATAGACACTTGGGAGGCTCTTCATGGTTTTGGTAACAATCTTAAAATGGCTGTTTGTAGTTTTGTAAGATGAAGTTTCTGTTTTGCAATGGCGTTGCTCAATTCCAGGCATCTTCAGAAAGCATTTCTTTCTGAGCTTGAATTGTTCCCAGGGGAAGACATAAAACAAAGGTTTGCTTATGGCGGACTGTGACCTCAGGGGAGAAGAGAGGGGAGAACTCAATGCAAGCATAACTTGTCTGCTTGAAAAATGTGGAAGCTTGAAAAAAGTGGTTATCTCCCAGAATCTTATGAAAGAACTTTTGAAAAAAATCTAGGAGACGAGGAAACTTAAGGGGGATACCCACAGGTGGTAGCCTCCCTGTTACTGTATGGAACATATGGATGTACACATCAAGCTCTTAAAATATGCCCTGCCAAGACATCATAGACCATCACAGCCCAAGATGGGATGGGAGGGCAGTTGAGTGATGCAACCTGGAGGACTGGAGAGCTTTTAGGTCCACCAAAGCCTCGTGAAACTCAGATGTAGATCTAGGAGAACTTGGCGGGACTGAACATACTCTATCATCTACTACTCAGATCCACCCACAACACTGTCACTTCAATACTCCTCACAGTAGTGATGCTGGCCAGGACCAATCTCTACAAGGGTTACCCGCACAGCGGGGAGAACAAGACAGGTGACCTCTTGTAATGTTCCATCCTGTTATTGACTTTAGGCCTCTTCTATGACCCTTCTAAATTTTCCTTAACACAAGCAGAGCTTGGACTCAGCTAAGTTACTCTCTGAGACGACTTCTTCTCTCCTGGCACCTTACTATTGTCGTTTATTCAGTCATAGGTGTTGCAGCCAGTGCTTTGCTATTCAACAAACACAGAAGTATCAAGGTGTATGAGATGTTTTCAGACATGTTCTGCTGCCTCCGTGATACAATATCAATTTTAGCTCTTCTTCCTAGTAAAAATAAATTAGTCTTACCAGTTAACTAGACTCTTTCTTTGCTTTCTCTTCATGAGAAACTTGATGTAGAAGGGGGTGGTCATAATGTCCAAACCAATGGAATCAGTGTAAATCATTGTTCCTCAAGTAAGTCCTTATTCCACCCTGTCCCATTATTATTCATCCATTCTCACATTCCCTGTTCAATAAAAGGGACCTAGTATTCCGAGGCATCATTTGAAGTATCTTACCCCAAAGCATCAGGTGTGCTGAAAGATCACAGGCAGTGATGCTGAAAGGAACTCTGGGAGGAAAAAGCAAACATATCAAGTTTTATCACCCAAAAGAATGAAAAAAATTGATTTTTCTTCTCAATCTAAAGGGATCTGAGAACCTGGAAAAATGGCCCCAATGGATAAGAGTACTCGTGTCATTTTCAAAGGACTTTGATCTGGTCCCTAGAACCCATGTCTGGCACCTCACAACCGCCTATAAATCCAGTTTCAGGGAATCTGATACTCTCTTTTGGCATCTGCAGGAACCCACAAGCACATGCACACACAACACACTAAAGTAAATTTGAAAACTAGTTCTTTTTTTCCCCCAGGGGAGAGTGCAAACGCAGTCCCCCACTACCACAAATTATGCAGTCCAGTTTCCCGCATTTGGGGAAATCATGGGGTCAGCACATCCATAATGCAATGTATAAGCCTCGCCGTAGGAAAACCACCTTCGTGATCATGGCATCTCCCCTGCTAGGTAAGTATTTAAAAACTAATTCTTTAAACATGTATTTATTTTTCTCTCATACATTACATCTCAAATATAGTTTCACCTCCATTCTTTCTGTCTCACTGCCCCTCTCTCTCCCCCAGATCTCCTCTCTTCTTTCTTCTTCTCCTCCTCCTCCTCTTCTTCCTCCTCCTCCTATTTGTCCATTGTGCTTCAGAGAAGGGCAGGCTCCAAAGGATATTAACCAACATGGCTATTAAAGTTGCAATACAACTAGGCACAAATCCTCATATTGAGGCTGGAAAAAACAACCCAGTAGGAGGAAAGGGGCCCCCAAAGCAGGCAAAAGAGTCAGATACAGCCCTGGTTCTCACTGTTAGGAGTCCCACAAGAACACCAAGCTACACAACCATATGTTAATATATGCAGAAGTCAGACATATGCAGGCTCCTTGACTGTTGGTTCAATCTTTGTGGGGCCCTATGGACCCTGGTTAGTTGATTGTGTGGGCGTGTTCTTGTGGTGTTCTTTACACCTCTGGCTACTATAGTCATTCCTGATTCTCTTCCACAGGGTTCCTTGAACTTGCCAATGCTTTCCTGTGAGTCTCTGCATCTGTTCCTATCAGTTGCTGGGTGAAGCCTCTCTGTTGATTATTACGCTAGGCTATTATTTAAGAGTATAGCAGAATATGATTAGTAATCATTTCATAGAATTTTTCCAGTCATCTTTGGTTCTAGCTTAGGTGTCTGGGCTTATCCAGTCTCTGGTTTCTGGCCATCCAGGCAGTGTCAGGCGTGGGCTTCCTCTCATGGAGTGGGTCTCAAGTTGGACCACTCATGGGTTGGGCACTATCACAAATTCTATGCCACCTTTATCCCAGCACATCTTACAGACAGGACAGAGAGTAGGCTGAAGGTTTTATGGCTGGATTGGTGTTCCAGTCCCTCCACTGGAAGCCTCACCTAGTTACAGAAAATGGCTGGTTCAGGCTCCATTAAAATAAAAATGAATCTGAAAGAAAGATTTCAGCAATTGGCCCACAATGAAGTTACCTGTTACCTGAAGTCTGGTTTGTGTCAAGAGTTCAGTGTCATTCTCTTCTATGCTGTTGAAAAGTTGTGCATGACAACTACTGAATCCGTCTGCTGTGAGAGAGCAACTCGATGTTGGGCTCACACAGAATAGTCACAACAGAAGATATCTTGATGGTGGGTCTATTGCAGAAGAGAGGCAGCTGAGCATCCACAGGGCCACTATGTATGGTGCCTTTTCAGAAACTACACTTCGGCAAATGCTTCTTTGTAGACACTGAATTGTGCATCATCAGAGCATCTTGAAGAAAATGTGGTCTGGATCTGTTCTAAATTATTAAAAAATGCTTTCAGAGAACTTTATGCTACATGAAGATGAATAAAATTGACAAGTTTATAGCAAGACTGACAAAGAGGGATGAGAAAATACAATCACCAACATCAGGAATTAAATAGTAAATTCAACTAGAGATCCATAGATATATAAAGTTAATAGGGGGAATACCATGAACAGAAATTAAGCTACTTAAATAAAATGAAAAGAAAAAACATACAGCCACACCTCACGTAGCATGAAATAGTTTGCATTTTTTGCAACTAAGGAAATTGAATTTTTAATTCAAAAATTTTCTAAAGCAAATGTCTCTAGACAAGGCAAATGTGTCCACTCTCTTCCAACATGGTGGAAGAAGTCTCAGACAGCCCAATAAAGCATGCAAAGTAAATAAAGTGCATACTAATGAAATGAGAAGAGTAAAATTGTCCCCATTTGTAAATGTCCTGACATAGAAAATCACAAGGGTTCTACAAACCCAAAGCCACCAACTCTAGCACATATTCAGTAAGTTTACAGAATATAAACCAAGTACCTGAAAGTCTATTAGTCTCCACACTAACAGTAAAAACAAACATTAAAAACACCAAAAGAAAATTACTCCTTAGGCATTGGTCCTACATGTACAGACAGCACTTGTGTTGGGAGCTATGAGAAACTAATTGAAGAAAACAAAACAAAGCAAAAAAAAAAAAAGGAAATAAATAGCTTCCTATGTTGGAGGAATGGAAGATCCACAGCAAAGCTGTCTGTTGTCTCTAAATGCATACAGTCCCCAGGAAATCCTAGAACCGCTGTTTGTAGATATAGCCATGGCTAATTTAAATGCATACAAAAGGCCAAAGAGCAAGGCTGTGGTGACATTTCAGTATAATAAAGAGATAAATGAGTGGAACAGAGATGCCCAAATATAGACCTATACATGGTGTCTGACTGATTATGTTACAAAGATACACAAGCCGAAAGTTTTTAAAAACCTGACAAATTAGAATTCACCAAAAGTAGAGTCTTCCTCTTTGAAAAATATATGCTAAGAAAATAAAAATTTAAGTTAGAGATCACTAAAAACACTGGCAATTACATATGAAACCATATCAAACATACAAATAAGATCAAATACTCAGATGTAGAATATTACATTTCTTTATTTAGTCACCCTCTGTGTGTATGTATGTATGCATGTAGCTGCACACTCATGCATGTAGGTGAGCACTTGCACATGTGTTGGGGCCACAGAACAACTTGAGGAAGTCAGTTCTCTCCTTCTGCTGTGTGCAAATCCAGGATCGCACTTGGTCGTCAGACTTGGCAGCAAGTATCTCTAAGTATGGAACCATCTCACCAGCCTAATTTGGCATTTGAATTTGCTTGTTGTCATATATTTTAATTAAAAAGTACTTTTCATGCAATATATTTTGATCATAATCTTTCCTCTTCCCCATGTACTCCCTAGCCATCCCCCATGTTCCTCAAGTCCCCCATCTGCCCCCCATGTTCCCTAAGTCCCCCATCCGTCCCCCATGTTTTCCAAGTCTCCCATCTGTCCCCATGTTCCCCAAGTCCCCCTATCCTTCCCCCATGTTCCCCAAGTCCCCTCTAGCCATCCCCCATGTTCCCAAGTCCCCTCTAGCCATC
>OU015746.1:70046173-70090543 GCA_907169655.1 Acomys percivali | reverse complement strand
GAGAGAGAGAGAGAGAGAGAGAGAGAGAGAGAGAGAGAGAGAGAGAGGCATCATGTATGTGTGATTGTGCATATGTGTGTGTGTGTGTGTGTGTGTGTGTGTGTGTGTAAAACTGTGTGTTCTTTAGTGAGGAGTAGTGTTTCCCCAAGCAGCGTGGCTCTCACACAGCCCCTGGCAGCACTATCTCCTGTGTGTCCATCTCTGAAACCTGAAAGATCTCGCTCCAGCTGTGAATCATGAGTTTCCTTTAGAATCAAGGCACTACTTGGTGACATTCTCACAATCTCTTAGTAATGCATAAGATAACAGTAAGCAGACTATCTAGGGGACCATGGACACGTCTCCCCATCTGCCAGAGGAGAATGTTTGCTGGGAGAAGAAATGAGGGAAAGTTAGGGAGGTGAGACCAGACCCAAGAAATCTGCACTACAAGGCCAGAAGCGCAGCCTTGGTGCTCAATGGGCCAGTGAGGAGGCCAGGAGCTGGGAAGACACGCATTGCACTGCTAACCTGAGTTGACATGACCTTCACCTAAGACCACACAGTTCCTAACTGTGATACCATTCTCACTTTTGTCTTCTAATCTGTAATTCCATCAAAACCAAAGCAAAGCAAACCACTGCAATGTGATGGCGGAGCCTTCATTTGTCATATGAGTGGGAGACGGGGTGGTTTCTTTAAACCCAATTTTACCTAAAATAAACTGACTGTATTATTAGACTAGTTACTGAATCATAAAACCTCCATTATGTGTCAAACAATGTGGCTTTGGCCTCATACTGATTTTCCACAATGGACGCATGATTTCGCTTTGTGCTATAAGTAGCAGGCATTGTAGGCATTATGTAATACTCGTATTGCTGATAATGATGAGAAACTGACACCACAGAGCACGCTGGCTGTTGAGGGTATTGTGCATCTATTCTCTCTGACTATCGCAGCACAACCTTGTGCCAATGAAGACAAGGATATTGAGCAATTTGCCTAATGGCAGATCTGGGAATAGGACCCAGATCCTCTTGGGTGTGTTCAATAATTACTTGTTTATGAAGTGACCTCTTGAGATTTTCTTAGAAGGAAAAAAAATACGCAGCGACTGGTAGTCCAGCATGCAGGCTCCCTTATGTCAGTTTAAGTTAAAACAAAGTTATCCACTTAAAACATGTTTTGATTATGTGGTAATTTTATTCATAAAATGTCCTCAATCCTAGTAGCCAAATTAAGTCAGAACATTCAGGCTCACCCATTGAAATCTCAGGTTTTGAATGAGTTACAATAATCTGTTCCACAAAAACTATAGTGTAAAGTACATTAAAACATGAGCATAAATCCTAGTAAATATATCATAAAAAGGAAAATGTATATTAAGCTGTCAAAAGGTCATTTTATCTTTAAAGTTACAGAAGAAATAGGTAGAAGGACGTCTGATAAGCATGAAAGGGTGTAAAATAAACGTTTAAATACTAATTATGCAATCTGGAAATGAAAATAAGAGCAAGATTATATTAAGCACAGGGGAAAGATAATCGGTAATAAAGTCCACTGAAGACCTTTAGAAGCAGAAAAGGTGGTTTCTAAACATGAATAATGAGGGGATCTTGGAAAGCCAATATAATTGGTATGTGGAAGAATTTTATAAATGAGACTTTAAAAATTAATAATTAGAAGAGGGTTTCAGCAGAAATACAATTAAGACAAATCTTCCTAAGTAGGTTTTATCACTCGAATCTGTATGGAGCTTCGAATCATACAATTTTTTAAAAAAGAGTTGCTTAATTTTTAAACTGTGTGTGTTTATATGCCTGTGTTTGGGATCATACAGGGGAGTGAAGGTAACCATGGAAGTCAGAAGAGGATATAAGATCATAGGATCTCCTGGAGCTAGAGTTACAGGCAGCTATGATGTACCCCATATAAGCTGAAAATCAAACTCCAGTCTCCTGTAAGAGCAGTCCAGGCTCTCTACTGCAGAGACATCTTTCCAGCATCCATAGAATCTTTTTTCACAGCCTCATTTGAGGAAATTGAGGCCCAGATAGCCTCAGTGATAAGTTGGTTCTATCCGGCTTTGTATGCAGGCCTGATATAACATTTGTAGAGGCTTGGCAAGGAAGTCAAAGGATATCACACCTGACGTCACACGTCCACAGCACAACCTTGACACTGCTGTGCCACTGTGCTCCTTCCTCCTCTCATGACTTTGAATGGTGAGCTCCAAATGGGTCTGGGGCTGTAGGCCACACAGGAACTGGAAGGAGACCCCAACTCTTTGGACTGAAAATCACAGGTACCAAAGATGGAACTTGGACTGTAGTAAGCATTCTCCTCTCTCTCAGAGGTTCTGCACAGTGCTGGAGAATACAACCAAATAGCTAATCCAAACCTTCTGAAAACTGTCAGCTTGGTTGGTACCTTCCTTTTCCAGACCTGTGAGTAACATGTTCTATACCCTTTATACAAAATGTAAACAGAATCCAGGGTCTGCAAAACAGGTCCATGCACAAGAACTCATTTGATCCTCCTAAGATGCCCATAAGAGAAAAAAAATCACAGCTGTCACCAAGAATAAGAATCCAAGAAAAGGGACTCAGCATTGCAAAGTGAGAGAGAAGTGAGCCTGGGGTTGTATGCCAAGCACCTCCACTCTAATCTTTTGCACACTTTGTTAACTATACACTGTGTCATAATTTATGGAATGGTATACAGCACATTAGAACATGCTCCAAACATAGATGCTGAGCTGGAGATCATACATAGGACATGTGTTTTGGCACTATAGAAATATCTGAGGCAGAGGAAGTTGACATTGCTAATGCTCTAACAAAGACCTTAATGATGGTCATAGTCTGCTCAGGCTGCCTTGACAAAGCACCATAGGAGTGTGTCTTAAACAGTAGAAATGGACTCACTGACAGTTCCGAAGGACAGATGTCCACAGTCAAGATGCTGATGAGAGTCTGACTCTGGCTTTCAGGAGGAGCCCTTATTCTGAGGGTCTCTTGTGGCTTTTTCAGGGTGTGTGCTCAGGGTTCGAGCATACACTTCATGTGTCTTCCTCTCTTTTTGGAAAAAATATATTTATTTATTAACAGCCCAGGCTATCTTTGAGCACACTGCATAACCCAGATGCCTTTGAATTTACGGTACTCCCCTGCCTTAGCCTGTCAAGGGCCGTGATTACAAGAATGAACTACAACACTCACCTATATTTTGCTTTTATTTTTTTATTTATCAAATTTATTTATTTATTTATTTATTTATTTATTTATTTATTTTTGGTTTTTCGTGACAGGGTCTCTCTGTGTTAGCCTTGGCTGTCCTGGACTCGATATGTAGATCAGGCTGGCCTCGAACTCACAGCGATCTGCCTGCCTCTGCCTCCTGAGCACTGGGATTAAAGTTGTGTGCTACCACACCCGGCTTTGTTTTTATTTTAACTGAGAGAAAAAACAGAAAAATTGCACACATTAATGGGACGTTTGACACATGTATACCTCATATAATATTTAAGTCAGGTTAAACATATTCATCTCCTCAAATATTTATCAATTCTTTATGATAAAATCCTTTTATTGAGTTATATATGGCATACAATGCACTACTGTCCCCTCCAGTAGCTCTGCTGTGTTGTACCACATCCAGGTCCCTTGCTTCTGTCCTACTGTAACTGAAGAGCTACTGACCAAACTTCCTTGCCCTTCCCTCCTGCTGCTGTCTCCAGGCCCTGGTAACCACTGTTCTACTTCCAAGTTCTAGATCAAGGATTTTAGATTCTATACTGGGAGAATCATGAACTGCTTATCTTTCTATGTCAGGTCTATTTCACTTAATATAACAGTCTCTAATTCAACCCATTTTGTTAGTAGTAACAGGGCTTCCTTCACTGATTAATATTCCATAGTGAATATGAGCCCCATATTTTTATCCACTTATAAGCTTATAGACACTTGAGTTGTATCCATTTCTTTTTTTTTAATTTTATTAATTTATTCTTGTTACATCTCAATGGTTATCCCATCCCTTGTATCCTCCCATTCTTCCCTCCCTCCCATCTTCCCCTTCTTCCCCTCCCCTATGACTGCTCCTGAGAGGGATTACCTCCCCCTGTATATGCTCATAGGGTATCAAGTCTCTTCTCGGTGACCTGCTGTCATTCCTCTGAGTGCCACTAGGTCTCCCCCTCTAGGGGACATAGTCAAATGTGAGGCACCAGAGTACGTGAGAAAGTCATATCCCACTCTCCACTCGAGTGTGGAGACTGTTCTGACCATTGGCTAGATCTGGGTAGGGGTTTCCAGATGTATCCATTTCTTAACTATTATGAATACTATCACAATGAACGATATAGATATATGATAGATGTGTGTATGTGTATGTGTGTTTGTAAAACAACATATTGTTTTAAACTTCACTCTTCTTCTTCTTATGTGGGCATCAGCTTTAACAGGTTAGAGCCTCTCTCCCAATGATTTCATTTGAACTTTGTCATCTCCTCACAGTGCCTGTCTCATGGGGATTCAGAATTCACCATTTTCTTGTTGAAAGGACACAACCATCAAGCCCCAAACATTCATCTAGATATCAAATACAAGTGTACGACACATACATGCTGGGTATAACATCCTTTTGTCTGATGCTCTCACAATCCATGGAAACACAACATTTTGATCAATAGGAGTTTATATACCTTAAAAACCCAAAGACGAGGCTATTTTTGCAAAAGTAAGATGTCATGGCCGCACAGACCAATGTTGAGACAGGTTATTGTCATGTCAAAAAGCTGTGGCTGACCTACTGTTGTCTTCAGCATCAAGGACCTTATTGGGCTCATTAAATAGAGTCATACTCACATCCCACAAGTGTCCAGTTGTACATGAAAAGCTTTCCATTCTGGATTCAGCTCATAAAACTGAAAAAAAAATGTGCTGTGATGACAGATATGCCAGCATTCGGCAGAGACCGACACAATTGCTGTTGTCATGGGCAGAATTAGGGCTGAGAGCTGCAGTTCTCTTTTTCAACGCTCAGTCAGACCCATAAAGTTAAGGCTCCTGACTAAGAGGATAGAACTATTTTTCTCCCTGGGACTTTTCCTCATGTGGTTTTGAGATGAGCTCTTGACTATCATCTCATATCAGCAACACCAACAATTTTCTGTTCTGAGAAAGGATTGAGAATTGGTGGGTTCTCCTACACTCCAATAAGAGTGCATACATGGAGCTACACACATGTGCACAGAGGCGCTGTCATTTGAGAAAACAAATTAGCATAGAGTTAATCACAGTTTCAGCAAATGAGGCCAGGATCATTAACACCTTCGATCCATTGCAAAAACCCAAGCCCTTTAGGATGCCCCAAGAGAATAAATGTCACAATGCCCTCCACGGGAGTAGCAAATTGCATCAACTTTTGCCATAGGAAGAACCTTGGCAGTATTTGGAGTCACACCAGGAGAGTTTGTCATTGTGATTAAGTGCTCCTCGGCCACTAAAGCAAGCCCAGATGGAGGACCCGCAGCATTTATCTTCAAACTACTTAAGAAGGCACAGAGAAAAGAGGACAATACCATAAATAACTTTTTTTCCATTCAACGCTGCATCTTCATTCTTGAACACTAGTTAAGAAACAATAGAAGAGAGTACCATGGAAATAAGGGATCATTTTCCATTAAATCGAATTAAATGTAATTGAAAACATGCCAGAGCACAGTGGCAGGCGGCTATTGCCAAAAGATTATATTTAAATGTAGAGAATTTCACGTCTTAAAAAAAATCATTTTCAAATATCATCATTAAATCCTGTGTTGGGTCATTAGGTAATATTTGCAGCATAAGTATCTTTGACCTTGTTTCTGATTTTTGGAGACTGGGCCTAACATAGTCCAGGTTAGCCTCAAGGTCCTGCTTTTCCTCTGTCTCAGGCCTGAATGCTGGGATTGCAGATGTACGCCAACACACCTGGCTCAGAACAGCTGAGCGTAGCGATAACTAATGAATGGCCAGTCTCTCATGTACTCTGATAAGAATGAAGTCCAGAATTTCAAAATGTTTTTGTGTCTTGAATTTCAGTTCATTTTTGTTGGACATTCCTGAGAGAAAAGTCAAAGAAGGTTTAGAATCATACAGGAAGACTCATGTCGAAATACTGAAAGAGTAACATTTTTACCATAAGGGGTTCCATGGATTTTTATGCCAATAATATGAACGATATGATACCAATCTTCCCAGAACTGTACAAGATATATAGCATGCTACATTGTAGAGAGAAGGGCATGAATCTTCTCCATGTCTAACTCAGTATTAGTTTAAAACTTGTATTAAGCATGCATTAGTGGGTCAGAGTCCTTTTATTTAGAACAAAGGTTCTTAACTTGTGGATCGAGACCCTTTTGGGGTCAGATCGCCTACACTTCATCTATTTACATTACAATGCATGAGAGCAACAAAATTAAATTATGAAGTAACAACAAAAATAATTTTATGGTTGAGAGTCACCCTGCAGAGTGAGGAACTGTGTTAAGGGGTTGCAGCGTTAGGAAGGTTGAGAACCACTGATTTGGACGCTTTCATTCGATACAATAATTTCAAAATCTTTTCCGAAAACTTGTTTTCTTGCTAGCCTCGGCCTCCTAATGCTTAAACTAATCAAACTCGGTTATCTAACATAACAGGAACTTCTCATTTTTACTAGGTTCGCGTTGTATACATCCATACAGGCGTATCCTCTGCCTGTAGCCTGACATTTTTTTTTTTTACTTTTTTTTATTTTTTGCCGCAGAAGAGCCTGGCAATCCCATTTAAAGTCTTTTAACCTATTCTCTCCATGGTATTAGCAGAGGCAGAGCCTTCTGGGCTTTGTAGCGTAATACTGCCCTTTCATCACACTGAATGGTTTATAAGACCCCTTTGGTCTTCGTGATTTAGATGTACCACAGTAAGGCCACCACTCCAGGGCTTCCTGCTCTGCTCTGAGACTCTTCTGTCATTTTAATGTTTAGGGATTTGTTTATTTTCTTGTGAAATGGTCTTTCATTTAATTTTAGCATTATTTACATTATTTATTATTGGAAGACAAATTGAGGGTAAGGGGGTTGAGAACAGCACACTGGAGTTCTGACTCACTGAAATCCGGAGCACAACCAGTATACCCTGAGAATTCCCAGGCCCTCGGAAGTCATCACACATGGCTCCTGCTCAAATGAGCATGGCTGTTGTCAGCTGCAGAAACAAAAAGAAGAGTGATGCTTGGCCATTCAGTTTTGTTCATGACCAGGACTTTGCAAACCCGACTGCTCTTCCACGCTTGATAGAGTTTCAGGCCTGCCTTTCTCCTTTGCTTCTTTTTCCAGTTCCTAATAACTGTGTTGGTAAGGGCAGAAAATGCATCAATCAGGTAGAGCTTGGGAGTTAACCCTCCAGACTGGAATGAGGTAAGCCTCGTGGCCCCTGCCTGTCAGTCTGTCTTTTGATTCTGCCTGAAGTCACAGACTCTCCTTTCCTTCCGTTCTGACAAGATAACGTTCACTCTATGGCCACCGACCTTTCTCTTCGTTCTGAAGCCGCTCTGGTTTCCTCTTTTCTCTAATCCTGTGTGGACTCAATAGCCTCCAAGATCCTGATGGACTCAGCCTCTGTGTGTTGTAACTCTCTGCCAGTTCGTTTTGTGAAATGAACTGGGTTGACTTGACTGACTGTGCTGGCTACTTCCCTCTCTCTAAAATGCATGTGAGCTGGGGTGTAGCTCAGTGGTATGGCATGTGCTTAGCAATGGGAAGGCCCTGAGTTCAAACCCCACTGTCCACATAATATTAACAATAAAAGAAATAAAATTGAATTTGGTGACAAACATATCTCCCTCCTTTGCTCACAGTAAGATCCAAGTAGAATAACAAAATGACAAATCTAATGAAAGTAGGGAATTACGAAAAAAAAAGTTTTCAAAAGTAGTTAAGGCACTTGTTGCTGAAGCATTGAACCTGACTTCAGGTCCCCAGACTGTATGTAAATTCTGAGCTTGGCCACAAATAGCTGTAACTCTCGTACTGCAGGTCCAGAGACAAACCCCTGCGTCTCACTACTCAGCTAAGCTAAACAGACTGTGAGCATCAGATCCATCAAAGGCTCCAATGCAAAAAATTAGATGGAAAGAAACTGAAGTAGATATCCCAATGCCAGCCTCTAGCTTCCGTGGGCAAACACACCTGCATGCGCACACACACACAGGCACACACACACACACACACACACACACGCACACACGTGCACAGACACACACACACACACACACAGGCGCACGCACACACCAATATCTTAGGATTTTTCTTGTAGGCTACTTCTGAAATCACATAGAAGGAAAGCATTTTTTAAAATGATTTAAGGGTCAGTCAGTGTAACCTAACAAAAATACTGTCCATTTGTTTGTTTGGTTTTTTGTTTGGTTTGGTTTTCTGCTTAAAACACATTTTAACCTGAAAAATTCAAAGTCAAGATCATACCTGCCTTTATTCTTAACACAGGTGGCAAGGTAAGGGATTTAGTTAGAGTGAAGGGCAATAACCACGAAGATCATTTTAAAATTAATAATGAACTTAAAATTAAAAGTTAAACAGTGAAAAGTAAAAACAAAAATCCTCAGTACTTATAAGACTACCTGGTAGCTTCCAAGTGGATTAGGCTTATCTGAACTTTAGGAACTTCAAAGTCCTTGAAATGTGGAATTCTTTTTGAAAAATTGTCTCTTTTATTTTTAAGATTATAATGTAATTATATCATCAATCAGTTACTCATTCCCTTTCCCTCCTCTAAAGCTTCCCACGTACCTTCCCCTGCTCTCTTTCAAATGTATGACCTCATTTTTATTAATTGTTGTTATATATATATGTATATATATACATAAACACATATCTATATACATCTATATATAGAGAGAGATTCCTAAATACAAAATACAACCTGCTTGGTCTGTATAGTGTTATTTGTACACATGTTTTCAGGTCTCACTGTTTGGTATTAGATAACTAATCAGTGGGGAAGACTATTTCTCCATCCCTCAGCATTCCTTAGTTGCCTGCATTTATTTGTCTGGGGTTGTGGTCCTGTGAGATTCCCCACTTCTGTGTTGCCTGTGTCTATTGGCGTCATCTTTCTTCAGATCTTGTTTAGGTAGCCATGTTGTTGAAACGTCATAAGATGGCTCCCCTGGCATTTCTAGGAAATGCAATCCCATGGCAGATTTCCTGTGCCTCTTGCTCTTCCAACGTGCCATTCCTTCTGCGATGTTCCCTGAACCTTGCGTGCAGGAATTGTGTTGTAGATATATCAGTGGGAGCTGAGCACCACAGGATCATGTGTGTTCTCTATACTTTGATTGGTTGAGGATTTCTGTAATGGTCTCTGTCTGTTGCAAAGAGAAGTTTCTTTGTTAAGGGGCTCAGAGCCACACTTATCTGTGGGCAAAAGGATGAAGCATTAAATTGCAGTTAAGAATTAAGCTTGTTTAGTAAAGTGGCAGATGTAGGTTCTCCTCCAAGATCCATGACATTAATAGCCTTGGGTCTAGGTGGAATTCTTTATCTGGCTTTTCAGATGACCAAATCTTCAACAAAAAACAATGATCATCAATGAGTCTGAATTCTTCCAAATTTAGGTTTCCAGGTAACATGCTCAAATGAATTCCATCCATAACCAAACCTTTGCATTTATAGATTTACTCCACCATGGCCAAAAGGAATGAAATGATAGTAAAGACATTCCGTGACTGATTTTTTCTACTATGCAAATTTTCTTTGACAAGTTACTTATAAAAACAACAACAAGATAAAAAAATAAAACAACAACAACAACAAAATTCTTCACTTTAAGGAAATCGATGCAACGGCCAGAAGTTAATACCATTCTGGTATTGGATGGTACAATCACCATTATTTGATTGACTTCAGAATGTAACCTATTATATATCATGATATATCGCTGATCTCTTGTTCAATTCCCATCAATCTTACAGTTCCATCTACTGACGTAATGGCACTCATTTTGTGATACTCGCCTTCAGTGAGGCTGTAAAATACAAATGGCACTGGCATTTAAACTGCTCTGCAAATGAATGTTCTCCCAATATGGACTGATTACAGTGCAAAGTTTCATGCGATCTTTTAATAGCTGACTCCCTTAGTATAACAATAGGCTAAGCAGAATGAAAACATGTCAGCCTCTAAAGTCCAAGTTCTCCTCATTCAAAACCATAACATCACCAAGAATAAATAGCATTCAATGTAAGAACCAACAGGACCCTTAAATAGCTTGTGTTCCTTGTTCAGCAAGCTTTACTTGAAAGGAATACTCAAAGTAACCGCCCTAAACAACAAAAGCTTTCTGATTTCTCATGGATAGTCATAAAATCATCTTTGGTCTGAGCTCACAACATTATAACAAAAGAACTTAGCCAGAACGTGGAAGGCAAGTATAAGCAGTTCTTACTTCCTAATAGACTGAATCCTTGCAGATTCTATAATGTGGTAACTGGCTGTCCTATCAGAAGAAACTGAATAACAGTATCATGATGTGTCAGAACACATGCTTTCATGTAGCTCCCAAGTAGCACGAGGCATCAAGATGGCTCTCTGGACGCCTTTGTTGTACTGTTTGCTTTTGTTCTTTAGCGGTAAGACTGGTTCACATGGGAGGTATCTGATTATTTGCATACGCATACAAAGCAAACCACTGATGCAAACATTTTAGTTAGCCTTCCTCATCCCAAAGGGATGGGTGGCTTTTTCAAAATCCTTTCCCTTCTAAAGATGTTCTCCACAACTTAAGGCCTTAATTCTTACTCACGAGGTTATTTTTAATTCATTTGCATAGCATTTTGTATATTGATGCAAAATAAGTTTAATTTTGATACATTCCTATAGAATTCAAATTTAATATTATTCTTCACACACAAACATTATATATATTTCGACTCTAATATTAGGTTTTGTACCCAAACATATCACGTAGAATACAAGGTTTACCTCCAATACTACGAAAGTGCTATTGCAGACTGTTTAGGATAAGTAAGTTATACAAGTTAATTGTTAATTGATTAAATCATGGTCATATCAATAACTAGTCTATTTATATTTCAAGAATATGCATCCTAGATTTAACAAATAGATATGATTCTATTGGTAAATAAGGTAAAATAGATAGAGGCTTTAAAAATCTCAGAGACCTACAGAATATGGCATTTAAAGATGTTTTTACTATTTTAAAGATTCATTGACAAAGAAAACAAAAAATAAAAAAAATTTTAAAAAAGATTCATTGACAATAAGACATTAACTCCTGGCAACACCCAGCCTACCTCAAAGAAGATGATGAGCATCAAAAAACCTCCTTATGGAGATGGATCCAAATGTGGCAAACTAGGCACTGAGCAAAATGTCCTCAGCCACAGACAGAATTCTGCCTAAAAATGGGCAAGCTTAGGTGCAGGCAGAGTCAACAGCCAAACTTTGCCAAGACAGAGTAAGTCTTCAATAGTTCCTGCCCCACAAATATGTCTGGAAGATATGCTGGACCAGAAAGCTGAAGATGCTGCTGCAACATTATAAAGGGTTTTGGGTGACTGTCCAGGCAGAAAACTGTCATTCTTTTCATTTGGGAAGCTGCTAACCTGCACTTCCTGTTTACTCAAGTAATCAATTTTATTCTTTCTCAAGTCTCTGATGGAGTCGAAGACCAGAGAGTTTGGTTTTACAGTTGAGCTTAGTTGTTACAGGTTAAGATGTTTTTAGGACCAGATAGATGTTTTAAGTTGATAGAAATGAGATATAATAGATACTGATTTACATTCAGAATTTTAGATGCACCAAGATACGAAAGATGCTCTCTTCAAGGTTGTCAAATACAAATAGCCAAAACACTATGAATGTAATATTTATATAATTCCTGATTGTTTCATGGTTCTTCTTGCTGTATGTAGTTTATTTCATATGTGTGTAATAATATAAATGTATATATAAAAAATAAAAAAGAATTATTAAAAATATGTTCTCCCAATGCATATCCCAGTTAGGGGCAGGAAAGGAAGCTCATTGAACAAAGGAACACATGAAAGAAAGCATCTCAGGCAGCAGCCCTGGCTGCGTCCAGACTTCTGACATAAGTTTTAAAATTTTCCCACTGAGAAAAGCATTGAGATGCAAGTTTTCTCCTTTTGAAAGCACCACATCTCCCCAGCCAAGAGAAGAGTTCAGCCTGTCAGTTCTAAGAGTAAATTGTGGTTACTGCTCTCCTAGGTCACAGAGCCCCACTGGTCTGTTCTTCTCTCCAGAGAAAAAAAAAGGAGGGAAAATTACATGCATTCTTCTCTTAAGACAATTGGTGTCCAAACCAAAGAAATAGTGGTTACAGTTTACAGCAGTAGATATGGCCATAGATGCAGTGTAAATGATAGGTAAAATATTGATCTTAGAAGCCACGACCACTTCATACCACCCTGGTGCCTCTGCTCTGCAGCTCTAGATATTGGGCAGTGTGAAATATCCAAGCTCCTAACAGTATAAAATACTTTTCTCATGCAGTGTGTGTGTGGCTATCAGCAATTAGAAAAAAATCATAATTTACCATGTCGCTTTCCTTCTTATTTAATATAGATTCTTTTCAAAGCAGAGAACTGTGTAGAGAAATTAGATACACATGATAGGAAAGGCAAACACTATATGGCTAAATGTTGGGACTACTCATAAAATGTGATTTAAAAAAAAAACGGATAGTATAACAAGTGGAAATACTTCAAATACACTGCATAGTCCTCTCAGAGTATATTTTATTTCCACCAAGCCTAACATGTTATGATTAATTCTGAGTACCTATAATATAATCTTAAACTCTAATGTGACAAGTCAGAAAAATGAAGGACTTTTTTTTAAACCTAGCCTTTCATAATTTAAAATGTAACCTTTTGCTTTACATGATGCCTGCAAGCAGTGACATAGATGTTGACAACATTAATATCACTATTTCTGTCACTAAAATCTATAGCAAATACATTAGCAGTCACAAATGGAAGTAGTTTTTCAGAAAGCTTGCTAATTGCATGGCTGCTGTGAACCCATTTCTACAGTGTCAATCCTTAAGGACATCAAGCTGAGAAGGGCAACACAAATGCCAAGAAGGTGTGTAAAAGGTGGGTGGTGCAGGTATTTGTGTTTGGATGACATAGCGTTTCTCACTATTGATACTGCGGAGTGATTTATCAAACACCCTAAATTGTAGCTGGGACCAAATCAGGTGAGATCATGTCTTCCTTAGTTTCAGAACACAGAAAGAACTGGAATCCTCTTCTTTGTGAATTTGTTTCTGTCCTCAAGCTAAAAATCCTCTCCAGGATAAAGAAACCTTTTATATTTGCAGTGCTTGTCCCTTGTGGGACCACACGGGCTAATGGTCACAGGACAATCTCACAGAAAAGAGAAGCTGGCAAGTAAACCGCAGTAATCTTCA
This sequence comes from Acomys percivali, assembly GCA_907169655.1. Taxonomy (NCBI): domain Eukaryota; kingdom Metazoa; phylum Chordata; class Mammalia; order Rodentia; family Muridae; genus Acomys; species Acomys percivali. The sequence goes on along the minus strand of OU015746.1, from coordinate 70,077,056 downwards.
CCCCTGAGCCCACACTTAGAACCACCACACAACACTGGCTTTTATTTAAACATCAGCTTCTCCACCTGGAAACACAATTTCCAACTCATAGTAATTACTAATAAAATTAATAACGAAAGGACAGATAGTCATCTGTCTGTCATAAAGAATAAATATGATCCCTTATCATATTGCTGCTTCTCAACTTTGATATAAATTCTTAGCAGGCTCAGTCAGAGGTTAAAAAATCACTTCCCTTATACTATCTCCTAAGACTCTCAGATCTTTGGACTAGAAAAAGAAAACTTCATTTCTTGCTTTCTCTCTCACTTTGTGTAAGTAAATTACTTTGGGGACAATAAAGATGATGAGATTCCTTTCCAGAGGCATGAGCTGGTTGGGGGCCATACCTGTCTCCCCAACTTTGGGTCACACTATTCTATCTCATCAGCACCCCCCAGGCATGTACATTTCTTGAAGGTGAGTGTTCCTTACTCATTTGAGAAATAACAAAGAAAGTATTCATTGGATTCCATTGTCTTGGCTATAGTCTAAGTGGCGAAAGACATTCTAAGGCAGCATGGTATACCACTGGGCAACAGTTACAAATTCATCTTCCCTCCAAGAATTAATCCAAGAATACGTAGTACAGGAAGACTTTTATTTAACAGTACCGGTGGTCCGTTGAAAGAAGAGAACTTCCAACTAAAACAAGTTATGGCAATAAAATGTGGGATTTCCCCATCCATTTTAACATCAGTGACCATATCAGGAAGCTCCAACTGCCAGTGTCAAGAGGACAAGGGGACTCATAAATGGGGCATTGTCGGAATGTGCTTTCTCCAATAGGTCTCTGCTTTCCCTTTTATGCTCTGTTCACCGTTAATTGCCTAAACAGTAAAACAGAATCTCGGTTTCATATGTTTGATTTTGTGATTATCTTGATTCATGGGGAACTTAAAGGTGGAAGTATATTACCTGCCCTGTAAGACATCATTTATGGTTCTTACATTATTTACACATTGCTAAATTCCCACATATTTGTAATTTTTCCAAAAATGATAACTGAAAGTTCAGAGAGGGGAAAATGCATCATGGTTAATTGGACATTTTACACTTAAGATTTAATACTAGAGGCTGGCATTGTTCTTCCAGTGTTTTTAGTCCTGTGCTGGAAGCGAATAAAATCAGTTTTCCAAGCACAGACAATGCTTTGTTCCTCTAATATCTCTGTATAAACAAGAGGGAAAACGGAAATCAACTGTTTTTTAAAGAGATTCACTTTGTTTCTGAACTAATCATATCTTAAAACATCATCATGAGAAACAAGAAATCACCCAAACTTATAATACATAGTTTTAAAGAAAATAATGGGATGTCTTGATATATCTGCATTTTAATAAATATTAATTAAGACACTTTTTTCTGTAACCCAGTTTTCATTGTCCTTCAGTTGTAAGTTCCTCACAATTCTGAACATTGGACATTCTTTTACAACTTTTACCAGGAAGATTGCAAATTGAACATCCTAGATTCTAGTTCAATGTTAGATTTTTGGACAAGTTTCTATACTCTGAGTCTTGACCTCCTTTCCTATTTAGAGGCTGCCAAAAAAAGACTACATTTTAATCGATCACGTGGGTGGTACCCTATTTGTTAAAGGTTTGGTGTTCAACACTGGAATTGTTACTATTATCTAACAACCCTCCACACGTACACATCAAGTGCCACGCCACCCTTGTAGGCGCTTCCTTGGCTTAGTTCGAAGATGTCTTTATGTCAGGCATGGCATTTGTACTTTGTCAATAAAACTGAGGTTTTCACTATTGAAAATAGATTTTGTTTCTACTCTAGATAACTGAGTACCCAGAAGACCAATAGTGTTTTATGAACAGTGATGAAGATCTGTTATGGTTTATCCCACACAGATTTATGTCCTGTAGTTTTGGGCCCCAAGGAGGTAGTGCTGGGATAACCTGAAATTTTTAAGAGACAAGGCATGGTGTGAAGTCCTTTGATCAACTAAGAATATGACCTTGAATGGAAGAGTGAAACCATTGACTTTTTCACACTTGTTCTCACTGTATGCCTTGTAAAATGTAGCCATCATTAGAGGACAAAATATTAAGAATACAGATTTTACAGCCCACAAGATTTTACCTAAATAACACTCCATTAGTCACAAAGCATCATGTTCAGGTATTCATTAAATAAGAACAAACTAGCACCACATCTATAGTCAATGAGGCATAGACTATCTCAACACATTGCTTGTATTTATTGCATATCATGACTACAGTCAAAAGACTATAGTCTTGTTTCACATTGCTTCAATAATCTATGCTGACAAAAGTACTCTCAGGGAGAAAAGCTTAATTTTGTTTATAATTCCAAGTTAGAGTCCATCATTGTAGAGAGCTCAAGGCAGCATGAACTTAAAGTACCCAGTCTTATTATGTCCAAAGTAGTTGGGGTGTGGGTAGGGCTTAATTATGCTTGTGCTCAGCTTACTTTCCCCAGCCATAAATTCAGGACTGTTGGCCTAGGGAATAGTGCCACCCACAGTAGACAGGTCTTCTCACTTCAGTTAGTGCAATAAAGATAATCCCCTGCGCACTTCCCCACAAGCCAATCTGATCAACACTTTCATTGAGACACTTTCTAGCTTATTCTATTCTGTTTCATGTTGACAATCAAAATTAGCCACCATCTCTTCCATGCCTGAACTATTAATAAACATGAAATATCACCGCTATATGGGGGAAAATGAGTATGAAAGAGGAGTCAGAGTAGAGAACAAAGAAAGAATGTAATCATAGCTACAGCTGGATGGACTCTTAATTGATACAGGTTATCTATAACAGAATATCATGGGGTGAGTTGGTTGCTTAAACAGCAAAAATAAATTTCCCTAAGTTCTGGAAATGATGAAATCAAGACAAGGATGTCAGAGTGGTGGGATTCTGTGAAGGATTCACGTTTTTGTCCACAGATGGTTTTAACCTTGCTGTGGCTTCACAGGGTAAAGAGAGGAATCTCATTTTGGGTGCATGTGTCTTCTGACAAAAATGCTAATTCTATTCTTGAGGACTAATCCATCAAGACCTAAAACCTCTCTCCAAATACTCCTGCACTGAATACTGAGTCTTCCACAGAGGAAATCTTGGGATGGTTCCCATGCACACAGGTTCCAGCAGATAACACACTAGTTAACATAGACTCATCCACTCTCCATTTCTTGTATGTCTTCTAAATCTCCCAGTTTCCCCAGTCATATTAGGGCAGAACTATGAGGATTTTCTTTTCTGTTTTCTACTTCTTCACTCTTCTTATTACTCCCCCAGATAACTTCCATTCTTTTTCTTTCTTTCTCTCTTTCTTTCTTTCTTTCTTTCTTTTTTTGTGGCTTATCTAGATAGCATCAGAATATAATAGATTTATTCCCATTAAGGTAAATGATGCATTTATCTATCCCTAAATCCTTAGGTCATGTTTGCTTGGAGATTCAAATAAACATCCAATGGAATATGTTGTCACCAATGAGGTATTTCAAGCACTGCCTGGTGACCACTTTGAAGAAGAATAGAGTGCAACAATTTCAAACATTGCAATGTTGCACTTAGAAGTTTATTACCTGGGTCCCTCTCAATATGAAGCTAGGTCCTAGCCTTAGTCACATGGGAAGGCTGCTTACTTTATTTACAAACCTCCCATGGCTCATGAGATTTGCTTTCTTTCAATTCACTAAAGCTATTATTTCTGGAATTAAATAAAAAGGATCTCCCAGTTTTCAATTCTCTTTTGGTAGCTCTTTCTGGGATCCACTCTCCCTTGTGAGTTATTCACCTTGGCCAAGGATTGCCGAGCTATGTGCTGTCTCATCTACTACAACAGTTCTTGTCATGACAGCTGGACTGCACCATTACAGGATGGTTTCTAATTGATAGTGACACAGGAGTATTTTGGAACAATTTAATAAGTGTAATTGAATCCATTATACAACAAACATGTTGTTTCACAAAATCCTATCCATAGGGCTGCCTTCTACTGAAAGAATATAATTAATTTCTCTAATGATATCTAATAGTTAATAATCCTGGCATTCCTGAAGAAACAGAGAAAGCCATCATGGCATATGAGTAACTCTTTAAACTACTACTGGGAGCCAATAGCAAATGGCTTTCTTTAAAGAGCTAATATTTTCAATAAGACTTTTTGTAAGAAAAGAGCTACCAAGATTTCTCTACTTTATTTTGGGAAATGCCTCCCCGTGAGATAACATGCTTTGCCTGTACTTGGGGAAAGGATGACTACACCAATAGCTGGACACTATATCATCACATATTCTACTTATATGAAACATTGAAAGTAGTTATGTTCATGGTCCTTGGTTCAGCAAGGAGGAGAGAGAGATACAGATATAGACACTGGTCAAAGTTCACAAAGTTTCACTCAAGCAGGAAGAAAACTCAAGAGACCCAGGGTACAATATAAAGACTATAGTAAATAGACTACATATCTTAAAATAGTGAAGAGTATAGAATTTTGAGTATTCAGCACAAGAATACATTACGTTTTTGCATATTGTATATGATAAATGCATTGATCTGGCCATTTTCCAGAGCTCTACCCCAGTCAGTTAAAGGTTTTGATTGTTTATCTTGCAGTGGGAAAGTGAAAGTTTTATACTAGAGATGTCATTATGGCAGGTAAATGCCTTTCTGGAATGTTCTCAGGTCTAATATTAATAAGAAGTATTGTCACCCCACAAAGAAGAATGATCATGTTCAATGTGGGAAAGCTACCCCTGAGATGACCTCAGGCATGTGTCTGTTTAAAGGGATAAACATCGCTTAAATGTTGTAGAGTGCTTGGAATGTGTGATCACAGGGATTCCTTTTGGAAACTGAATTTGTAGCTGGTCAAAAGCAGCCAGGATGGTTGATGTTGGGAGACGAAGCCAATACTGTCAGGTTGGTTTATTGATTGAGAGACATCAAAGCATCTTGCATGATTTGATACACGTTGGAACTGATGTGAATTTTAAGTGAAATCGCCCAAGCTGCTGCTTTGTTGTCACAAACTGATGACTGAGTTCAGAGGCAGCAGGAAGCACAGGGAGAATTCTAAAGCTCAGTCAAGCAAAGCTCTCGGTGGGCCACGATTTTAACAAAATTGGCTGCCCTGGACCTATATTGGTCTTTTGAAACAGCACACATAGTCTAGATACATGAATATACCCTGAAGTCAGTATTTTAATCAAGACCTGAATGAAATGAGAGGAAGGAAAAATAAAAACATTAGTTTCTTCAACTCCCCAAAGAGGGAGCTAAAAGCTATAATTTCGTTACCCATCTCGACAACTAAGCTACATTCTAGCAATTTCTTCAAAAAGATGAAAATAGGGGCTGGCATATGGTTTGGTTGGTAGGTGCTTACCTAGCTTACATAAGCCCCTGGGTTCAATCCCTAGATCTTCATGAATTACTCAAGGTTATCCTTGAGTAAGCTCCAGGCCAACTTCAAGCTACAGGACACTTTGTCTCAGGAAAGAAAGAAAGAGAAGGGGGAGGAAGATAATAGAAAAATAAAGAAGAAAATGATGGGTAAAAAAATAAAAAATGATAGAATGAAATCAGAAGAAAAAACCTTGCTGCATGTATTCTTGCTTCAGATAATATAGGAAAGTCAGAAAAGCAGCTTTGAACTCAGCACGCCTTTCCCACTGACTCACTGTTACCTCCTCTGGATTCCACCTTTGATCAGAAATTAGACTCTCCAATTTGTATGAATGACCATATTTGTTTCATCTTCTGAAGTATCTTTGGCCATTGTAAAAGTTAGCACAAATTAAATATTTTCAGAAGTATGTATTAGGATGACTAGGGAAGAAAAAGCATAATTCAAAAATAAAAGTGTCTAAATTTGCATGTTATAAGGCAAAGACTATCAGAAATAAGTAAGAGAAATAATCTAATATGTTATTTTAGAGAAAAAATGTTTTTCAAAATCAAATATCACAATAATATATAATATATGAAATCCTGAAACAGTGATTCCCTCACCCACAAAATATTCCAAAAGTGAAAATATGAATGACTAGTACTTTTTGAAGTATTAATACTATTATTTACTTATTTATTTATTCATACTAGTACTATTTGAAGTGTTTCATTGGAGTTCTATGATCATAAGTTTTGTACATTTTATTGAAAAGCCTGTGTTCAGAGCCTTTCACAGTATCTAAAGGCAGGTAGATTACAAGAAATACTTGTTGAGCTGGATGCAATGACACATGCCTTTAATTCCAGCACCTGGCAGGCAGAGGCAGACAGACTTCTGAGTTTGAGGCCACAGGGTGAGTTCCAGGACAGCCACGGCTACACGGAGAAACTCTGTTTCAGAAAACTACAGCAACAATTTTTAATTAAAAAGAAAAAGAATATTCATTGAGTGAATTAATTAGTAAATTATCAATAACTTATTTTGTTAATAAAAATAATACAATTTGGCTAAAACTATATTATATTTATTAATATTACTCTAGAAAAGCTATAACAATATTCAACGTATATGCTTTGGATTGTTTCAATGTAAACTTAGTAATAGACATAAATCAGTCCTACTTTAGTCACATTTATAATTTTAGATTTTTCTGTAGTGTCTGGTGTACAATATACTTAACTGATATAAAGAAATGATATACTTAAAGATATAAAAACACACTAAGTATCCATAGTAAATTAATTATGAGGAAAGTGCTGTTACATATATAAGTATGGAATACTATTTCTTCAGCCTTAGAAAGAAAAAATTCCCATCATTGACAATACTAGTTTCCAGGGGAATAATAAATTCAAGGAATCTACTGTACAGTGTGGTGACTGCAGCCAAAGAATATAAACTAGCAAACTGTGGCGTGTAGACTTCAAGTACGTTCTCCACAAAAAAAAGTATTAGCTGAGTTATGTGGTGCAAATTACAGGTTGACTAGCTTAATTTAGCAATGCCACAATGCACACATCTGTAGAACCACCATGTTATATATATATATATATAGTGTGTGTGTGTGTGTGTGTGTATGTGTGTGTGTGTAGTTAACATTTATCCACTTTGTAGTATGGGAACTTTAGTGACTTCCCCAAAGCATGCATGTGTGTCTGGGAAGGAGGACCACGGACACCACTGAAGTGTATACATAGCCACTGGCCTGTTACTTCTCTTTTGACACTAGGGTCACCACTGAACAGATCTGTCCCATTAAGCCAAACCCAGGTTCTCTTGGATTTCAACCTTGGTTTACATAACACCCATAGTTTAATAAACACAAGCCATAGGTTAGCTTGTATTTGAGTTCCCATTTCCCCTCTTGGTACACTCCTTCCATGATAATTTCGATTTTTCTAAACGCATCCCAAGATCAGTATCTACACTGGGGTAAACTAAGCTTAGCTATTTGTTTTAAGAAAGATTAGAAGAAACTGTTTTCTTCTGATAAACAATTAGTTCATGAGTCATTTTAGGTTGATGGGGAAGGAAAATGGATTCAGAAACACTAATGCCTCTAAAACTATGCAACTGACATTAAAGGGATGTCAACAATACCACAGGGTCAGGAATGTTTGGAGATGCTTGGCAGGAACCACACAAAAACTCAGGGAAACTGAGGCACAGGAAAGTGCCTGGGATACCACTGAATAGGTAGGTTAAGAGTGGCTTGCACTCTTAAACCACTGAACCATCTCTCTAGGCATTCTAGTTTTGGTTTTGATGGCCTTTAACAATCCCTTCCTAATCTTTTTGTTTTTTTGGGTTTTTTTTTTTTTTTTTTGAGACACTATTCAACTTTGCAAGATAAACTAAGGTGGATCTCCCTATGAAGCAATCCTCCTGCCTCTGCTGCTGCCTCTCTACTAGTACTATAGTGATCTACTGCCCACTGCTCCTGCGTTCCAATTTCCTTTTTGAAAGGAACAGCATGTAAGAAATGCAAAGACTTGCCTCAGATTGAACATTTAGTATAAACCTCTTAAGAAGTTTGAGCTGAATTTTGTCCCAAAACTTCATGCCGACTTTAGTGTCTTCTGATTTTAAAGTTTTATTGGAAGGAATGCCTCATCTCACCATTAGTTTGAGCTCTAGGATGGCACTTGTGTGAACGCGCATACAGTTCTGGAGGACTGAAATGCTGTTAGGATGATTTTTCACCACCAAAACTGAATCATTTGACTCATGGTTTGGTTTGCTTGCTTCAAGGAACCAAAGTCAGACAATATTGTGTCTGAATTTAATAGTTCTATTGTATCTATAATTTCTCATTTTCCATGAAAAAGATAAAGGAATGGGTTCCCCATCCATTTTCCCTGTTTAAAAATGTAGTTTGTGGGGATATTTTATATTTTTACTAAAGTAGAATTGTATTACTTTTCCATCCTCTTCTCTCTACCCTCTCCTGGGTACCCTCCATCAAATCCCTCCCATCACCCCCACACCCACAATTTCAAGTTGATAGCTGATTTTTCTTTGGTTATTATTACATGTGGGTGCACATTTTTGTTGGTGATGTGTATGGCTCCAAGCTGACATCTCAATTCTGGACAACCAATAAGGGGCTCGTCCTTGGGAGATGCTAACTCTCCCTCACTCAATAGCCATCTGTTGCCTGTAGTGCTTTGCCTAGGGGTGGGACCCTGCAAAAATGTTCTCCATCCATGTTATCATGTCTATGCATATTAGCACCATTCCAGTCCAGTTTGTGCAGGCATCTTTAGAAGAGCCTGTTTCACAGAAGACTTCCTGGCATTCTGGCTCTTAAAATCTCACCACTCCCTTTTGTGATCTATTCCCTAAAGCATAGATATATGAGACGTGATGTAGATATATCCACTGGGTCTGGGGTTCTCATAATCTGCTGATATCTACATTGTGTCCAGTGACAGTCTCCATTTGCTGTAAAGAGAGACTTCTTTGCTGAGGTGTGGTACCTACAGTCATCTGTCAATATGAACGTTTAGGATGTAATAAGGAATTATACTGGTCTAACAAATTGGAACTAGATTCTTTTCTTAGGTCCGTGACCTCCCTTGCCCTGGGATAGGTTTCCAGAACCACTCATGCTTTCCCTTATATTGAGTGGGTCTTAAGGTCAATCAGACAGGTGTTGGCTGCCACCGACATGGAGGTGCCGCTTAGTGCACCTTTATGCATATCATGCCATGCTGGTAATTAACATGCTTTCATAGGTGTTTCAGGTGGGTAGGAATGTTTAACTGCTTCCCTCCCTTGGCAGCTTGCACACATTTTCTGGAAACAAGGAAGCCAGATGGCAAAGAGGCTTTCATGTCAGACCCATCTCTCATCATATGAGGCTTGTGTCCTAACTGGAAGATGTAGTCAGCTGAATGTGTCAAGTGCTCCAATCACTCTAATGTTTTGAAGGCGATCACACAGCTGGGGAATACATGAACAGGTATTTAATCCAATGTGGCATACTGTAGGTGAGGCATGGCATCTTGGCCATGTGCTGGACTAGGCAAACTGGAACCAAACCCCCCAGAATTCCCTAATCTGTAGTTTAAGGGTGGAGTGTAGCACACAGCTGGCACAAGGTTTAGAAGGAGAACACAGAACGGCAGCTGTGGTCTGTGCAAGCTACGAAGGTTTATGCATGACACTAGGTTTTTTTCATTCTAGATAATGCTGGTTAGTGCTGTGGCAGCTGTAGAGATGGAGCCTGCAAATAAAAGCCTTATCATACCTACCTGAAATAGAAGTAAGCAGGCATGCAGAGAAAAACCTCCATCTCCAAGATTATTCCAGAAACTACTCCATCAGACCAACCCATTGAATGAGTCTGCCTTGCCCTTTGGGGCTGTTTCCTGTTCATTTGTTTGTCGGTTAATTGGCAACCACTCACTCACCTTGTCACCAAGATGACCCGGAACTCCTGGTCCTCCTGCCTCAGCTCCCCAGCGCTGGGATTACAGATGTGTGCCGCTATGCCTGGCAAGACTACACTCTTATTCTTAGCAACTGCCACAGGACTTCCAACTGTGACCAGAAGACAAACTTTACATAAAGGCTGCTACCTCTTCAGAGTAGGTCAGCCCCCAGAGAGCTCCCAAGCATCAATGAACTCTGTCATGTCTTGTTCAGATTTCTTGGTGCTAATAAATCACTCAGCCCTTCCTTTGTTCTCTGGACACACGTGAGAGGCCACCTGGTATGCATATCCCAAATTCCAATCTTATTCTTTAGTCCCAAACAAAAGTTTGTGCTTTGGAGACTTGTCTTTGTTTGTTTGGATTTTATGCAGCCCTGTTGTCTAATAGACTTAGTGGCTCAATAGAGCTCTTCAATTCCCCTTCAACTTATTTTAGACATCTGCATATTTAGCTCCATCAGGAAGTACTCCCCTCAAGTGGTACTCCCCATCAAAGATGGAAGCTAAAAAATAGTGGGAAAAGCAGTAACTTCGAGCCCATTCCTTAAGGGAATCAGCTCTGTGGAGGTTTGTCCACAATCTATTTCTTATCTTCTTTCCTTATAGACTGCCTGCTTTATAAACTTCAGGCTGGAGCATCTCACACTAAACCAAGATCCTCACATGCCCTGGTGAACACAGGCTCTTGTCCCAGGCTACTTTAGCAAAGATCATAGATCAGCAGCTGGAGTAACAGGAATTTATTTGGTTCAAACTGGAACATTCCCTCCCGGGGGCTGGTAGAAATCACGAAATTCCCAATGTTCTTGTGATATGGGCAGTAAAGAATTCCTGGGAGAGGAGAGACTCTTCAGGAAGCTCCCATGATGTACTCATCCATCTGGGGTGGACTTTTCAGGGTTGCAACTGTCTGAGTCACCCATGATCCTGTAGACACCCCAATAAACTGATGAGTCTGTCACGCTAGACTTGAATAAACGCATTTCTTGCATGTACCTGGAGTGCAGAGAGGTTTTCTCAAATGTCCACAGGAAATACACAGCATAGACAGTTTCTAATGAGAACCCCCTTCCTTGCCTATAGAGGATTCTTTCTTGGGGTACCTTACAAAGCAAAGAGAAAGAGCTCTGCTATCTTCATGTCCTTGGAAGAATGCCAGTCTTAACTCAATATGAGGCCCTCACCCTCCCAGCCCCATTCAAATACAATATCTCCCTAAGGCCCAGCTTCCAGACCCAGTCACACTAAAGATGAGGACGTGCATCTGTAAGCTCTGTGAGATGAGGAGATTCATTCTTCAGTGACAAGAATTCCTGGCTAGTCCGCTTTATTGACCAAATGTCTGAATGCTACATGCACTGAATGCTACATGTCTCTTCACGATTGTTCCTGTGTGACGTTCTCTCTTTCCTGCCCCTTATGTCTCCCTTTGACTTGCTTATCCCAGCCGGCAGGAGAGTACCCCAAGCCACACCCTTTGCATATAGCTTTCCCTGATAGTTGCGGTCCAACTTGGCCACTTTCTTCCTTGACCTCCTTAAGAAGTTTTCTTGCACCTCTCTTTGAGCACATAATGCATCCTGCCTTGTGTGCCAGCCCTATGAGTCTCTGTCTCCTCACATCAATTCCTCGAGGGCAGATGCAATGCCTCACTCACCTTTGTATCCCCTAAAGCAACCATCCCAGTGCCTGGTGCAGAACTGGAGTGCAATTAATATCTGTTGACTTGAAGTCTGATTCAGTCTGCTTTGTCCTCTGGCACTACTCGGGTCACCACCACGGTATGTAAAAGACAACGTTACCCTTCTGGGATCCCTCTTCTTGTTTTATCTGTTTTTATGATGTGTTTATACAAAGTTCCTGCTTTATGCCAAAGGCAAGCACTATAGTGATACATTTTCAGTCAGGTTAAATGTTTGGCACTTTTTCAAGCAGAAAGGCCCTTACTGGATATGTTAAGAGTTTTCTTTGGAGACCTTCTCATGAAAATAAGTGGCATAAATAAGTGTATCCAATAAGGTGCTATTTTGAGCCTTTGTTAAATAAGGCATCATGGAAACTGCATGGTTGCTCCCAGGGACCAAAGGGCAGAAAGAAGAAAGGACTGGGGTCCTCAATACCCATCAAGGATGCCACTCACAATGACCTAAGGAACATTGGCTGGGCCTCACCTCCTAATGTTTCCATCACTTTTGAACAGAGTCTCCCTCGGGCACTCTCTTTAGCACAGGTGGCTCTGGGAGACAATAGCTCAAAACATGAGGGTCTGTTAAGAGTGCTCTCAACTCCCTTTGTGTCTAAAAGGTGCTGTTTATCAAAATGATACTTGTCTTCAAAAGAAGATCTGTTTTAAGTCCTGAGAAACTGATCAAAATTTGTTATGAGAATGGTATCCACTACCACACTTAGCAAATGGCCAAGGATAACACTTCTATAAGAAATGCTATTTCTCTTTATGGGGGGAAAACAGAAAAGATGATCAAAAAAATTGTGAAGTAATTTTTTCAAAAATACTTTTAATCAAGCTTTTCTTATTCCTAGTGAATCTAAGAGACTAATTGTTGAGCTTAACGAAGAAGTTTCAGGCCAACGATACAGGTCAGTACATAAAGACAATTGCTGCCAATGCGAGGACCCTAGTCAGTTCCGAGGGCTCTCATGGTAGAAAGTGAGAATTCCCACAAGTTGTTCTCTGACACATATGTCATCACACACACAGAGAGAGAGAGAGAGAGAGAGAGAGAGAGAGAGAGAGAGAGAGAGAGAGAGAGAGAGAAAGAGCTTACTTGTCTTTTGGTGTCATGCTTGTTCAGGTCAGGGTTAGGCAGCAGTCTTCATCAGGGAAGAGCACAAAGTGATTATCCAATGCCAAAAGGCCAGCCCTGAAAACAAACACACATTAGCACTATACAGAATGAGGAGGATATTTATGTATTTATGAATATAACACATATACATTCATAAATATATCATATATAGGATACATGCATATATATTCATAAATACATAATATAGATAAAGAGGCCATGAATTTGGAGATAAGCAATGCATGGAATACATTGAGAGCACTTGGAATGAGGAAAAGCAAGAGGGGGGAGAAATAATATAATTATATTATAATCTCAAAATACAAAAACTATTATTTCAAAAATCTGGGAACTACAACATGTTGCTTTTAGAAATACATTTAGAAAACAAGACAAGACCACAAAACAGAAAACAACCTTTTAGCAAACATCAAAGAATAAATATCACTGATGTGACTTAGATACTCATTGTTCTAAAAGGGTGGGAAGACTTCATAATCAGAAACGAAGGCTAAAAAAAAGTCTATTCATCATAAACCTATGTTGAAGAATGGGAAAACTAAGTGTTTCTTTTTCAGAATTTTCACAAAATCACAAAAGATAAGTCAGAATGCGTCTGCATCTAGCACAGATGTAGCCATGAGCACTATTGAGTTTACCAGCCTTCATTAGATCCAGGCTTGGCCAACTGTGGTCCATGAAAGTCAAAGATAGGACAAAGATAGTCAACTGCTTGGCTTTTTATCACCCACTAGTTGTGTTGTTTATTTTCCTTTTTCCTACTTTTATTTGACTTATTTTTCAACAAACTGTGTGTGTGCATGTGCATGTATGAGTGCATGCATGCATGCATGCATGTGGGATGTGTGTGTGTGTGTGTAATATGTATATGTGAGAATGCCACAGAGTGCATGTGAAGGTCAAGTGCCAAGTTTCAAGAGTCAGTTCTCTCTTTCCAGTGAGGGTGCCAGGAATCAAACTTCAGTCATCAGACTGGTGAGGTGGACACAACTACCTTTTGAAGATCTTACCAGCCCCGATTTACATCTTGGCAATTTTATTAGCAATAGAGAGTTTTGTTGAAACTTAGTCATACTTTTCTTCCTGCATTGTCTGTGCCTGTTCTCATGTCACAAGGACAAGACTGGGTCACTTTGACAATGAGAGTAAGGCTTATATAGCCCAAATTGTTTACTATCACAGAACATTCCTGACTCTCCTTGAGCAGAAGATCAAAGGTCTACATTTTTATGGACTTAAGGATGCTGCATTGCTGCTCATTACAAGCCTATACATGCACTGTACTGTGATAGACACACTACCCCATGGTAGGACTAGCACTGCCTCATATAGGCATTGACTGCATTAGCATTTTGCAACATGTGTTGTGTGGAAATTAAGTTTGAGGAAGGCTAAGTGTTTGTGGGCAAATGATAACTGAGAGATGTTGGATGATATTTTAAGACTTTGATGTGCAAAGGTGAATCATGAATCTACAAGCATCTCTCAAACATGTTTCACACTAGAATGTTTATAGTCTACCCTTTTTCTACTATTAAAGGATATAGGAAAATGTCATTCATGTCTTGGAAATAATGGAGTATGCCACCTTGATCATGTTAAGATCATGATGACATGTTTCTTAAATACTCATTAGTAAAGTATTGGGAAATTTAACAACAAAAGCATGCAGTATGAGACGGTTTAATGAAAATTTGCAGTCTCAAAAAGCACATTCAGGTTTTATGATTGCCAGTGCATGCTATGTGCTTTCTGATGATCAGCTGAAACACACTTTTGGCGAGGAAACTTGGCTTCTGAATGCAGGAAGTGTACTGGCATGAGAGCAGCCCCAGGAAAGCCGACCAAAGGGGCTTAATGCAGCCGAAAGCCAAGGTAGGCAGGTTATCAACCAGCACAGATTTCACCCAAAGCTCTAATCAGCAGGACCACTTGGGAGCCCATGGTGCCTGCAAAGGATAGAAACTGCATGAAAGACAAGTTATGCAAAAATATACTCCCTTTGTGTGACAACCAAAAAAAATGCTGCACCGGCTCCTAGAAGAGACAATCATTGCTTCTGATGGAATTATCTACTTGATTTTACAGCTTAGGAATATTCTTAAAACTTCCTTTTCATGATTTTATACTGTGGAGAGAAGAGGCAATGATAGTAAAATATTCTGCCCAATATACAAGATGTCACTATTTCTTGAATGGCGTACAAGAGAGTCTTGTTCTTTTTTGTTAATTTCTTACATATTTTGCTCACCTTCCTAATTTCCTTTCCAAGAGAAAAAATCCACACTCTCAGAAAGCCTCAAATAGATCTGCTTTAAACTCTACTTTCTGAGTGTTATCTGTCATCGCCATCATCTTAACATCATTGTCGCCATCATCATCATCAACAACAACAACATCATCAACATTATCATCATCATCATTGTTATTGCCTTTGAGGAAAATGTCAATTTAAGTTCCTGTGTAGTGATAATCCTAAATGATGTGCTCAGAAATGTGTTTATTCATTTGTTGAGATAGGGTCTTGTATGTAGACCAGGCTGGACTGGGACTTGGACTTTGTCTCTTGGGTGCTGGGATTCCACATAGATGCGTTTGACAATTCTGAATGTCCACATTTTACCAGTTTTCTTAAAATCTGGCAGAACTCGATGTAAATGGGCCATCATGGGTGCTGTTGCTTCATCTATTTTTAATATAAAATTACTTGTTTTATAATACATTGCTAAGAAATATAAACTCCAAACATTATTTTTAAAATAAAATTTTAAGGTTATTTATTTTATTAATTGGGGTTGGGTGATATAACATGCACATGAATGCTAGAGAATGATTTGGGGATTCAGTTCTCATGCACCACCTGTAGATTTGGGGGATCAAACTCAGATCACCAGACTGGGTAGTAACTGTCTTTACCAACTGAGCCATCTCACCACTTCAAGAAAGTTCCCAAAGAAAACTAGAACTTGTATGATGCAGGTCACCACTATGATGCATTGGATATAAAATATCTCAGGAAAGCCATGTGTTAGAAAGCTTTGAGATCAATGAGTGTTCAGACATAGGGTTTAGAGGAAGGGCTGGGTCCTGGGTGCTAGAGTAACCTATGAAGTCTGATGGTATTTGGGGTGTGTGCAAGAAACTAGGAGGTGTGGACTAGTTGGAAAAATAGTGCACTAGGAACTGAGGCAGGTATTCAAAGACTTGTCCTCAGTCTCCCTACCCTGTATGCTTCCTGGTCACCATGAAATCTCTTTCCTTTGCCATGTCCTTCTACTATGATGTTTCTGCATGCTGTGTGTAGAAAAAACCAACAACAAAGCACCAAACTATAGACGGTAAACTCATGAGCTATCCACACAGCATCCCACTGATCTTTGCCAGGCATCTCCATCTGCTACAAAGGAATGAACCAATCCCAGCCGAATCTTGCAAACTACTCAAGCTAATCAAGGGACTTTAAGCCATGTCTCAGGAAGACCCTGTAACTCTTTGCTGTAGCAAGGTTTATTCGGCAGCTATCTCAGTACCATGAGGAAGTATGCAACTGAAGCCAGACCACAAGAAAGACAAAGCTGGGAGGAGGAGGAGAAGAGTGTAAATGATGCTGGCATCATTTGAAGAGCTGGATCAGATCGTGACTGTATAAGCCTCGCTGCAATATGAGTGTGATGGTACATCTTCACCAGCTTTCCTGGACTTAGAATAGTCTAACAGATTGGTGAGGCACACCTGCCTATGGGGCAAGGAGGGATGGCATTAACAGAAAGGGTCAACTGAGGAATAAGACCTGCCTCAAAGTCAGGCAATACCATAAAACATCCTGGGTGCCACACAATAAATGGAGGAAAGGAGAAATTGATCAACTTCCTTTCCCTGATGATGAGGCCCTCCTCTGCCACATATTCCTGTGGTCATGATGCTCTCCCCAAAGCATGAGCTAAGTGACCATAGCTTATGTCCTCTGCAACAGGGAACCAAAGTGAATCTTTCATCCTTTAAGCTGTTGATGTCAGGCATTCTGTCACAATGACAAGAAATATGGTGGTGTAGACAATCACCCAAATGACTGACATTTTTCTTAAGCCATTGGGTAGATTACTAAGAAGAGTTTTAGCTAGTACAATTTTCAATAAGTATCAGAGCTTCACTGAGAGAGTTGTTAGTGTTTTACTGATGAGACTAAATGTTTATGTCATTGGGAGGAAGCAAAGAAACTAAGACGAATAAACCTCTACCAAGAGCCCATCATTTTATATTTACTAAAATATCTTGCCTGTCTAGACTGTGACTTAGTATTTTACCTTTATTTCTATTCTTTATGGTAATGGATGATCTTGCTTCAGTTTTTCCTGGATTCTCCCTAGATTATAATACTCAATATTACTTGGTGTTTGCCTTGTGGTAGTCACCCACAAAATGTTGCCAAGAAGTTCAATGTCTTCTCTTCATTTTACATTCAAGGAAATGCAAGTTCACCTGTAAAGGCATATATAGCTGTTCTAGCTGTACTTGTATGCATTCTGCCATATAGTCAAGGAACACTAGTAGGAATCTACTGTGTGTCAGGCACTGCAATTGCTATCAGAGATGCAGAAGTAGACCAATAAACAGGCTCCATTGTGGAATTTATTTGCTACAGGACAAAGACAGATAACCGGTAAGAAGGGCATATAAGGTCTGTATTTGTAGATGGTGAGAGAAGAAATGGAATTAAAGATGGTGGTGGTAGGTTACAACTTTGGATAAGAGGCTGCTGAGGGAGCTTCATCAAGGAGCCTCATTAAGTACGAACATTAAGAAAGACAGAGAGAAGGCCAAGATGATCGGAGATCCCAACAACTGTCAAGTTTCTGTGGGGATAGCAAGTTCTCGGAGTCTCAGAACAGAAGCCAAAAACAAGTACAGGTGAGATCAAAGGTTTGGTGGTTCCAGGAGAAAAGTGGTAGAGGAAGGCAGAAGGTCTCTAAGGCCACACAAGACTGGCAATAGCCTGCGTCATGAATGGGAATGGTTTCCATCAGGTGGCAGCCTTAGAATGTTCAAGGACTTGTTAAATTCAGACAAAACTGACAGACCAAAGTCCAGAGATCAATATCCAGTCCCTGATAGAGGGTAAGCTAGTCCCCAAGACCCCCAAGACCTGTTTGCACTTCACTTTTCAAGCTGTCACCCATCTGGACTTGCCAGGTTTTCTCCCCTGATGTCCTGTCCAGTCTTCCTAGTGGACGGTGAACCTCAGGCTTGAGTTCTGTCTGTTGGAAGGATGGTACTCCACACCTTCCTTGTGCTCTTTCTTTATTGACCAGGTCTTTTCTCAACATTAGGGTTTTCCAGCTGCTTTAAACTAGAGTATATGTCTTGGTCAAGGTTATAGTCATGTTTTGAATGGTCACTGCCACACAGTAAGTGCCTTTCAATCTATGCTTAATAGCTGAATTATCACATTTTTATTTCAGGCTTGTTGATTTATGCAGTCATTCTCCTTTATTTGCAAGATTAGGTCATAACTGTCTTACTGACTTTGATAATGTGAATATATGATTGCATGATGGATCCTGTGGGAGAGAGGCACACAGGTATAGTTATCACACTATAGAATGCTAGCTTTTACATACTCTAGGAACAGCTTTCTTCTGTGTGCTGACAGTCATTTCCCCTTCACATTTAAAACATCTCCTTGCCTTTTTGAACATTTGCTTCCCCTTTTAGGAGAGGAGCTCAAGAATAATTAATTGAGTTTGGAGTTAACACACTCCAAGAAGCATTGCTTCTTCAAACAAACACAGTTCTGTGAATTCCCCACAGCAGACCTTGGGTGTGTCCTCACTAAACTTCTTGCCAACCTTCCTCGGGACCTTAAGGAGGAGGGCAAACAGCTCAAAGTGGGGCAGGACGGCCGCACCTCCTTGGAGGCTCTGTCCTAACGGAAGAGAAAGGTTGACATGAGAGACGAATGTACGGTTTCCTCTTTTTTATTTTGACAGCTTAGCATTGGGCAATGGCTGCCTTCCACATGAAAGCTTTACACAGCAACTGAATGCAGTGTAGGAGCTAAGAGTAACCACATCCTTGGGTGAAGACAAATGATCACTTATTTACTGGTGTTCTTATACAGGCTAGGCTGTTGAGAGAATGAGTGGGCTGTCATCTCCACCCCTCCAGATGGCTAGGAACAATGGCTGGTGTTATCACTATGCTGTTGATAAGGAATGGGAGGCTCTGGGTGGCTTTGTGGCCATTTCCTAGGGTTACACACAAGCCTGTAAGCAAAGCTTAGAGGCTGATGACCACAAGACACCCAGTTCCTTCTAGCAATAACTTCTCTTTTTAATTTATTTTTTAAATTTTCAACTCCTAATTTTTACAACAGATTATCAAGAAGGAAAACTCTAGAATTTAGAAATAGCTTTTTGCCATCCTTGTTCATGACATAGGCCATTCTAGAATAACCTCCCCCTTTCCTCCTCCTTCTCCATTTTCCCCTCCTCCACCTGTCCCCCACGCCACTTTGATGTTTTTAGATTTATGAGATGGAGTCTCATATAACCCAGGATAGCTTCACTAGCTCCATAGGTCAGAATTATCTTTTTGGTGTCACCTCCCAAACTCTGGGGTGACAGGTGTGTGCCACCACAATTGGTCAGCACTGCTCTCATCTGACACTTGTTTTGTAAACAAAACGCTAATGACTTCCCTTGTCCAGATATCACTGGTCAAATCCTGTTGATTCTTAAAGTTCTTGGCCAGTCTCACTTCTGCCTGTTGGCTTTTACCATCCCATAGCTTAACGTGCTTCACTGAAATGAGCCTACTTCAGCAAGGCCATCTGCTAGTCAGTCTGCCCATGTTCCATTTCTGAAACATGTTTGACAGTCTCATCTGCATTTGCCTCTCATTTCTTCCCCAATCACCTGTCCATTCAGATCTTTCCTATTTAGACAATTATTATATTATTCATCCATGCTGGCACCTTTTTTTTTTTTTTTTTTTTTTAGCTCACCTTGGTCAAAAGCAATGTCCCCTCTTATCAGGATTCAGATAAAGCTGATTTTTCATCCTTTGTTTGGTGCTATCCTCATGTTGCCTTGGGTCTGGCTGGCATCTTTTACTCTATTTCAATCTTCTTGCACATGGAGTATTGTAAGAGCCAGGCTAGGGTAGGAATGATGCACTAAAATAGCCTTCAGTGCGTTACGATGGCAAATGTGTATTTCAGTCCATACCACAGTGCCTTGGATCTTTAGAATGAACATCTGCCATCCAGAAAGTGGCTAGAATCAACATCAGGGTAATAAAGCGACAAGTCAAAGAGTTTAATTAAGACTTCCATCCAGAAACAACACCTAACACATCACTTGTGGTTGTTCTTCCCCATCTGAAGCAAGTGACTGGTCAAGGATAGCCACAAGAAGAGTAGGGACATTCCAAGCACCACTGTTCTGGAATGAGAAGGAACAGGATGTTTACAGGATTCTCCATGACTATCACTTGTCATCTGACCTACCACTTCCTTATGTATCATATATTTCAGACATGATCCACTAGGTCATGCCCTCATATAGGACAGAAGAGGCAAACTCTTCTATTCCTCTGGCTCTAGATGTCACATATCCATTGGTGACTAAATCCAAAGAGAACAGAAAGCATTGCCAGTTCAGACTGAATGGCCGCCGTGCATGTGCTGTAACGCAACTGATGCTGCCGTGCTGAGGGGTCAACAGAAGGGTTTGGCTGAGGTGAGAAACAGTGGCCCTTCATAATAAGAGCACTAAAGTCTCAAAGGAGCAAAAGTGGAGTGGCTTGTTTTGACCTTGCAATGTTGGGTGTCAATGAATAGTGTGCTAATTGAAGCAGAGGACAGTCTTTACTACTTTGAACTCACAACCCTTTCTCCCTTTCCTCATCATCTGAGTAACCAGGAAGGGTGCTCTGTCATGGCATACAGTTTGTACATTTTCTTGTCACTTACATTTTTTCCCAAAAACCCCACTTTACATCCGGTTTATGTGCAAGCTTACCAGGCTTATAGCCTTACAGCAAGCTCGACTGCTAGTAAATTTCTACTCTTAAATTTTTAGTTTTGCGTTATAGCTTGGCACAGTTGTATAGCTAGACTCTCTGCATCGACAGGGCTGTAGTGTTTTGAGTTCACTTGTAGCTCAACCTAAGCTGGCTTGAGGCACCTTTGGAAATGAACCATTAGATTTTATTTCTAACAGCTGATACCTCAGGAAAAAAAAACAGATCTAAAACATCTCAGTTTCACACAAAAATGAACATGATTTCTGACACAGCTTCTAGCTTTTAGCTGTCTCCTGTTGGGTTTGGGGCATGGCATTCTACCTGGTTTGTCTCAACCTCAGGAAATAGCAACATAAGGCATACTCCTCTCAGGATTATAAAGTAGAAGCACAAACATGCGAGGCCAGCGGGGCAAGCACAGTCGATCCCTCTGAATTGCATCTGCTAGCTGCTACTTGACCAAAAAAAACCCAGACCCAAGCCCTGGATCAAAGTGAGAAAGAACACATCGCATTCTGCAGCAAGTCTTAGCCTCACAGCACGGATCTAGACCTTCCCTGCCACCAACTCACGAGTAAGACAAACTGAACCCTTGTGGAAAGTGATTTAACTGCCCTTCCCACAACAACCAATCATTAAGAAGACTCCCCACAGACATACACAGAGGCCAATCTGATGGAAGCATTTTTTTTGGTTGATGTTCCCTTTGCCCAAGTATGTCAAGTTAACAAGGAAAACTAGCCATCATAAGGGTCCAGAGAGATGAGAATACCAGAAGCCACAGGAAACATTAAACTCACCAGACTGTAGAGCAGA
Source organism: Acomys percivali (assembly GCA_907169655.1). Classification (NCBI taxonomy): domain Eukaryota; kingdom Metazoa; phylum Chordata; class Mammalia; order Rodentia; family Muridae; genus Acomys; species Acomys percivali. Next base: position 70,055,465 of record OU015746.1, on the reverse strand, counting down.
GCTCAGGAACAAGAAGAAGAAAGTGCATATTTAAAATAACCCACTTAATTTAGCAGGGCATTGTGGCACACACCTGCCACACTTGGGAGGCAGAGGTAGGTGGGTCACTGTGAGTTCGAGGCCAGCCTGGTCTACATAGTGAGTGCAGGACAGCCAAGGCTACACAGAGAAACCCTGTCTCAAAAGACCAAAAACAGAACAAAAAATAATAAAATAAAATAACCCACTTAGAGAGCCTACTCTGGCAGACCTTCTAAGAGTAGGAAAGCATTTAAGGTTTTGGACACAGAAACCTCAGCGAAAACATAGCTGGACTGATGCACACAGTAGCTGTGAGGCTGTGCTTCCTGTGTCTAATTCAGACCTGTGAGTCAGGAACCATATGGAAAGAGTTTAGATGAAGCAAGGCATAGCAAGGAGCTGGGCTTCAGAAGTCCGTAGTGTCGATTGTGGTGTCACTCCCTTTAGTTCATCAATAAAAATGTAATTTGTCCACTAATTGTGTTCTGTGTGGGAGGGTGACTTTCCACCCTCCAGTCTAAACAAACAATTGCCAACACTCTGGTGTGGATCTTGGCCTATGTTAAATGTCGATAGGAGTTTCACCGATAGGATGGGGTTGATCTAAGACTTGGCATGTTTTCTCCCTTTGACCTTTGCAGGGAAGATGCAGAAATAAGCAGGTGACTAGCCGTTTCCATTGACTACAACCTGAGCCAGGACAGTTCATTACTTCAACCCTCCTGCCAGAAAGATGCTCACTAGCCAGGCATGGCCGCTGAGCACCTGACACATGGTTAGTGTAAGTAAAAAAAAGAAAGTAAGAAAGAAAACTCAGCTGTTAATTGTATTTAATTTTAATTAATTTAAACAGTTACACATGGAAAGTGACTGCCGGATTTCTTAGCACAATTCTAGAATCCTGCCACACTCTTTTAAGTACTCGAAAGCAGCTTCTGGGCCCCATTCTGCAAATTCACACCCTTTTGCTTGTAGCTAACTGACTGCGAAAGCACAAACTGTGGCATCTCAGCCACCCCATCAGCTGTCAAAAGAAAAAAAATCCCCTGCTTCCAGGCAGACACCTGACTGTGCAACCGTTGCAGAGAGACAATTTAGTTCAGAATGATGTGCACCCTGACCGTACCTGGCAGGTGCCTCCTGTGCTGGCTTTTCCATGTGCAAACTTGAGAAAGATGACAGGGTTTTAAATGATGAACTCCTCTGGGCCACATTACTTAATTATACAGTACATCCAGGGATAGGCACATGGGTCTTCTATGGTAAATGATATGACGGTCTTAAAAACTCATTAATATGTCATTAACCAAGCAGACACTTACTAATTAAACAATTAGCCCCTCTGTTCTTTTCCTTTGTTCCTCCCAGAGATGCTTGGTTACTTGGGTCCCCAATTTAGCAGAAAGTCCTCTTCTTTTCCCAGAGAAAATCGCTCATAAAGCACATTCTGAGACTAAAGGATTTTACCAGAATTTTTTCCAACTTAGCCACAAAGAAAATCAGATCTGATTTCCATAGCACATATGAATTTGGTTTTTGATCTAGTTCAAATAAATCATCCTGATATGTAAACCAATTTGAGACATATACAAAATAGCATCTACTATAACCAGCATAAACACTGGATACAGGAAAACTATATATCGTAGTTAAATAAATACAAATGGACAAGATTAATGACTTGAGATGTGTTATGATTCACCATATGAAGTCAGTACCAAATAAATGTATAATGTTATTAACTTTGGCCCTCAGACAGTTTTAAATATGCATTATGCTTTCTGTTAAATTTAGTTTAATTCTATTTGTTGTGTTGACATTTTACTAACTTGCAGTACAAGGGGAATTGTCTAGCATATTAAAATAACCCATAGCAAGAGTCTCTAGAAACAAATGCCTTGTGTATTTAAAAAAAAAAACATAAAATGGTTTTAAATTCAGAGTATCCATTTCTAAGAATATTCAAGAGCCGTGGGATTTGTGAATGTGCTTTTCAGATACATATGCAACTATATATTTCTTGGTTTGATGAGACTGTTCTAGATAGATTCATAACTCTTCTGTTAACCCAAGGCAGTGCACATTAACAGAGCATCAAGAGATGTGTTATAATCATTATGGTCCACATGATGATAAAAGGATGCCACTGAGTATTCAGTATCTAGAAGGTCCAGATTATGTTAACAGTATACAGCTGGCATCTAGTATCTGGATGGTCCAAATGATGATAAAAAGATACAGGGGAAGTGCTAGAACTCCGGTGGATGAGTTCTCAAACTGGCATAATCATCTTGGGCAGGTTTTGCTTTCTTAGTTTTTCAGTGGGTGGGAAAGCCAAGGGATCACATCTAAGATGTCTTCGATTGTACTAAGTTCAGACCAGAGTCTTGAGAGAGAGAATCTGGTGAACAATGATAAATAAATTGGTTATCCCCTTCATAAAATGGGTATGCAGGGGTCCAAGGATCTACTCTACAGTGGCCTATGTAAAGCTTGCTTTATGTAAACACTTTTATTCCTCGCTAAAGACCAGGAGGTAAAGCTAATAACATTCAAGATTTGTAGAACCCTGAACCTCTTATCATTGACATCAGCATTTGTAAGACTGTGGGCTGGAGTGTTTGGTACCTTTGAATCATGTTCACGAAATACCTACTAAAAGACAGTTTAGTAAAGAAGGATTTTTAAAGCTCACAATTTTAACATTTTTAAGCCATCGTGATTATAAGAGCATGGTGGGGAAGAAGCACTCAGTTCAGGAGGAAGAGAGGAAAGAAGAGCAGCCACCACAGCCCAACTCTCTTGATCTGCTTCCTTCAGCTATGCCCCATCTCTTAAAACTTCCAGAACTTTCCCCCAAAAAGTGTCATCAGCTGGAGCTCAAGCATTTAACTCATGAGGTTTTGGGGTGTGTTCCAGGTGGGGAAGTTGGGTTACAGTTAGAAAACATCCTCAGATTTTTCTGCTAAATCACCTCAATGGTGCAGGAAGATAAGTCATGGCTCACCATTTCTCCATTCACATATTATCTGATATAAATATTGAATTTCATATTCATTTCTGTTTTAACTTAGAATACTGTTTTGAAAGAAACCTCAAAATTATTCCAACTCTGGGACACATAAAATCTGGATCATTCTGGAGCTAACCAATGTATTCATTAATAAAAATTACATCTCTGATGCGCACAGTGCATGAAATTAAACCTCAGTTGCTAGAATCCATTATAAGAGATTCTTTTTTGATTCTGCACTAAATTGAGGAATGCTTTGATGTGAAGGGTTTAAGGATCTTTGCAGTGTGCTCCATAGCAGGTTTGTAGCTTTTTTATGAAAGAACAAGACTAGAAAACCAGTTCCTTGTAGAAAACACTAGGCTGTGTCCTCAGAGTTCTAGGAACCCCTTCCCTCTGTGTCACTGTGCATCACTAAGCAGCTGCATGACCACAGCAAAGTCCCTCCCTCCATCCCATAGTATGCTCACATATAAAACAGGGGTGAGGGATGAGTCAGTAGCTCTCTAACACTCAAAGTGAGTCTGTCTCCGCCCCGCCTCCAGAAGGACCAGCATCTTAACAAGAAATTTATCCAGGGCTTCATATTCAGCTTGGAGCTTGATTCATCAAATGGAAGCATAGTTTCCTTTCCTGGGGAAAAAAAACAAACAATTCTAGGTTAGATACAAGACATGGAAATTAACTGGAGCTGTGAAAATTGAGTGGTTACTCACTTTGACCCTTCTCACTCTCACTGAATCTCCTCAATGTCCCTTTGAACATGGCAGGGACATTGTCCCAATCACATCACACATGGTGCTTATGTAATTTCCTCCAATACATTCACTGGTAAATCATAGTGTTGTTCAATCACTGTGATTCCTCATGAGTTGTTGGAGTGTAAATGTTTATGTTCCCCAAGCCCTCACGAATTTATACACTTGAGTCTTCTCCTCTGTGGGACTTAATGGAACCTTTGGAAAGTGACCTGGGAGTAGCGACCTTGTGAAATAGGTCCCAAAGACTTTGTCCTGTCCAGTACCTGGGAATAAATGGGAAGAAGCCCTGACTCAGTACCAAGTGTTCACCTATTGATGCTGACCTTTCCAGGCTCCATATGAAGAACTATCTACTGCTTACAGTTTGTTAACCACTCAGTCTCTGCTCTTTTATAACATCATCAACAAAAAAAAAAAAAAAAAAAAAAAAACCCAAGGGCTTTGAGGATACAAGAAGTAAATTAAATAAGAATTACTTATTATCTTTAAATCACCATAGAAACCAAACTACAGATTCTGACTTGGTTCATTGACATTTTTCTCATATCTTATGAAAATGTCCTCTTTGAAAGAGCACAAAGAGGGATATAGAAATGACTCAGAGCACTCGGTTTCTACCCCTCAGCACCCACATATGGCTGCACACAGCACCCAATAACTCCAGTCTCAGGGGACCTTCTGCCTTCTTCTGGCCTCCATGGGTACCTGAACACATGTGGTGCACATGCGTGCACTTACACACAAGGACACACGTACATTTTAAAAACAAAGAAATCTTTTAAATGGTATGATATCTCTAAACCCTAGAAAGAAATGATTCCATCCAAAGGCATTCATAGTAAATCAAAGTAGATAGCTTCGACCTAGAAAATGGTGAAAGGCATGGCCCACATTTTCTGGAAATGACTGTAGAACTGATTAGTGACAAACCTCAAAATAGTAACTGAAATTTGCAAGCCTACTAGGCTATATTTGGTCAAAGAACTCTGACAGACTTAAGCTTTGAACATTTACATCATAGGTGTGTACCCCTTGGTGGAAATAGCAGGTGCTCACCTTCCTGGGTGGCTTTAGTTTCATTACATGCAAATGGGCTCGCCGATAATTTAAGAGCTCTGATCAGTCTGTATTTTGAGAAAACTTTGATCCAAGGAAGAAAATGGAAGTCACCAATAAATTTAGTTCTGACTTGTATTGGTTGTGGAATCCAAGAATCATGAACTCGGATTGCAGTAAATACCTGCAAAACAGGAAAAAGAAAAGCCGCTCGGCATTTCAACAGTGAAAAACATTTGCGTGAGAAACTTCTTCATAAAGAAGAGATCAATCCCCCCTTCCACTGACTGAAGACAAAATTAATTACCAAGGTTGGCAGAAGATAAATGGCTGCAATGCACAGTGCTGTGTAATTATAGCAGCTGTGGAGCTAAAAAACCTGCTCCTAACTTTGAACCTCAACCCCAACTTGACATTTCTCCCCACACTCAGGGCTGCCACCAGCCAGTGCGTTAAAAGCTTCTTCGTCCTACCTCCGTAATTACATGTTGGGGTACAGTGCTAATCATTGCCTCAGTGACCTGAGTGAAACCTTATCATTTTCTGGTTTGCAAAAGGTATGCTGTATCGTCTTTTGACGTGTTGAAATCTGCACAGAGGGGAATTTATTAGAGAGAAGTTACTGTTGTGGCAACAGAGTTAATTCTGCCATAACATGTCCAATTAACAACCTTCCTTAGGAGTGGGTTTCAAGCCAAGTTCAGAAACGAACAAGTATTGAGAACCAGTTTCTGAACTAACACTGTAGTTCTGAGTAGAGCCAAGGTAAACAGCACAGTTTATCTCAACAGTCCCGTGTTTACCTCAGAACGACATGCATTGGAAAGAAAGGTAATTAGAGCTAAAGAAATACTCCAAGCGATTTTTTCCCCCTTCCTTTTTCCAAACAGCAAAGAAGGCTGTCATTAAGGCTCTGTGGAGGTTTTGATTCTCTTTGAAGCTAAGAGGAAAGTTTTTAATCTGATCTTTAATTTTAATCCTTTCAAATATGTAAGTGATTTAGAAAAGTACAAGTTAAATTTGGCAGAAGACCTTACTGGTAGGAAGCTGAGCAACTTCTTTCAACTTTGCAATACTAAAGGAGTTCAAAGCTGGCCAGCGAAGCTATCTAGAGGCCTCAGCCACAAGCTGCAGTGCACTGATTTTGACAAGTCCTCTTTTCAAGCATGTTTATGAATGCAAAATGTGTGATCCAAACTGCGAAAGTCACAGGGTACTATCAGAAAAAGCCACCCACACCAGCAAAGTATTTCCATGTTTGTTTGCAAAGGATGAAAATAAAATATATTTTGGTTTCTAGGACAGTTGTTTTGTAATCCAAAGGGAGTTTACCTTTGTACAAAACCTCAAGCCATTCTTTCCAGTGCATAGCTGTATACTCGCTCATGATAAATATCGTTTAAGAAAGCAGTCTTATTTCATAGTGCCGTGATATAGTTGCACCTGATAATAGGTTCCGAGTTATTTTACACACGAGCGCGCATACACACAGACACACACACATACACACACACACACACACCACCCTGCTTAACAAATAAAATATCCATTTTGTCTACCTAGGAGATTTAACACTTCAGATGCATTAGCCAACTTTTTATCACTCTGCAAAAACGTCTGAGATAATCAACTTAAAACTATAAGAGCTTTTCTGGATGGTGGTGGCACATGCCTTTAATCCCAGCACTTGGGAGGCAGAGGCAGGCAGGTCACTATGAGTTTGAGTCCAGCCTTGTCTACAAAGTGAGTCCAGGATAGTCAAGGCTACACAGAGAAATCCTATCGCAAAACAAAACAAAAAACTCGAAGAGCTTTGTTTGGATCTTATCGTTCATAAGTTTCAGTCCATGAGTGATTTTGACCCCATTGCTTTTGTGCTTTAGCAAGGCAGTCATGGTGAAAACATGTGGTCGGAAAGCCACTTGCTTTAAGGCTAGAAAGCATGAGAGAGAGTAGGGGGAGGAGGGGGAGAAGAGAGAGACAGAGAGTGGGAGAGAGACAGAGAGAGAAAGAGAGAGAGAGAGGCAGAGAGAGACAGAGACAGAAACACAGAGAGAGATAGAGCCAGAGAGACAGACACAGAGACAGAGAGACAGAGATACACAGAGAGAGACAAACTACAGACAAAGGCAGAGAGAAAGGAGGACCTGGCTAATCTGTCTCTCCAAATCACTTTAAGGGCATATCCATAAACACCCAAAGACCTCCCAGGAGATCCCATGTCATAAACACTCTACAAAATATCAATAGTGCCCCCCCAAGTGATAATCTTTTAGCTTATGGAACTTTAAGATGATATGCAGGAGCCAAAAAAGAAATCTTCCAACCAGATGGTGACTGAAATTACATTATATGCTATCTCGTTCCCACGTATACCTGGTGGTTTACACTGTCAGCTGGAATTGCAGCTGGCACTCTGGAAAAGAATCCTATGGCCTCTTCTCAGTATGGTAAGTGGATTTAAATGATAAACCCTGAAGACAAGAAATGGAGGCAGCCCGGATCTTAAGGCCTGAGCACAGCATTGCTTCTAGAGTTGGTGAGTGAGCCCAAACCTAGGCTGAGATAAGCATGCCTTTCGAGTAAAGGCAAGTCAAGAATGCCTGCACCCTCATGGGAACAGACCCTCTGACTGTCATCATAGTCCTAACTTTGGCGTTCACTTCAGACGTCTGCTCATCCTCATTAAGTCTGCAACTGTGCTGCACTCCACTACATAGTTGTCATTTCCCAGAAGGCTTTGCAATGCTGTGTCTCTTGTCCCTACCCTTTCCTAACCACCATTCTGCTTCTTTGTTGTCAGTCATCACAACTAACCTTCCAATCCTCAATTCCTCTGCCATTGCCCAGTGGGTGTCAGTCATTAGTCTGGGAGGTAAAAAAAGGAATTAAGAAAGATACTCAAGTGGGAGACTGAAAGGGAGCAAGGTAGAACTCCACAGCCACTAAGATCCTATAAGCCGAATCATCGCCCAAATTTCTGAAAGGCAACCAATGCTAATCTCCTACTGTTGTGATACTTTTAAGAGACTGGGTTACTAACTGGTCCTAGCGAACCCTCACCACCATCAATTTTCATGCAGAAAAATGAATTTAGACATTTCTTATGACAGCTCTGTAGAAATAACAGCAAAGTATCTCAATATGTGATTTTCAAATATTTTCAAATAGAATTTTGAAATACAAAGTTAGAAAAATGCTTAATACAGTCAGTATATGTATATTCTTAAATACAAATATGTGGCATTTGTTTTTTATGTTACTGATTGCCATGATCAACAACATTTATTTGTGGAAGTAAAATTTACAACTTAAAGCTATAGGACCAGCCAGTGCAACCTCACATATGATGAGGTGAGAAACGCACATTGTCTTGGTTTGGGGAATTAGTTATTCTTGTGGTGTGCTATCAGGAAAATAACTTTTATAGTTAAGAAAGGTGGATTGCTAAGCCACTTTACCCTATATCAATCAACACTGTCCTCTTTTACTACATGTTGTGTAATACACATTTAAATTGTTTTTCTCATTCTGTTCTGGAAGCCACCTTGATGTTTCTTTTGAATTTGAAAATATATAGAATCCCACACACCTCATTCATTTCTAATTTTTGGATGGTATAATGTTTGTGAGAAATTATGTTTTCAGAACAAAAGAATTGGACAGTGACACTGGATCAGACCTGACAGGATTCATTCCTCTCAGCATGCTGGACACTTACATCCTGTATCTTTCATGTTCCAGCACCAAGTGCTTCAGTTGCTGCTACCCATCAGAAGAGGACAGCGCCCAGGATTGCTTCAAAGAAAGCTTCTGATCCCAATTGGCCAGCACTTCACACTGAGCCACACAGGACTTCTATTAAGCCTGGAATTTCTCAACACTTAGAAACTGAACCACAAATGCTATTCCTAGCTTGTTTAACGATTTTCCTCAATTTTATTTGCCCCCCTACAAATCAGCTGTAAGAACCCTTAAGAGAATGACACCCCATTTCCCTTAAGGGGTGTTGGGTATGTTTTTGGTTGCTTTCTTGGGCTATAGATGTTTATTTTTATTGGGATTTGGTTATAAGTTATTATTGATCTTATTCAGAGAGAAAACAAGAATGGACTCAGGGATGTCTCTCTTTTCCTTTATCTTTTTTCTTAGATTTAGAGATAGGGTTTGAAAAGAAAATAGGGGGAATATAGAAATATACAGGGATGATAGGACAAAAACAAGATTATTGAATTTGCTCCTCAACTTATTGCCTTATTCTTACTCACAAGGTTATTTTTGATTCACTGGTATAGAATTTTGTATATTGATGCAAAATAAGTTTAATTTTAGTGCATTGGTATAGAATTCAAATTTAATATTATTCTTCACACACACATACACACACACACACACTATATATATATATATATATATATATATATATATATATATATATATA